>CM035806.1:51577075-52153012 GCA_020466095.1 Chlorops oryzae | reverse complement strand
TCAAATTTGACTTGAACGAAATTTCGCAATTATGCTTCCTTTGTAGCCATAAACATCCTTTCCAAAATTTTTTTTGATAGGTCCATTATTAAGGGTACCTTCAGTACTAGGGTCTGTCACAAAAATCTCAAAACTGCCCCAAAATCTGATGTTTTTTAAGATATTCCACTGAAACTGAGAATTTGAGTGTATATTAAGGCTTCCGATTAGGAATTAATTATATTGGAAAATTGGGCGTGGCAAAAGGGCGGTTTTCATAAAGAAATTCAACAAAAGTCGGTATATGGGGCCCCTATGGCCTTAAACAACTCCTGATATTAAAAATTATTTGAACATGTGTGTCTGTGTCGGGTATTCTATTGTCAGGCTCGCCTGACTATAACACCCTTACTTGTTTTAATTCAAATTCTAAATACAGAGAAATTGGTGATGAGTAAAATTGCTTAGTCCAACTGTGGTCAAATTTCACAGTTAATACCAACAAGTGACTTCAACGTAGCTTGTATATAGTGCACAAAATCGAATTTAGAAGAGACTTCTTATAGGAAAAAAAAAACAAACCATTCTAAAGCTTTTAGTCTTGAACGAAAAATGTTTTCAAAACAGACACCGACAACATTGCGCATATATACAGACATTTGGTATATAAACATGGAAGAATGAGAAGCTAGAATCAGTCATAATAAGAGTCTTTTTCAATTATATAGTTCATCTGTTTTTTGTTTTTTGTTGACTTAAATATTGCTGTTTATTTTCATTTTTCATGTAAACTTAAATGTAATCTTTAGTTATTCGTCCGGTCTAATTGTTTTTTTTATTTTTTGATGTAAGTTAATATGTTCACTTAAAATTGTGGTTAAAAGTTTTTGGTTTACAATGTTTAATGTTTTTCTTGACAGCTGTTCCTGAAGATGCTCTTCGAGGAAGAGCGAAATATCGAACAAAAAAAATAAATAATAATTTTATATTGACCTTAAGCTCGACTCAACGATATTAATTAACAACACACCCCAAAGGTCGAATTAACATATCAAAAATATTGTTTGTTTTTACCCTGTAAAGTTTTGAAATTGTTAGCTAGCCGGTTTACACTCTAAGCCGACGATATGCTGGATGACATTCAGTGCTCTTAGATTCTAAAAATGTGAAAATATTCATTATTTTCTAGATTCAAAATTTTAATCATCACTTCAAGGATCGATATTTTTTCCCCCAAAAAACCATTTTTTTTCTTTGCTTTTAAAAGTGAAATTTACATTGTCAAGGAATGCACGAAACTTTTTTTTTTTTTTTTTTTAGGTATCTACTTAGGTATTCTCGAGTCATTTTGGGAAGAATTTCGTTGATGTTTGCGAATACGTGTGCGGATGTGGAGGTTTTGATTTTATAGCGCGGCTTTGACACTGATTTTGAACCGCTCATCAGTGCTGAAACTTTCAATTTCTATCAATGTTGAAACTGTTTCCCTCCCCGTGGACCATTATTTCTATTTTCGGATCATCGAAGCGATTTTTCCCAATGCATCAGTTTTGACAATTTTGCTGTTAATGGCGTTTTCTCATTGGCCAAACAATTTTTTGACATTGTCGAGCAAAGTCTGCGCTAAAACGAATAATTTTAGCGTTGCTTTAAACCTTAAAAGCATTTTTCTCGAAACCACTTTTTTTGAACTGGCTGCCACGATTTCTCCAGTTCATCTATACCGATTTTAATGAAACAAAGAGGATTCGACGCAGAATTGTCACCATTATATTGACGTGAAGCTCAATAATATTTTTAACAAATTTTTTACTATTTTTTTTACACTGAACTACAAAGAAATCGATGGGTCATTTTTCAATGGCCGCCATTTTGTTAAAAAAAAATCCCAAAATTATTTTGGAGGTTCACGCCATAATGACATCTATACTGATTATAACCCTGTTTTTCTTTTCCATTTCGGACAACTTTGTGACCAGGGCCTTACTATTGTTAGCAACCCTGAATTACGACACCGAGTGGCAACCCTTACCCATTAGAAGTCAGTCCGAGTTGAAGCATTGTCGACGACGGTTAGCCGAAATAATTAGCTGCGACAAACACTAAGTGTTATACGTTACATTTCTTTTTATCAACTCATTAATAAACTCTCATTAAAATACATCCTACACAGTTCGAACTCTGTAATTAAAGCGTCTCGTCTATACTATGTATTGCGATGCGATACGCAAATCGATGCGATAGCTTATTTCGAGTCGCAATTGGAACGGTTTTTCATAGTGTTTGATTCGTAAAAATGAACTGAAAGGTTCGGAAATGCATTTCCAACATAGAAATTAAACTGAAAAAGGAAAAAAGTGCAAACAACCATTCCAATTGCGACTTGAAATAAGCTATCGCATCGATTTGCGTATCGCATCGCATCGCAATACAGAGTTAGGCCCCTGGAATCGTGGCAGCCTCACTACACCTCTTTTTTGAGCATCCACTTTGACGGCCGAGAATTTATTGAACCGCCCTCACAAAAAAAACAAGGTACTTCTCTATTAACTTTCATTCATTCCTAACACAATAAAAAAACTAAATGGAAAAAGCTCTTTTCATTTTCTGTGAGGAATTGTTTTTTTAAAAAAGGTCCAAAAACAGCCTCGCCAATCAGACAAACCCCCTTAAAGCGCACAATGCGACGACTACAATTAAAATTTTCTCCCGAGTCTTTGAACTTTGAAGCGAAATTGTGTCTGTTTGAATCATTTGGTTTGAGAATTAATTTCTTAACCATGATATTGGATAAATTTCCATTCGATTGGTATATCATTTGGTGAAATTTACGACATACATATCTGTGGTCTTATGGAAGAGTAGCTTAAGTCGACTTAAGCTTAAAATGAGTTATTAATACCACTGAATTCCCTTCAAAGAGACGCATCATTAGGTAAAACCCTTGTCTTCGTAACATTCTTCTAGGAAAAGTTATTCAAGAAATGTAAAACTTTAAAGCTCTTTTTCTCGAAACAGCATTTTTCGACTTAAGCTACTCTTCCATAAGACCACAGATATAATATATATTTTCTCTGTTGTCGCACTGTGCGGCGTAAAGTCTACCGATCTCTCATCTCAAACGTATTGCTCATTTATTGGGTTTGAGTTAAACAGTCAAACAGAGAAAATCTCGAACAGATATGCGACCACCTATTTTCTATTTTTAAAAGAATTTAAGCTATTAAAACCAATTTTACGATGGGCCACTTTCTCATTTAGTGGTAATGATCAGAAGTACTTTTTTCAATATAAAAATGAAATGATATTTTCTTAGATTTCTTTTTGCATGAACTATTAGTCGGCATTTCTTTCATCCTTCCATTGTGCGTCATTAGTTTTGAAAATGATCTTATTAAAAATGATTTTTCGAAGATATTTCAAAGACATTGCACAATAGGAATAAACAACTCGATTTCTACAGTGTTTTAAGGTTGTGCCTCGACAATAAGCATTTAAGACTAATGGACCAAGACTACAAAGTAAAAATGTCGCACGACAGAGATTTTTCGATTTTGCATTTGAAAAGAAAGCAAAAACAAATATTAATTGTAGGTCACACCTGCTTTCTGACAACGAAAGTTAGATAAAAAAAAAATAAAACAAATAAAAAAAAATAAAACAAAATAAATGAATAAAACCAATTTCGAAGTCTAAAACTTTCCATCGAACAAACGAATGTTTCGAAAGTACCTTAAAGCTATGCTCTTCGTTGACCAGGATAGAACACAGCAACACAGTGACGAAAAAAAAAATAATAATAATAATAAAATAAAAATAAGAATAAAAGTAAGAACAAAAAGCAAGCATTGGTTGACAAAGTGAAAGCCATCCCTAAAGCTCATGACCGTATCCTAGCATTGTTGAGCTCAAGCGTCGTAGTTATGTATCTTTTTGTAGCCAGGCTAGGTGAGAGTTTCATATTTTGTGGTTTAAGGGAGGAGAAATGGGTCTACGATTTCTCAAAACACATCTCACAATGGACTTCTTGCCATCCGATGGCATCGGCAGACACCTCACTCTTTCTCTTGCCTTTTTATCTGCTGCAAGGCAGTTAGATAAAATCAGTAGGAAAACAATAAAGCTAAACCTGCTGGGTGACACAGTTAAGAACATGAACAGAGCTACAGGTGTTGATAAAGACGCTGCAATAAATAAAGATTTCAAAAAACTAAAAACAAAACACAACAGGCACCGAAAACATCTAAAGAACTGGTGTAGTCCACTTTATCCCATGTTGAACATTAAAGATAAGGAGTATGAGTCTATATTTTAGGTGTTTGAGGGAGAGAGGATAGAGAGAGAAAGAGAGAGAAAGAGAGAGAAAGACTGTTTCAAATCATACGATGTAGTGTTTTTTTATAGTATGTATTTTGGTAGTAACTTGAATAATGGCTTTTTCTGGACTTGGCTATAACATTTACTGAAGCACTAACCGGGGAAAAGGTTTTGCTATTATTTTTTTTGCCTTAAGGACGTTTTTTTTAATAATATTTTTTTCATTTAAAGTTCTTTCTGGGTTATGTCGGTTTTTATACCCGACACATTCCGTGTCGTGGGTATATTGCGTTTGTGTGTTACACACAACCAGTCGAGATAGACGATACAAAATATTTATTTATAAAGAAATGATCAGCGTCACCAGGAGATTTAGACATGTCCGTTTGTCTGTATTCGGTTTTCTTATCGAAGGAGTTGAGCCATCTTGACGAAACTAGGTATGCGTGTTAACGGCGACATGAGTGAGAACAAGTTCGAGAATGGACCCGATCGGACCATTTTTAGGGGAGCCTCCAGTACTAGGGTCTTTTAAAAAAATTCTAAAAGCCGCAAACAATCAGACGTTTTCGAAAAATTTCAATAAAATTTAGAATTTGAGCTTATACTGAAGCCTCTGATTGAAAATATATACAGGTTCGCCTGACTATAATAACCTTTCTTGTTTTATTTCTATTTGTATTTTTCTTTCGACATCTGAAGTGGTCCGCTCAGAGTCTCAAACGTTTTTTTTTTTTTTTTTCGCGTTTGTAAGCTTATTTGACTCAATTTCCGATTGAGTTGGAACGGGAAACGGAAATTGATGATTAGGAATTTCTGGTTGAAGCTAATTGATTGCAGAAGAAGCAAAGAAGAAAAAAATGAAAACCGAAGAAAACAGAGAAAAGGAAAACATAACAAAGAAAAAATATCTGAAATTAATGGATTGCCTTAACATGGAAACGCCGCAAAGAATTGACGATACTTCAGATTGGACATATTTTAGGACAATGAGATGAAAAAGAAATTGTTAGAAAAGAAATAATTGTTTCATCGATCGTGGTGAACCGTTGCTCCCTTTAAATTCCCTTCCCAGTGTGCTTAAAAAGGCAGAATTTTCTTTATATATCCGCACGGGAAAATTCCCCGGGAATATTTAGAATCGGCCTGATTAGCTTTCAAAATCAATGCATTAATGACAAAGCTATAACATTCGAAATGAGTGAGTAAAAGCAAAATAAGTAATGACAGCTTTATCACATTAAGGCCACTTTGTTATTGAGGTCTTCTGAAAAATTAAAAAATAATTATTTGTTAACGAATGTTATTGGACTTAGTGCAGCCTCGTTCTTCTTCCCACATCGGCAAAATGATTGAAATTTTCCCTTGAGCAGCAACAAAAAAAAAAAAAACAAAAATCATTGTCACATCGCACAAAATTGTGTAAATGGTAAGCCGACAATTCGGGGAATACTGCCAAAAGTGCTCAGGCAAAGTAAAGCAAAGCATACCAAATCAATTCTGACACTTTGCCCGCTCCATTGGCGATATGACGCAAAAACGTCCGACTTCGGCACAGCAATCATTTGTTTTGCGCCAATAACACGCACCGGATTAGTGAAGTTCGTTTCTGTTTTGCAGAACCATTCTACATTGGGTTTTTTGTGCAAAAATACAGCAAGTTAAACGAAACAAATACATTTTCGAAATAAATATTATACAGGGTGGCCTGGACATATCAGACCCCACTTTTAAACGATTTTTTATTCACCATGCTCTCGCACAGTGGTCCCTCAGAAATTCTATGCGGCCATAATTCCAAAAAATGAATGATGATGCCCAGCCTAAACAATGGTTTCAATGTGTTGCCTAAGGTCCAAAGCAACTGGTATTGCATGTGGTAACTGCCTCAATGTCGAAATTCGTTGCCACAGCAACCTACAAACGGGGAGATTACGACAGTGAGCTATTTCTGTAATGACGCGTGTGACTTTTAATCCTTTCTCAAGGAGGTACTAACGTGCTATTGAACCGTGTGCTTATATAACTAAATAGTGTTTTTTTCGCTGATTTCAAATTTATATATGTTTTTTTTTTTTATATATTTTGGAACCCAAATACTAAGCACTTAAAGTAAGTAGTTTTTTCACATTTTATTTTTAACAAAAGTGACTTTATAAAAAAAACGTGAAAGTTTGCTAAAAAAACCAAAATCGCACATTTATTCCTGGGGGTGTGTATATTGACCACCAGTTGTTACCTGTTGCCCGTTTTTGCCCGTTTTGCAAAAAACACTAAAAATGTGTCGTAAAATAAGCTTTAAAAGGGCAAATCAGCGATTTTTCCTCAAAATTTTGGCCCGCAAGGTGCCGAATTAGGTGCGGCTGCAGGGTAAAATTGATGTGTGCAATGAATTTGGGAGGTTCGAAAACATATATTTTGATACCCCACATGACTTTTTGGAGATTTTTCGATATTTACTCCCCATCCCTAGGACCCCCTTTAAAGTTTTGGAATACATAGATGGCAGAAATGAATTTAGTAGGTTCGAAAACATTTATTTTGACACCCTGCATGATTTTTTGGAGATTTCATGATACTTACCCTCCACCCCCAGGGGCCCCTTTAGGGTTTTGGGTTAAATAGATGGCAGAAATGAATTACGGAGTTTTGAAAACATATAATATATGTTGATACCCCACATGAAATTTTTGGACATTTTTCGATATTTACCCCCACCCCCCAGGACCCCCTTTTAGGGTTAGCCCCAAAATTATTCCAAAAATTTATTCAGCGCCTTTAAAAACCCCAATGTGCCAAATTTCAGATTTTTGGCCGCATAGAATTTCTGAGGGACCACTGTGCCTCGCCCCGTCAGCCAATTTTGCAAAGAAAATCACTTAAGCTTAGGACACCCTGTAGTATTCCGAATACAGAAAACGGGATTGGAAGCCATAGTTTTGACTTACGAAATATGTGCGACTGTGTAAAAGATAATTTTCTAAAACCACATTTCTTTCCAAGCCCGATTTTCTAATTTTTCCTTTTTTGGAAATATAGTAAATTAAAGGCCTTTTTAGCTTGAATTCCAAGTTTCACTGAAATATCTAAGCTAAGGACTAAGCTAGTAACGACAAAGATTAAATCGATCAGTAAAATTTTATAATCAATTTTGCGAATGGGTAGTTTTTGCGAAAAAAAAAATTGTTTTCCCCGATTGTGGACACCCTTGCAAAATCCCTTTAAATCTAAAAAATATTGAGTGAAATTGATATAAGGGGCAAAACACGTCAAGTGTACCACCGGCAAAATTTTTTCTCCCCGATTTGGATGAAACTTGGTACAGCTGTTAAAATGTAAGAGTACGTAAAATGTGCAAAAAAAGAGTAAAATTTAATCACAGGTTGCCGAGATACAGGGTGTCAAAGTTTAGATTTTTGCTTCGAAGAACATATTTCATTGAATTACAATGGGGCTAAAATCGCCTCGCTTCAAAAATTTCTCGAATGTTTCTTAAAAAAATTTTCTGAACTTTTCGAAAACAATACTTAAAAAATTTTTCGATAACGGTAAATGAGGAAAATTTGGCATTTTAGTTTTATTTCTTAATTTTCTAGGAGAGACGTAATATTTTTTTTTTTTTTTTTAATTTTGAAATAAAGCTTAGTTCTTCCCTTTAAAATGATGCATAAATCAGAATGGGCGGACCATGATTAGTGGTCCAAATACAGCTTTGAAGACGCTTACCTAGCATATTTTCCTAAAATTAGAAAAAAAAATTTTATTTTTAATGTTTTTTTTTTTTTCTTCGTCTTATTTTGCTTTTTTTCTTTATTTAAAAAACTTTTTACTTTTCTAACTTTTTTTTTCCGACTTTGAAATACCCAGCGTCCCGACGTTATGAGCGCACTATGTTTTGCTTCTCTATTTTTGGGCGTGGCAGTGGGAGGGCAACATAAATTATTTCCCTACACCTTTCATTCGCCTTGGTGAACCTATGTTGCGAATTTGAAGCTTCTACGCCTTTTACTTCGGAAGTTACGAAAAATCTTCATTTGTGGGCGTGGCAGTGGGCGGGCCATATAATATTTTTTGCTACACCTTTCATTCGCCTTGGTGAACCTATGTTGCGAATTTGAAGCTTCGACGCCTTTTACTTCGGAAGTTACGAAAAATCTTTATTTGTGGGCGTGGCAGTGGGAGGGCAATATAAATTATTTCCCTACACATTTCATTCGCCTTGGTGAACCTATGTTGCGAATTTGAAGCTTCTACGCCTTTTACTTCGGAAGTTACGAAAAATCTTCATTTGTGGGCGTGGCAGTGGGCGGGCCGCATAAAATTTTTTCCTACACCTTTCATTCGCCTTGGTGAACCTATGTTGCGAATTCGAAGCTTCTACGCCTTTTACTTCGGAAGTTACGAAAACTCTTCATTTGTGGGCGTGGCAGTGGGCGGGCCATAAAAAAAAATTTCCTACACCTTTCATTCGCCTTGATGAACCTATGTTGCGAATTTGAAGCTTCTACGCCTTTTACTTCATAAGTTACGATAAGCCCTTATTTGTGGGCTTATTTGTGGGCGTGGCTCACGGAGGGCGGCGTCCATTTTTTTCCAGGATATGTCCCTTTTTGAAGTTTACCAGTACACCAAATATCAATGGAATGTGTTGAGTGGTTCGCAAGTTACAAGCATTTTACTGAAAACACATTATATTCATTTGTGGGCGTGGCAGTGGGCGGATGTCTCTTATTTTTACTAAGGATCATACTCGGATCCCGATATACCTGTGTGCCAAATTTCGACTTGATTGGTCCAGCCGTTTCGGAGGAGATCCGACCACGGACGGACGGACGGACGGACAGACGGACGGACGGACAGACGGACATGTCTAAATCGATTCAGTTTTTGATCCTGATCATTTCTATATATATATGTCTATATCTCCGGAGCTTAGTTCTCCCTGTTACAAGATTCGCACAAAACTAATATACCCCGCTTACGCTGGGTATAAAAAGAATGGCCTTCAGTGGAAAAATGAAAAAGAAACATTCATCTGAATCCGAAATGGACTTACTTGCCATATGTCTGAACCAAATATAACAAATAAATGGGCTATCCCCAGCTCTGTCAGAAACGAAAAACCATGAATCGGAAATCGAATTATGGCGTATACGTAATGCTACAGTCTACTCTCGAACAAAGTTCCATCCCAGTTGGAAATATGTTCATGAAATATGCCTGAATCATGCCTCTTAAGGGTGCTTTGCATGCATGCCAACCTTCCATTCCTATTCATTTCTTTTTTATACAGGCTTGTCATAGGAAATCATGCATAGACAAAAACTGTTTGATTAATGCTTGAGAACCCATGAAATATGTGTTCCCTGATATGCATGATTCAACAATGCTTGAGAACACATGAAACATGTGTTCCCTACCACGAATGGTTCAACAATGTTATTTTGTTTTTTAAAAATGAAATAAAATTAGAAAAAAAAAATTTTATTTTTAATGTTTTATTTTTTTCTTCTTCTTATTTTGCTTTTTTTCTTTATTTAAAAAAAACTTTTTACTTTTCTAACTTTTTTTTTTCGTCTCGTCCGAGAATCGAACCACTAACCGCTCGCTTGGTAAGTCGGAGTTTTTGCCATTACACTGTACAGGCAAATTGAATTTTCTTGTCAAAACGCTAACTTGAGTTTTTGGTTGCTCAAATTTGTTTTGAAACGCGCGCATAGAATTTTCAAAGAAAAACAATTTAATTTCAACAAATATTTAAAAAAAATTAAAATGCTATACAATTATAAAAAAAAAAATATTTTGTTGCAAGATTTTGTATTAAAACAATTGAATTAAAATGTAGAAATAAAAAAAAAACTTAGGTAGTTAAAAAAAAGATTTTGTATTAAAACAATTGAATTAAAATGTAGAAATAAAAAAAAAACTTAGGTAGTTAAAAAAAAATTCCTCTCAACAGAGCCAGGGCTCGAACCCGGGTCAGTCAGCTGCAAGACTCAACATTTAAGCACTAGGCTAGCTTCCCTCAGGCGGCGTGGTGATCATAATGTGAACATGAAATCCACGCACCATGCATGATTATCAATGCATGAACCATGAATACTACGGGCATACATGCTTTTTTGCAGCAGGGGAACGCATGAATCATGAATATATATGTTTTTTTTTTTATATATTTTGGAACCCAAATACTAAGCACTTAAAGTAAGTAGTTTTTTCACATTTTATTTTTAACAAAAGTGACTTTTATAAAAAAAACGTGAAAGTTTGCTAAAAAAACCAAAATCGCACATTTATTCCTGGGGGTGTGTATATTGACCACCAGTTGTTACCTGTTGCCCGTTTTTGCCCGTTTTGCAAAAAACACTAAAAATGTGTCGTAAAATAAGCTTTAAAAGGGCAAATCAGCGATTTTTCCTCAAAATTTTGGCCCGCAAGGTGCCGAATTAGGTGCGGCTGCAGGGTAAAATTGATGTGTGCAATGAATTTGGGAGGTTCGAAAACATATATTTTGATACCCCACATGACTTTTTGGAGATTTTTCGATATTTACTCCCCATCCCTAGGACCTCTTTAAAGTTTTGGAATACATAGATGGCAGAAATGAATTTAGTTCGAAAACATTTATTTTGACACCCTGCATGATTTTTTGGAGATTTCATGATACTTACCCTCCACCCCCAGGGGCCCCTTTAGGGTTTTGGGTTAAATAGATGGCAGAAATGAATTACGGAGTTTTGAAAACATATAATATATGTTGATACCCCACATGAAATTTTTGGACATTTTTCGATATTTACCCCCACCCCCAGGACCCCCTTTTAGGGTTAGCCCCAAAATTATTCCAAAAATTTATTCAGCGCCTTTAAAAACCCCAATGTGCCAAATTTCAGATTTTTGGCCGCATAGAATTTCTGAGGGACCACTGTGCCTCGCCCCGTCAGCCAATTTTGCAAAGAAAATCACTTAAGCTTAGGACACCCTGTAGTATTCCGAATACAGAAAACGGGATTGGAAGCCATAGTTTTGACTTACGAAATATGTGCGCTGTGTAAAAGATAATTTTCTAAAACCACATTTCTTTCCAAGCCCGATTTTCTAATTTTTCCTTTTTTGGAAATATAGTAAATTAAAGGCCTTTTTAGCTTGAATTCCAAGTTTCACTGAAATATCTAAGCTAAGGACTAAGCTAGTAACGACAAAGATTAAATCGATCAGTAAAATTTTATAATCAATTTTGCGAATGGGTAGTTTTTGCGAAGAATAAAAATTGTTTTCCCCGATTGTGGACACCCTTGCAAAATCCCTTTAAATCTAAAAAATATTGAGTGAAATTGATATAAGGGGCAAAACACGTCAAGTGTACCACCGGCAAAATTTTTTCTCCCCGATTTGGATGAAACTTGGTACAGCTGTTAAAATGTAAGAGTACGTAAAATGTGCAAAAAAAGAGTAAAATTTAATCACAGGTTGCCGAGATACAGGGTGTCAAAGTTTAGATTTTTGCTTCGAAGAACATATTTCATTGAATTACAATGGGGCTAAAATCGCCTCGCTTCAAAAATTTCTCGAATGTTTCTTAAAAAAAATTTTCTGAACTTTTCGAAAACAATACTTAAAAAATTTTTCGATAACGGTAAATGAGGAAAATTTGGCATTTTAGTTTTATTTCTTAATTTTCTAGGAGAGACGTAATATTTTTTTTTTTTTTTTTTTAATTTTGAAATAAAGCTTAGTTCTTCCCCTTTAAAATGATGCATAAATCAGAATGGGCGGACCATGATTAGTGGTCCAAATACAGCTTTGAAGACGCTTACCTAGCATATTTTCCTAAAATTAGAAAAAAAAATTTTATTTTTAATGTTTTGTTTTTTTCTTCGTCTTATTTTGCTTTTTTTCTTTATTTAAAAACTTTTTACTTTTCTAACTTTTTTTTTTTCGTCTCGTCCGAGAATCGAACCACTAACCGCTCGGTTGGTAAGTCGGAGTCTTTGCCATTACACTGTACAGGCAAATTGAATTTTTTTGTCAAAACGCTAACTTGAGTTTTTGGTTGCTCAAATTTGTTTTGAAACGCGCGCATAGAATTTTCAAAGAAAACAAATTTAATTTCAACAAATATTTAAAAAAAATTTAAATGCTATACAATTATAAAAAAAAAAAAATATTTTGTTGCAAGATTTTGTATTAAAACAATTGAATTAAAATGTAGAAATAAAAAAAAAACTTAGGTAGTTAAAAAAAAATTCCTCTCAACAGAGCCAGGGCTCGAACCCGGGTCAGTCGGCTGCAAGACTCAACATTTAAGCACTAGGCTAGCTTCCCTCAGGCGGCGTGGTGATCATAATGTGAACATGAAATCCACGCACCATGCATGATTATCAACGCATGAACCATGAATACTACGGGCATGCATGCTTTTTTGCAGCAAAGGAACGCATGAATCATGAATACTACGGGCATGCACGCTTTTTTGGAGCAAAGGAACGCATGAATCATGAATGCTACTGGCATGCATGCTTCATTTTCCAACTGGGCTATATTATTTCGAATAACATTGCTCATACGTCGGGGGTTTTATAGCATGTTTCCACCTAGAAAATGTTGAAAAAGTGGAACGGTCTAATATACATATATACATAAACATAATTTTCATTCTTCTAAACAAAGAAAATTGCATGAAGTTGAAGGTTCCATGCCGAAATATTTATAAAAAAAAATCATTTTCTAAATTTTAAATGGAAAAAAACCAAAAATTTCTTTTTTCCAATTCGCGGGAAACGCTTACCAAAAATTGTCTTTTGACAGAGTAGTGTTGCGTTAATAAACAATTAACCAAACAAAAGTACTGTTTTGTGATGCAGCCATCTATGCACTTTAACAAAGAATCAAAATCGTTTATGAAAAATCATTTTGATTTTTTGTATCTATTACTTCGCAGATTTGTAAGAGTTCTAAAAATAAAACAAAAACCCCCATTCAATTTGGTAGTTCTCTTTTTCTAGAGCGCTTTTCGAGTGTTGAGTGTTCCCTCATTACTTAATGAGTTCATGTTTTTTTAACGGTTTTTTTTTTTTTTTTGTTTTTTAAAGCCGTCAAGAGGCCTTTTTGCAAAGAAAGTTTATTCGGTTAATCTCATTTTAGATTTTAATGTTTTTCTCATAAAATAGCAGTTTTTTTTTTTTTTTAACAAAAAAAGTTTACATGCCGTTGTGTATTGAGCGCTTAGTTTTTAAACGTTTTCACCCACCCGTCATTAAATTTTTAAGGGTCTTAAATGTCTTAATCAGTCTCTTTTTACGTCAGTTTACCTTTTTGCCTTTTAACCTTAGTTGGCTCAAGTTAAAAAAATTAGAAATAGGTACTTAATAAGAAAATAAAAAAGAAAGCTCAAAAAATATTTAATTAAAAAAACATTTAAAAAATTCAAAACTAAAAAATTTAAAAATAAAATATTAACTAAAAATAAATAAAAATAAGATAAAAAGGAAAGAAGAAAAACCCATGGGCTAAGTAAGTTTGGCTGCAACCAAGGTTGGCACACTTAGGCCTCACATGGGCCCGTTGTGATACCACGAATAATGGGAAAACAAAGAAAAACAGAAGAAACTACACTTGCATCAACGACCTTCGCTGGGAGCTCAACCCAGAGGCTCTCGCTTCGCCAATTGGCATCTTAACCAACTACGGCATAGAGGTGGTCAAAACAAAAAACCTTTAAAAATACTTTAAAAAATTTAAGAAGAAATAAAAATGGAAAAAAATCAAAAAAAGTAAAAAAGAAAAAAAGTTTTTTTTTAAATGGACAAAGGAATAAAAAAGAAAAAAAACCCCGAAAAGGAAAAACAAGAAAGGGAAGAGAAAATGAAATATAAAAAACAAATAAATAAAAAAAAAAGGACGGAAAACGAAAAAGAAGATAAGAACAAATGAAATCAAAAAAGGGAACAGAACAACGAAAGGCCAAAAAGTTTGCTCCATACAACAATTAACGGCATTGGTTGATCCCACGGTGATATATTCTCCTCGGAAATGAAAACTTTTTATTTATTCAGCAATAATAGAATTCATGAATTTATTTTGCCTTTTTCTTTAAACAAAATGTAGTTTTTCTTTAACAATTCCTAAACAGAACTCAAACTTAGATTTACAATTTAACAATAACATTGAAGCCTTCCATCTTGCTTAAATACATACGCATACACATTTACACATATATATGTATAAATATGTTCCTAACTATTGCACAATTCATATGAAGAGTATATATTTATTTATTCGAATTTTTTTTTTTTTTTTCAAAAAAGCATGAGAATTTTACAAAGAAAAGAGATATTACAATAAATGTGGTGGGGTAATAGGAGTACAACATCATGGCTTTCAACGAAGCTGTGAATTACAACATTTAGAATGATATCGTTTGCATGACATGTATGTGTGTGCGTGTGTGTGTGTGTGTGTTTGCGTGTATTTAAGATAAAAATATTAACAAATACATTGTATTTGATTTTAGCTTTCAGAGCCTTAATATTACAATAGTTATATAAGTATTTTCTAATTTATTTAATTTTTTTTTTGTATTTCTGCTCAAAACTTTTACTTGTTTTTGTTCTTTTTTTCTTGATTTGTTTTGATTTTTATGATAGCTTAACAAAATTCATTTGAATTAAATTACTTGCAGTCCATGCTGGCATGTCCAAATACGTAACACGTAGAAACATTTATTATTTTAGCTAATTTACAAGTCAATACTGCTTAATTTGAAACGTGATTGCTTCGAGCAGGTATTTTCTTCTTTGAAAAGAAAAAGAAAACAAATTATCCGAAGCAATTTTCATCAAAAAACGTCAATAAATAAATAAAAATATTTAACATTTCTCAGCATTGTTTTCTTCTCCTCCTCATCATATTTTTTTTTTTTTTTTTTTTTTTTTTTTTTATCATTCTTCAGTTTTATTTTGAAAACCAATTGCTTAGATAACTATTTTATGGCACAATATCATAAAATCATCTTAAAATGTTTATTTAATTCATTGATTCAATCGAATATTGTACAAATATTTATTTTTTTATACAATTAAAGATATGTTAATTACAAAGATTAAACCCATTTTTTTTTTTGTTTCTTTTGAAAAAAAAAAAAATAGGAAAAATGTAATTAAAATTCCACTATGTTCCCTCAAGAAATTTCTGTTTATACTAATTCAACACAAAGAGAACAATGAAAAGCGAAAGTTTTCGTATTGCCAGGTTATTATATCAAGATAGTTCGGGGCTCATCAACACTATCATGATATGGCTTAGCAACTATGCATAGCAACATGACGAGAGCGTAAGCATATAGGTATATACACACACGCCCATATGCGCCCACATATAATTATGTAAGCGTATTCGTACGTGTTTGTAGCATGTGAACTTCTCATTGAATTTTTGTGTTAAATAATTGAATAAAGTGTTTTTAACATTTTTCATTTATTTAATTATTTTTTTCTAACCATATTTGGTCTAAAAATGTTAGTGTTAGAGAAACTTTCGGAAATCTAATTTGATTTCAATATTACATACATACTATATGAGAAGAGTTAAATAGATTTTTCACATTTCACCTTCCATTACTCAAAGTTTTCCTTCTGATGAGGAGACTACACTAAAAGAATAGAGGCTGTTACACAGTTTTAAAGCTCTTACAGAATTTTACCCCAAAAATTCAAGTGGAGCTTTTGGAAAATTTTTATATATTTTGTTTTAATTAAATTGTTAAGTATGTAGTATAAAATTGAAAGTGAAATTAAATCAACATCAAGCAAAAAGTACCTGTCCTCTCAACAAACAACATAGACGACGGAGGAACTTGTTGAAAGTCCCAAAAAATTCAAAATTAAATTAAAAATCAAAAAAAAGGTCGCGTTCCCTTCCGCTTCCGTTGAAAGCTCATAATTAAAAAGTTAATATGAAAAAAGAAAAAAAGAAAAAATGGTGGGTAAAAATCGAGTTAAAATATTCGTGCGTTAATTTTATCCTAAAATGGAGAAGCTAACAATACTAACCATTGTCAGATGGTTTTTAAAGAAGCAAGTTTTTTTTTACAGCAAAACAATGTAACGAATTTCCAGTGAAATATTTATACCTACTTATTTCCATTGACAGCAGCTCTGATAGATGCCGTTATATGTGGGGGGAGGAAGTATTGCTCCTTGT
Organism: Chlorops oryzae; assembly: GCA_020466095.1. NCBI lineage: Eukaryota > Metazoa > Arthropoda > Insecta > Diptera > Chloropidae > Chlorops > Chlorops oryzae. The sequence goes on along the minus strand of CM035806.1, from coordinate 52,136,515 downwards.
GGAGAATATAGAGAATATTTTATTTTTTAGTCGGGTTACTTACTATTGTAGGTATATACATATTTGTATAGTGCGTCAAGAGAAGGGTTTTTTTTTTTTTTGTTTTTTTTTTTGTTTAATCTGATAGATGAATTATTGAAGTTCATACGGAAACCTCTTTAGAGTACTTGGATCGATCGTTTAGGTCCAGCATTAGTTTTTCGGGTCGTTTCGGTCGATTGCTTCCATTAGCCGCGCTGCCGTTGCCACTGGTCGTGGCCTGTACGCAATCTCCGCCCTTTGAGTTATTTGAATCCATTGATACATTGCTAAGTGATTGAGTTGTTGCATCAGCAGCAAGGGCGATTCCACTTCCAACATCATCAGCACAAGCTGCAGCAGCATCAGCGCCAGCATCAGCATCAGCATCAGCACCAACACTTGACATTCCTGCTATAGAAGCTATTTTCCTTTTATGAGTATGAACACGTAAATTTGTGCTCATATCACAAGCACTAGCCTCACGTGACTGCTGGTGCTGGTGCTGCTCGCCGCTGCCGTCGCCATCTCCTTGAATGCGGCCTTGACCATCGTCGCGCTCGTCGTCAGTTGATGAGCATTTGCTACTGCTGCTGCTGCTGCTGCTGCCGCCGCCACAGCTGGATGTGTAGAAAGTTATATCATCGATGGAGTGAACCTTCTTGATTATCGTTGCACTTGCCGACGATGAAAGACCACTTCGCTCCAGGATATCGGCGCTTTGCGTTTGGCATAGAGCACTACCCTCGGAAGCTGCATATTTTTGTTGTTGCTGAAGTTTTTCCAGTCTATTTTGTTTCGAACGACTTGCATAGCCGCCGCCCGAAACGCCTCCACCAACGGCCCCTCCCACTCCCACTCCACCGCTACCGCTCACGCCACTGCGACATGTTCGTCTCTTATTCTTTTTATACCTACTTTCGCTTCTGCTACAGTATTTCTTTTTACAATTATCACATATTTGCTGATGGCATTCGGCTGTTGTCTCGTAGGAGGCATCCGTTTTCGATTTGCTATGCTTCCGGTGCACCTGCGTCGAGGCTGGCGGTGTATTTGTTGCTGCCGAGCGTAAATTTGTACGCCTTTTTGTTGGTTGGTGCAGCAACAGCTGTTGCTGCTGATTCTGTTCCTGTTGTTGTAGTTGTTTTCGTTTCTCTTCTCGCTGTATTAAATCCAGATCGTCGGGCTGCGAGCACATGCATTCAAGTTTTATGTCGGCGAAACTCAGACTCCCCTCGGTACGTGGTGAGCCCAATTGCTGGCAAGCAGTCAATGGCAATTGTTTTGGAGAAGTTTTTGTTGCTGCCGTTGCCATTTCTTTTGAGCTTGATGCCTCGAGGCACCGGTTGCAAATGACATTAACTTGTGCTGCATCCAAAATTTGCTTGCAAAGATCTTTTCCACTTATGTCGGTGTTGACTGCCTTTTCCTCTTCGGACTTTTTAATGGCAACCACTGACACTGCCGGTGGTGGTGGTAAAACATTCGTGCCGACATTGTTATTTTGTGGCACTTGCAGTTGTTGATTGTATTTTTCAATTCCGCTATTGAGTGCTAAAAGCGGTTGTTGCTGTTGTCGCAATTGCAATTGATTTCCGCTTTGAGAGGCAGCAGCAGCAACTGCGGCTATCATCATGCCGCCAGGTGATTTAAGACTATCCAAAAGACTCGATATTGTCATGACAGCGACTCCCTTTGGTGGTGCCATCTCTTGAATGCGTTGCAATTGTAAGCTTAATTGGCGAATCTCCTCCAGTGCCTCTTGATCCGTGAGTTTGGTTTCTGAAAGAAAGACGAAAAAAGAAAAACGAAAAACGAAAAACGAAAAACAGAACATAGAAGAGGGGGAAGGAAAAAGAAGAGAGAGAATTAGATCAAAGGGGAAGTGTGTCGGTTGACGTTTAGTGTATTCGATATACCTTCGAGGCCCAAAAAATTGAAATATATGTATATAAGTGTGTGTATGTGTATATGTACTTCCCCAGCGGCGAAAGCGAGTACTTCAAGAGGAGTACAAGAACTCTCTTCCAATTTGCTTTTGCATGTGATGAACTGTATTTTTTTAACATTATGGTGGCATTGGAAAACCACTACTCGCTATTTAGATACAAAAGGGAGTACTCCCGGTAGTATATTCTTTACCTCAAGGGAGGTTAGTTGATTTTCATCAATTTCTTTGATTTTACTAATTTAAAATTTTGTCTTTAAAATGTGTTTAATTCACGTTATTGATAAGATATAGGTAATAATAATAAGATAGATGGTTGTTTTTTTCAATAGCCCATTTTCCCAATTTTTCAGTAAGCGCACCCCTGCTTTGTTCCCGCAACAAAATTTTCTTCTTCTTTTGCTCTTTGCCTCTCATCATTCAAATTAAGTTTATTAATGCACGAACTCATCCACTTTCGATCTCAAAGGGAGTAAACTTTAGTGTACTCTCCTTACGTATATGTGAATCTGTTTTATTGTGAGTACACTCCGGTACGGAGTATTTGAAGAGTACTCGCTTTTGGGTTAATTACTCGCATTTACGCTGCTGGGTCCATTAATACGCATATGCATACATAAAATATAGATACATATTCATTTTGGTTAAATTGTTGGATGATTGTTTTGTGACAGATAGTAGTCCTTTGTGAATGTTTTCAAAAACTTTGACTTGGCGAACGAAGAAGCGCGGGAGATTCTGTTTGAAATTTTTATTTTTTGATTTTATTTTGGGTGTTATTCTTCGTTGCATTTTGCTAATGAACATATAAGAGGCTTATTAATGGATTATGAGAATAACAGGATTGGGATCACGATGTGTATACAAGTGATAAATTCGCTTGAAGAAATATGTTCATATTAAAAAAATCAGTTTCTCTTTTCAAATTATTTGTTATTTTTTATTTTTTAATTATATTTTTTAGTATTTTATAATTTAATTTTTTATTTTAATTTATGGCATTTTTTTTTAAATATCTTTAAATTTAGTTTTTTGTTGTTGGTACCATTTTTAGCCCGAATAATTTGAACACAAAAACCAAGAAAATTTTTTCTTTTTAATTTTTATACATATAAGTATTTCATCAGTTTATTTATTTGTATTTATTTTCTATTTATTTTAATTAAAATTTTTTTTTATCTTATCAATTTATATATTTTTTATTTATATTTTAATTTATATAAATTTTTTTCGTTTTTATATTTATATTTTTAATTTTTATAAAAAGGTATACAGAGTACTCTCTCCTTGCGGAAACTCCTTAACTCATTGGCGCCCAAACAAAGATCAAAAATGTTGATAAAAAACGATGCACTTAAAATTATTTTTGAAGCCTTAATAAAACAATTTCCGCATATTAACATAAATACATTAAATGCACTTAAGGGTTAAAGCCAAAATTCTAGCTTTTTAACAGGTTGGCTGATAAGTCCCCGGTCTGACACATAGATGGCGTCGCTAGTATTAAATGCATATAATTTTTATATAGTGGCAACCTTCAAATGATTCGTGTCAAAATTTGACGTCTGTAAGTCAATTAGTTTGTGAGATAGAGCGTCTTTTGTGAAGCAACTTTTGTTATTGTGAAAAAAATGGAAAAAAAGGAATTTCGTGTCTTGATAAAATACTGTTTTCTGAAGGGAAAAAATACAGTGGAAGCAAAAACTTGGCTTGATAATGAGTTTCCGGACTCTGCCCCAGGAAAATCAACAATAATTGATTGGTATGCAAAATTCAAGCGTGGTGAAATGAGCACGGAGGACGGTGAACGCAGTGGGCGCCCGAAAGAGGTGGTTACCGACGAAAACATCAGCGGTGCCGCGCGAGCTCACATTTGACCAAAAACAACAACGTGTTGATGATTCTGAGCGGTGTTTGCAGCTGTTAACTCGCAATACACCCGAGTTTTTGCGTCGATATGTGACAATGGATGAAACATGGCTCTATCACTACACTCCTGAGTCCAATCGACAGTCGGCTGAGTGGACAGCGATCGGTGAACCGTCTCCGAAGCGTGGAAAGACTCAAAAGTCCGCTGGCAAAGTAATGGCCTCTGTTTTTTGGGATGGGCATGGAATAATTTTTATCGATTATCTTGAGAAGGGAAAAACCATCAACAGTGACTATTATATGTCGTTATTGGAGCGTTTGAAGGTCGAAATCGCGACAAAACGGCCCCATATGAAGAAGAAAAAAGTGTTGTTCCACCAAGACAACGCACCGTGCCACAAGTCATTGAGAACGATGGCAAAAATTCATGAATTAGCCTTCGAATTGCTTCCCCACCCACCGTATTCTCCAGATCTGGCCCCCAGCGACTTTTTCTTGTTCTCAGACCTCAAAAGGATGCTCGCAGGGCAAAATTTGGCTGCAATGAAGAGGTGATCGCCGAAACTGAGGCCTATTTTGAGGCAAAACCGAAGGAGTACTACCAAAATGGTATCAAAAAATTGAAAGGTCGTTATAATCGATGTATCGCTCTTGAAGAGAACTATGTTGAATAATAAAAACGAATTTTGACAAAAAAAAATGTGTTTTTCTTTGTTAGACCGGGGACTTATCAGCCAACCTGTTATGAAGAAACTGCAGTGTACTTGTATCTGTGAGGGCTAAGAAGTTTAAAAAAATGTAATTTTTATATCCAGCACATCGGGCGCAAATGGGTTAAGCGGACTCGTTTTGGGAATGCTCTAGTGTTCCTGATTCTCAAATATTTTCCCCTTAAGCGGACACATCTGTTAAGGGAACATATTTTTCGGTCCCGCAGGTGTCCGCTTAAGAGATAGTGTTCTGTATTTTCTTTTAAAAACCAGCCTAGATTAATTGGAAGTGTTCTTAACCCATTTTGAACCATGCAAATTTTTGTTTTTTTCTGAGAAAATTGAAATTGTTCATAGGACGTGTTATAAGGATAATTAAACGATATTGCGCTTTCAAAAATATGATCTGATTTTTTGGGACGCTTGGAGGTGGGGTCGAAGTTTGGCAAAATGCTTTGAACCGATATCCAAATGTATTTGTGTATAACTTTTTTTCGTTGCAAATGAAATGGTTTTTGAATTTTTTTTTATTCAAATACAATTTGTCTATTTTTTTATAAGTATAATTGTCACGAATTCCATTAAATTAGATTTAAATTTTTTCGGACTTTAATATTAATAGTTAAACAAAAAAGGTTCAAAATATGTGTTCATATAAAACCAGGTGTGTACTGGGTGGGAACTATCCGACAAGGAAAGTAATAATTGTAATAAAATGGCAATAAATCAGGCTTTATTTTGACATCACACTCACTTTGATACGTTGCAAAGGAAGGGAAATGGATTTTTTTTAAATAAGTGAAATTGACTGGTCGAAAAATCGAAAAACTATCGGTCCAAGATGGGTTAAGGTCATTTATCAAAATAATGCTCAAATGCTCAAACAGAATCGATTGAAAAATATTACAAAAATTTCAAATTGCTGTCCTCATTGTTGGTGTACAGCCAAAACGATGAGAGATATCATTGCAATAATTAAGCTCTTATGATATTTTGATCCCATGCAGATTTGTATTTTGGTGGTTATTATTTTCCCTGCTGTGTTAACAGCTGAGCGATGCGATTTTTAATCTCGGAACGACTGCTAAAATATTTTTTTTTTTTTTTTTTTTTTTTTTTTTTTTGTAGCAATAACCGAATTCAAGGATTAATTTCGATATTGCTTTTCATCTGAAAAACAATAAAGAAATAAAGGAAAGAAAGAAGAAAAAAAAAATGCCGCGCAATCGAATTCCTTATCAAAAGTCAATCTTAAATGATTTAAGGTTTAGTAAAAATGTAAGTTCTTTTAAAAACATCCCTCCGATTGTCGTTCATCATTACCCAATCTCGAGATTAAATACAAGTTTTTCCTTAAAAAAAAAAAACAATGGAACTACACAATAAATCGAGAAAAAAAACTCTTTACAAAGAACGCTCAAGAATGTAGAATCGAAACTTTTGAAAAGAGCAATAAAATAACGATAAAATATGCCAATAAAAGTTGAATGGATGTATGTTGTACATATGTATGTATGTTTAAGAACTAGACGCATACTTCGAGTGCATCGAATCGAAAGGACAAGCAATTTGAAACACAGAAATGTTTATTGCCCCTATAAATCAAACAGGAAAAGAAATAAAAATTCAAGTCGACTGAATACGCGCAGTAATTTAGTGGGTAGTTTCACACCGTTTTTAGAGTGGACTTTTATAAAATATTGTATGAATGACAAATACTCTGCAGTAATGAAATAGTTTCAGTGTAAAAGAGGAACAGAATTAGGTGAGTCCATATAGGACAGACCCCAAATTTATATGAAACGCGACTGGTCTAAGGTTAACCTCTAACGGACTCACCGCTATTCAAAGCCAAAGGCACTCACCTGCAACCAAGCCCACACACTTTGAAAAGGGACCAGTAGTTTTGCAATGACAGGCCTACGTTAAAAGAAGTGAGTTGAATTTTATGGCAAGGCGATCGGTCCTGACCTCTTTAGGATCGACCCAGGACCGGTCCCAATTACAGCAGGGATATTGCTCGCTATCACTTTCTATGTTTTTCGTGTGTGAGAGTGTGTCTGTGTGCGTGGCAATGTAGTTGCTTGACAAAGGGTATTTGAGGCCATTTTGAGGAATTGTTAAAAAATGAAGTTACATTTTAATTGGTCTACTTCGCCGGGAATTTACGATGTGCATATTGATGCATATGGAGTTCATGTCGTGCTCAATAATACGGAAGCTTTAAGGATGATAAAAGTATGAATATAAATAATTTCATGTTATGTGTGTTTGGCTATGTATCGAATTGGAAGTCATAAGCGATGACCTTTTTTAAGTTTAATGGAATTTTTAATTGTATATGTTAGTCTTAACCCAACAGTGGACGAGCTGATTCCATCTGTGGCTGTGTTGCGAAATTTCAAAAAAGAACAATTGCTGAAAATTATAAAAAACAACAACAACAAAAAATTACTCATTGATTTAGAATTTATTTGAACCAATTCCTGAGTAAAATCAATTAATATCGGTGTATGTTCTGTTGAGATTAATTGAACTTCTATTTAGTTATTTTTGGCTTGAGTTTAATTTATTCAGAGCGTTTTGTATTGCTACATATGAGCATTTCCAGAAAAAGTAAACTTTTTGTCGCGTCCGTATATACACTCTAAAAAATAGAAGTAAAATTACGTTTACAAATACTGTAAATTTACCCCAAAATATGTTTATTTTTGTGCCAAAAATGTGTAAAAGGTAATTTTTGTGTAATTTTGCACATGCGTAATGCATGTTTACATAAAATGCGTACATTTAATCAATGAATGTTTAGGTTTACTATTAAAATACTAATTTTACACACCTTTAGTAATTTTATTATTACGAATGTTTAATTTTGCGGGAAAAAGGCCTGATTTTACATAATGTATTAGGTGTAGTAAAAATAAATCCATTATTTTTCCAATAGATGGCGTTATTTATCTGCATCTCGCGTTGTATAAGTCCGATCGTGTTCCGCTACGGGGCATTAGAAAGCTGACAGTTCCTACTAAAAAATCTTTTTTGGCACTTTTTTGATTGATTGATTCAGTTTTGTTTGAGAGCTTGTCAAAGATGGACATTAGCAAAGAGAAAATTCGCTACATTTTACAGTTTTTCTTCGATTAGGGAGAAAACGCAAGCCAGGCGGCTGAAAATGTGAATAGCGTTTATGGACCTGATACTGTAACAGCCAATCATGCGCAATTTTGGTTTCGTCGATTCCTTCGGTAACTTCGAGTCAAGGAATGCACAGCACTGAATGCCAATTGTCGAAAATGTCGATATAAATCATGGAAATTATTGAGATACGACCTCAGTCATGAATAGTTCATGTTTCGATTGCAAAAGAGTAAATTGCACAAAAACTTATTGAACCATTGTTAGTAAGCTTGGATACCCAAGAAGCTCAGTATCGTCAGCCACACAGTTTAACGCCAAAATAATACAGCCTAGTAAGATTTGAATTTTCTGCAATCGTGCTGAACCGCAACAAATCGACCCAATTTCATTAAGCGTGGTACTGGTAATTAAAAGTTTTCATTAACGATAACTGTCAAGCGAAAACGGTGTGTTGAAACATGTGACGGGTAAAACGTGCAAGCCAATGGATTCGCCAGGAATAGAGGTTTTGTCTATGGAGTAGTGTGCAATTGGAATTTAGGAGGAATTATTACTATGAGCTGTATATATTGGTATAAATTGTAACATACGTGACTTTTACTTGTAGAATTGACCGTTTGAACAAGCAATGCCATAAGCGGCATGTTGCAATAGAAAGGAAAATTGAGTTCATATAAACGACCAACAACAAAAAATCGATAGTGACTTCAGAACTCGGAGTAAATTGAGGTTATTCGTGATTCACTTATATGACCTTGACAAGTGATTACATTGTATTCATGTCCACGTTAACAATTTTGCTTGAAAATTACGTTTCAAGAATGGCTTCTGAAATTCGATGATTCATTTTATAGCTAAATAGGCAACGAGGGATTCTATTTGATGAAGCATAAATGAAATATTACTTTTAAAATGCAATAGTATTCAATTACAAAAGCGTAATTTAGACCTAAATTGGTTATTAAACTATCTTAAATAAAGTAATTTAATGCAAAATAATGGATTTACTTTTTATACACTAATATGTTTAAAATACAGAGGGAAGGTTTCCTTTAATTCACATCTAATGCATTATTTTACACATTTGAGGTTGAAAATTAATTTGGTGTGTAAACTTACGTTTATAATAGAAGGTAACCTGTTTCCTACTATAATAGAAGGAAATATTTTTAAGAGTGTAGCCGATTGCCATTCGGGACTGCATAGAAACTTTGAAACATATAAAAGTCCAAATAAGCTGCACGAAAGTATTGAGAAACTAAAGTACTATTTACCGCATACTTGAATTCGGGACTTAAAATTGCTCATTTAAGTGTCGCGTCCGTTTGGAAATGTCCATATGAAGCTTTTTCAATGGGGAGACTCTTTTAGCATAACATAAGCTTGGTGACCTCAAATAAAAACTATTTGAAAATACTATAATTTAAAAAGATATGAGAAAGAGTTTATTTTCAACGCTGTCGAATGAATTTCAGATAACCGGAATATCCCATTACACTACTTTCCAGTTAAGATATTAATTTATTAATTAATTTATAAATTTATTCATTTCCTTTTTCTTTATTTATTTATATGTTTAAATTTTTATTTTATTTTATTGTATTTTGTTTTGTTTTATTTAATTTTTTATTTATTTATTTACTTATTGATTTTACTTTATTTTCTTTATTTTATTTTGTTTTTTTATTTATTTATTTATGTATTTATTTATTTATTTAATTACTTTTTTCTTTTTTTTTTTGCAAATTATGTAACAAATAAATTAAAAAATGTAAAACACAAGAAACCATATCAAAACAATTCGCAGTAATCTTTAAAAAAAATTGGGTTGAACGTGATGTTTTTTGTAAAGTCACATTGAGAATCCAATGCCCTTTTGATGAACCTAACTTCAAACAAATTACCATGATTCGAATGATTTTATAAATAGCTGAGCCTTATTAAATTATAATTTCAGTAGATACTCTTTTTAAATTAGCCCGATTCAGACAAAGTCAGTACCGAATTTGGCTTTTCGAATTGCATTATAATCTTGTTGAGGGGTGCCCAGGCCCAATGCTAACAGGGTTCATTTGTTTCTGTAAAACTCATACGAAATGCCAGGAGTATATGATTAGCACTTCCTATGCTCTTCGTATAGAGTCAGAGCGCTTTGCGTTTGGAAATACGGCCTATGACTAATGTCAACGTTTATTCTGTTTGTTGCAGTACTTTTTTTTTTTGAATTGATGGTTCTTTATTGTCACAGTCTATAAAGTTTTTTTTTTAATTTTTTTAATTATAAAATTGTATATGTATTGATAATCGAGTTGCCTCAAGTGCACAAGTATTTGTTTTTAATCCGCCCTAAGAAACTTTCGGGCGCCCCTGCTGTAGAAAGATGGGGGGAAAAATACAGAAAAGAGATAATTCCCTTAATGAGAATGTTGCGAAAAATGTTGAATGATAGTTTCAAATAGCGCAGCATTTTCATTAGATACGCATTTCAAATTCGTTTGAGCCGATGTGAAAATTTTCATGAGGACTTAATCCACGATATTCGGAATTCATGGCAAATTGATATACTAAATGCATGTTTGTTCTTATGGATATGTATTTGTATGAATGCATGTAATAATGTGAACGTGTACTCGCGTATATTACGAAATATATTCACTTTAACATACGTCCAAACATTAATAATAGGCTTACCCGCAGAACTTGTGCCAAGCACTTGCGCAGTGGATGTAGTTATTGAACCAGGATTAGCGAACGTGCGTACTTGTGGACGAAAGTTGAATTTGGCGCCAGAAGATTTAGCACCCATCCCTATAGTTTCTTGATGCGATTTTCCACTTCGCAGCACGATGTATACCTTTTCAAAAATACGATGGAAAAAAATAAAAATTTATAAATAAAACAAATAATTTATTACCATAAAAAATGCAAATTTTTGGTTTCCCCATTTGTTCGCATACACTCTCTGTTTCTCCCTCTTCTTTTTCTCCATTTTATCTCTCTTCCCCTTTCTTCTTTCTCGCTTTCTCTCGTTCTTGCTCTCCCCTTTTCTTCTTTTCACTATTTTTCTAGTTTTCTTTCTGCCTTTCTCTCGTTAACTATCTCTCTCTTTCTTTCTCTTTCTTTCTCTCTTTTTCTATCTTTTTCTCTCTCTTTCTCTCTGTTTCTCTCTCTCTCTTTCTCTCTCTCTTCCTCTCTCTCTCTCTCTCTTTCTCTCTCTCTCTCTCTCTATCTCTTTCTCTATCTCTTTCTCTCTCTCTTTCTCTTAATATTTCTCTCTCTCTCTTTTTCTCTCTTTCTTTCTCTCTCTCTCTCTTTCTTTCTCTCTCTCTCTTTCTTTCTCTCTCTCTCTCTCACTCTCTCTCACTCTCTCTATCTGTTTCTCTCACTCTTTCTCTATATATACATATATCTTTCTCTCTTTCTCTCTCTCTCTCTATCTGTTTCTCTCACTCTTTCTCTATATATACATATATCTTTCTCTCTTTCTCTCTCTTTTTCCCTCTACCTCTCTCTCTCTCTCTCTCTATCTTTCTCTCTTCCTCTCTCTTTCTCTCTCCCTCTCTCTTTCTCTCTCCCTCTCTCTTTCTCTCTCCCTCTCTCTTCTCTCTCTCCCTCTCTTTCTCTCTCTCTTTCTCTCCCTCTCTTTCTCTCTCTCTCTCTTCTCTCTCTCTCTCTCTCTCTCTCTCTCTCTACCTTTATCCCATTCTCCTTTTTTGCCTGTCTGTATTTCTTCCTCCCTCTTTTCTCTCTCTCTTTCTTTCTTCCTCCCTCTTTTCGCCCTTTTCTCTTTTCTCTCTCGCTCACTCGTTCTCTATCAACCTCCCATTAACTCCCCCTTAGTTGGAATTCTGTTATGCTGCATGCTACTCACCTTACTGCCAAAAATTAATCCCAGCAACAGTGTTACGGTCAGTTGTGTGTGACAAAAGAAAATGATGTAAAGTAAATCAGGATTTGCCGGCGATTGTAGGAAAAGCCTGAAGGGAAAAGAGAAACGAAATAACATATTTATATTGAATAATAATGTTTGAGTCTACATAAATGGGAAATAAATCGTTTTTAACGAACTTACATCGAAACGTTGAGGAAACATGTTAAAAGGAATTCATTATATATGGCCATCGATATGAAACGACTTTCATTGAATTCAGATGGAGCTTTACGGACCATGATGCATAACCGCACGCCCCATGTCAGGAAAAGAACTTCCACTGCAAAGAATTGAATAATTGAGAATTGAGAGAAGAAAAAAACTTAGGAACAATGTTAAATTTAAGAATATTATTTTGATGTTTCATCTTCACCATCATTGAGGTGAAGTTCGATTGATATATTTTAATGGAATTTATTGCTTTAATTAACTATCAGTACCATATATTTATTAATTTTTGTTTTTTTTTTTGTCGACTCGAATTATTGATCTGTTCTCAAAGAATAGTTTCCTCATATCCATGTTATTATGCCGCGATATTTAACCTTTGAGCAATCGGAAAGAAGCAAGACTTCCAAAACAAAACAAAAAATTTATGTTCAGGACCTAGCGTTGGTAGAAATCGTACTGAAAGCTTCTAAAAGAAACTCAAATTCTCCAAATTAAGATGACGAAGCTGTTTTTCTTTGGCTGGGGTTACAATTTTGATATCTTTGCAACAAATGAAAGTCCAATAATAAATATGCCGATCTCCTTTATTTTCTTTTTCGTCCTCCGATTATAAGAAAATATATTTATTTGCATGTCGAAAAAAGGTTAGCAATTCAGAGTTCATTTTGTGACTGCTTTTATTCCAAAATTTATCTGATTTAACTATTTTAAGAGCACTGTTGTCAGTCACTGCTTGTGAAAAGTTAGTTTTTTCTCCGTTTTTTGTTCTTTTTAACTGTTTTATCTTTTCATTTATACAAAAGTAAGCAGATTAAGATAAACAAATTGAGTAAAGCTTTTCTGTTTTTTTTTTCTTTTTTTATTGTTTTTTCTTTTCTACTTAAAATGGTTTCATTCACACAAAAAGGGGTCCTCAAATAATACTGTGTATCAAAATGCTGTGGACACAAGCGGAAGTTTTTCTTTCTTCTTAGAAGCGGAGAATTACATTCAAAATTGTTGAAAGCAACGTGTGTTCGTTCTTACACAAAAACAAGAAAACAAAAAACGAACAAAAACGATAAGAAAACACAATAGAATTAAATTAAAATAGAATAAAATCAAAGGATAATCTCCTATAGTTCCCTTTGTTAGGGAACTTAAGTTTAGCCAATAAAAAGTTACATAAATTGCTATTATTTAAAACAAGCGAAAATTTACAAAAACAAAAAACTAATAATAATAATAGTAATAAGTTAACAAATAAATAAATAAATACGAAATAAAAATAACAATCTTTTTTTAACAGAGAACAAGAAAAAGGTACACCAAAAAATACATTTGAATTTCTTATAGAGTTAAGCCTCCAGAACATCAAATAATTTGACTTAAATATCTTAAATATTTTGCTTCAATAAGTATCCCTTTTTGTTGTTATTTTTGTTATTCCCCAAAGAGACCCAACGTCTCTGTGGTCAGTCGCAATCCATGTTCTCAGAGCCATTTCGGCAAATAGCACCATGCTGCGAAATCCGCACAAATATCAAAATTAATGCTATTGTGGTTTGGTCTGAACTCGTTTTGTTTTTCTTTTTCTTTCTTCGCTTCCTTACTGTTTTCATCATTTCTGAGGTTAGGTTAAATAGCTTGGCCTTTCAGCGAGCGCACACACACACACGCACATGCACACGAATGAAGACCCAAAAAAAATCCGCTAAAAAGGTCTCGACGTTTAGCTAGTGGTTAATATTCTTTTTTTGTTCTTTGCTCGCCCCTCGTATACGTAACTTCATTACTCATACAACGTGAAAAGAACAAACAAACGAAGCGGTAGAAGGAAGCGAGAAAGTTGAAGCCGATGAAAATGAAGTTAGAAAACAGACTGAAGAAATTTCGCAAGAATTTTTATGCGTATTATGCATATACTTAGTAGTATGTATGTATGTATGTATTATGATTGACAATGACGGGAATTGTATTTTATATTCGATGAAATATTTTTCATTTAAATATTCTTGCTGATATCAACAACAAACAGCAAAATTTATACCACGTCGCTTAAGTACTCGTATGGATATTTTAATATTAGTATTAGCTATGTATGCATGTATATGTATATGTATATGTATTGAAAAAAGATGATGGAGAAAGAAAGAAAAAAGAACAGCAAATTTGAATTGCGAATTAAACTTACTCGAGGTGAAAGTGTAATCCCACCAATCAGTTTTGCATAAGAATGCCTTCAGATCATCTGCCGTACGACCGACAACAACGCCAGGCGGTGAGACCAATGTGCGTACAAGTAAAAATGTCCCAATAAAACCGCAAATACAGCCCAATCGTTTTAATAAAGCAGCATCAGTTATTTTCACAGCCTTCGCCGAACGAACGCGAAAAATTACTGAAATACTGAAAGTAAAATTTAAAAAAAAAAAAGAAAGAAATTCAAAAATGAATTTTTTCAATGAGTTTTATTTGTGTAAGAAAAATATCACAAAACAAAAAAACAAAAAAAAATTAAACATAAAAAAGCAAATCAAATGAAATGAAAAGTGGGAAAACGGGAAAACACAAAACATGGGAAAATGGAAAACAGAAAACAGAAAAATCAAAACGAAAATTATTTATTTGGAATTGGGGAAGAGTTTTCTTCTTACCGCCATGTTTTGAGCATCAAGGCGCCATACGTCAAGGAAAAACCAATTTCACGCATCCAAATCCGTGCCGTACAAGTGTATAAATTCGGATTCGGATACATGACAATATTCTGGAATGAAACAGAGCATTTTGTTTTATTCAAAAGTACCAAAAAAAAAAAAAAAAAAAAAAAAAACCAGAAATTGTTACAGAATTAAAGAGAAAATAAAAGAATATTTCTGTACCTTCGTCGCATTGATTTGGATTTAATTTTATGCCAAAGGAAAACGGGAAAATATATTTTTTCTCCAGAAAAATTGTTATCCCAATTTTTGGATATTCTTTTGATGTTTTATCGACTGGGATTTAAAAAAACTGACGATTCGAGTTTGTGTGGCGGCAAATGAACGTGAATACTACCCTTTTTCAAGTATCTCCGAGCACATGGACCGAGCATACAATATGAGTGCTATAAGAAGTGCCATCATGCGGAAGAGATGTGCTGCTGAATTGACGGTAACGTGAAAAAATAAATTCCGAAATTTTTCCCCCACATTCATTGTATCAAACCGAACTTTGCTTTTATGTACCTACTTTTAGTAGTACTTTTTTTTTTTTTTTGAATGGGGCAAAGTTTTTCTCTTTTTTTTGTTGTTTTTGGAACAATTTAGTGCCACTTTGAATAGTTATGGGGTGGGAGGTGGGAGCCCTAAGCTACGAATTACAGCTAGTCTCTAATGCTGAAACTTATTGTTAATAATAGCATAGTTTGCATACATTAGAATTTCTTATTTTCGTTTGTGCTTCAAAAGTAGGAGCAAAATAAAAAAAATATAGGTCTAAAAAAGGAAAAAATAAAAATTTTAAAAAAATAAATAAACGTGCTTTTTTCATTTACATATTTACGGAATATGAAGCAAGAAAGATTGATGTCATAAAAACCAGAAATTTACATAAAACCATGTTTTTTTTTTTTTGTTTGTTTGCTTGCTTGCTTTTTTCATAGATTTTTATTTTTCTCTCTCCTATTTTTGGAAAGCTTTGCTAACTCACTAGAGAGACCGGAGACATTGTTGCCGCCCATTACAATTTTCTAAGTTTTTGCAACACATTATCTTCACATATAAATCACTCGCTTAACTTCTTGGCATCTAAGTTTATAAATTTATGCAAAACATTTCATAAAAAGTAGGAGAAAAAAAAGAATTGAATAAAAAAAAAAAAACGAAGCAAAGTTTAGAAAAATGGAGCCTTTTTGCTTTCATCCACTCAAAGTTGCGAGGAGAAGAATTAAAATAAAAATTATGATGATGCTGTGAAGAATTTTCGAAATAGAGGAACATTTTCTTATGCTACCGAAATTTCGTTGAAAAGAAAAAAAAGAAAAAGAGTAGAGCGAAGAAAGGAAAAAAGAAAAATATTAAATAAACGTTGGGATTAGGCAAATTTTTATTTTTTGCTGGTGACAACCGCATCCCAGAGCACATCAACTGAGTGAAGACTGGGGGGAAGACGAAGCAGCCAACTTGAGTTGAATGGGCATGTGCATTTTATTAGTGAAATCCCCTTAAACAAGATAAATGTTGACATCAACTTTTCAAAATGAACCGAAGAAGACACCGACGCCGAGAACGAAAACGAAAACGAGAACGAGTGGGAACGGCAATCTTTGTAAACTGAACTTTTCCGTTCAAAAATAAAAAGCAAAAGTTTTGTTTACAAAGAGAGCAGAATTGTATTTCGAAGGGAAAAGTTATGCAATATCAAAATTCGAGGACTTTTCCTTTCCAAAAATGTCGAGCGGTAATGTGATTTTAATAGAAATATCCCAAGCTGAAAGAATTCGATTGAAATTCAATTTCAAAAGCGTCAAGAATTTTTTTTTTGTGTCTCATATAACACACAATCCGACCCGATCCGATTCGATCCGACCCATCAACAGCCGTTAAATTTTCCACGCAGAGAAATGCAGAGAAATTCTTTCCCCCCTCGGGGATGCTTATAAAATGGTTTCCCAATACAAACTCTAGAAGACATCCTCTAAATGAGGTTTCCCTTTATTTCTCTATCTCTCTCTGTCTTTCTTTCTCTGTTTATCTCTCTTTTTCTGTCTCTCTCTCTTTCTTTCTCTCTTTCTTTCTCTCTTTCTTTCTTTCTTTCTCTTTCTTTCTTTCTTTCTCTTTCTTTCTTTCTCTCTCTTTCTTTCTCTCTCCTTCTTTCTCTCTCTTTCTTTCTCTCTCTTTCCTTCTCTCTCTTTCTTTCTCTCTCTTTCTCTCTTTCTTTTTCTCTTTCTTTCTCTTTCTCTCTTTCACTCTCTCTTTCTGTCTTATCTCTTTCTCTCTCTCTCTCTCTCTCTCTCTCTCTCTCTCTCTCTCTCTCTTTCTCTTTCTCTTTCTCTTTCTCTATCTCTCTCTCTTTCGCTCTCTCTCTCTTTCTCTCTGTTTTTTTTTTTGCTCGCTCTCTCTCTCTCTCTCCGTCTTTCTTTCTCTCCGTCTTTCTCTCTCTCTCTCTCACTCACTTCATTTGTTACTTCAGCTACTCAAAGGAAAAACGTAATAAAAGGTTGCAATAGTCCTCTAAAAACGAAAGAATGACCTGTCTTAAAAGGCCTCATCGTTCTCAAATCGTTCCACACATGCTTAAACTAAGGTGGCAGCCTTCAATTACATTTAGGTAAAGAGCTATTTACAATTTTGAATAGGATTTAACACTCTTACGGACCAACTAACCTCAGATGTACATTCACGTTTCAGTTATAAGTTAAGAATCCTATTTAGATGTACCTACATTTATTATCCTAATGCTATCGAAAGGGTTTTAATCATAAAAAATATTTTTTGATATGCTGTATCATTGTACAAATTCACATCACTGCGGTCGCGCAACAATAAGGTGGATGTTGATGTCAACACGAAAAGGTCGTTCATTGTTACCTGTTGTCATTGTGTTGTCATACTACATAAATCCGTATAACACGAAAAGATACTTATATTTGACCCTCAAAATAAACATAAAACTTTATATAATTTCAATGCATTCTTCGTATCGATCGATGATACATTTAGCCTTGACTAAGTTTCAAATTAACTCAATGAGTCGGCTAATACATTCTAAGGTTAGGAGTCTCTAAAGCTATTCCAACTATCGTCGGAAATCCATTTATTTATAGTCATAGAAAAATCTGGAATTATTGAAAATTGCGTTCGCTGGGAAAAAGAGTGAACAAAGTACCGGAAAAGGTAAAATTTTGAACGTATTTTAATGAATCTGTTAGAAGAGAAGCTTTGGTGCGATTTGGTATAGAAAGTGGAAATGGGGCCATCTCATACGATCCCTTTACTTTATTATTGCGAAAAGAAACGGTCCGCCCAAGTCCGTTATTTTGAGAGAAGGCAATTTTAAACTTTATCCATAGGTACTAATTAGCATTACAATTTTTATATAATATATTGATATAATATTTGTCCCTAACAATACCTTTACTCAGTTTAATATTCCATTTCCGCTAGGGTATTAATATACAATATAAGAAGATAAGACATATCGCACCCTTGCTAATAAATCGGCACAATTTAAAATAAATTTTAAAATAATTTATTTATGTACAGTTGCATTTTTCTGTTAGAAACCCAACACCTACACAGAGAAAACAATTAACCAGAAAACTGGTTAAATCAAAAGGAAAAACATACAAAACGGCTCCAACAAGGAATATTTTTATTTTAACAGTTTTTCTTGTTGAAAACAATAAAGATTTTCCTTTTGAATCAACTATGTGTTTAAGGTTTAATTGACATGATAATTTTCAAAAATGGATTTAAATTTAAATTGTTAAACTAACCACGGGCATAATTGAAATGACAAGATAATTTTTTAAATAAAAAAAAAATTTTTAAATACCTATAAAAGAAGAAATGTCAAAGCAAATTTAATTAACGTTCAACGCAAATGGCCACCATGTGGGCCACAGAGCCCTCTGCTGAACATAACCCCAAAAATCGCCATCGGATGGACTTCATCCGATTTTGTCACTCCGTTGTCGTGACTGCTTTCTTAAAAAGTTCTAAGATGAATGAATATCTTATATGTCCTCTTTTATAAAATATATGAGAATTATACGGAACGAAAAGAAATGTAATTGAACATTTTTCCATTAAATCAACCAAAAATGTTGTTGACTCAACAATTTTTCTTTTGAAATTTTCGATCTGCTCGAAAATCAAAAGGACTGTGAATAACAATGCGCATTTTTTTAAAAATCATGGTAAAGTTCGCTCAGTGTAGAGAATTAATGCTTGCATTGACTGATGCAGCAATCGATTGAGAGATATATAAGGTTAGAAAAAATATTATATCTCCCTATTTTTAACAGAGATTGAATGATTGATTCGAGAAATGCGAAATTTTGAATTGTGCGAGATTTAGTGGCAAGGGTGCGATATTAAAACCTTTTGTATGTGATTTTGATTATGAAAATATTAGGCCATTTGGGAGTCCCCTATCTCCTGTAACCTTTCCAGTATCAAATAACGCTCAACGAGCATATTTGACGCATTCATCTGATAAGATTTTACAGTAGAGCAATTAAAAAGAGCTGCAAATTCCGCGTGTGTTTCTTACTCACCGTGCAGTAAATGAAAAACGCACCAAGCGCGATGACACGCAACAGGGCTGGGCTTGCAGCGCGTACAACCTGAATGCGGAAAGGCAAGAAACGAAAGAACAAAAAAAAAAAAACCAAAAAGATATAGTAACATCGGATATACTTATGTTTACATACATAAAGGTTAGTTTCAAAAGTAGAGCACGAAAAGGATTGTAATAAATGACAAATCGTTTTTGAATGAATGCGCAAAGTTCTCACCTTAACTTGTTGATATCGAAATGTAAACCAAGCGGCCGGCGGAAGTAGCCCAATTACAGTGCAAGCCAGAACGAGAATACTTGTTCGCATTGGCCAATTCAGTGCCGCAATGCATGGTGATCCATCTTCGCAGGAGTCGCATCCTTCGGCGCATGGCAGGCATGCGTATTCATTGGCCACATTGTATGTTGAATTTTTACCCTTTTGTGTTCGACAACGATATTTGAAAGACAAAAATATTAAAACATGATCGCTCTCATCTCATCGTCACTCTTGGTTTTTTTCAATTTATTTTTTCCCTTTTATTCCTTACCAGCATTAGCTTCTCATATTCCTCTTCTAGTAAGCTGCCATTAAAATACTTTTGCATGGATAAAATGTCGGGGAAAAAATAGCCCTTGCGGCAAATGCATTTGTAGGACCCACGACGGAAACCTAAACCCTTCAAAGCTTCACACTTGAGAGAGTGCAATAAAACGAAGAAAAAAATATAAGTAAAATGAAAGAGGAAGAAAAATGGAACAAAAATTTAGTGAAAATACACACAATGATGAACGATAGTAGACAGAAAATGATAGCGAGAAAGCGAGAGTGAGAGTGAGAGTCAGAGTCAGAGGAAATGCAAGAGGGAAAGGAATGAAAAGTCCAAGTATAAACAGAATACCCGAAGCAGGACACCAGCAGCAGCGCCTGCACACTCACCATTGTTGTACGTTGTTTGCATTTGTCTGTGCCGGCAAAAATATTCAGTGGCTGTGTCATTCCGGGCGTATTCCGCTGCGGACACTGGTCGATATCCACTCTCCGCAGATCAATATCAATGCCAGAAGTGCCTCTGTGTGCGCGTTCCATGTTTCAAATTCAAATTATTCAATTGTTGTTCAACATGATGCGGCGGAATGCACAAAGGCGAGAACCAACCAAAAGAGCAAAAAGTAAAAGCAGAATCGAAAGCAGAAATCCGTATTTCCATTTAGACGCATTTCGGTGAATTCCATTTTAAAAAATCCGCAGCGATTGTTGTCATTATTATCCGTCGATTCCATTCAATTCGAATTGGAATTGCGTGTTCCGAAGAAGAAAGAATAAAAAAGAAGAGCGAATAAAATCATTTTTTATAGCTTCATAAACGAGCAAATGCATTTTTTGAAAGTCATTTCAAAATATTGATATGTAAATACAAGCAATGTATATATTTACATACATATTATATATACAGCGAAATCTCGGCTTGCGGACAGCTCCCATAAGCGGATACAAAAGCTGCAACCGTGGCTGCCCGCTTATTGTATACAGTGTACTCGCTCTTAAGCGGACACCTTCGGGACCGAAAAATATGGAAAATATTCTTGACAGAGATGTCCGCTTAAGAGGAAACTATTTGATCGGAAAATATACTAGAGCATTCCTTAAAAGTGTCCGCTTAAGAGGAATGTCCGCAAGGAGAGAGTACACTGTACTTATTGTATATAATATGTACCTATACGATTGCATCAGATTTGATTCATTTTTTTTTCTAATTTGTTTTTGAAAATAAGCTTTTAGCTTCATGGTTTTTGTATTGAGTTCAGCTTTTTTTCTTTTTAAAAAGCCGTACATACATTGCGAAAGGATTCACAAAAAGTCTTAAAACTTAATCAGGACTCATTGTATTGCCTTCGTTTTTGATTGAACATGGCCATTCAACATGGGGTACACCAGAGAGTGACTGCTCATGTTGAATTGTGCAAAAAATCATTTCGGTTTTCGCGCCTCCAAATTGTGGTATAAGACTGCACGTTTTGATAAAACTAGCTTACAACAAATTTTCACAGGAGATCTTAATGCAATTTTAAAAAAATGGATTTTGGCTTTCTTAGCACGAGAATACTAAGTCCATAAGAAAACTGTATCGAGATTTGCTGAAAACAAAAATATGCTGTAATCTAGCCTAATAAAAAAAAAAAAAACCTTATGTAGCCGTGATGCTGTTTGGAGGCCGATTAAACTTTTATTTTCCTCACATTCCGATTCACATTCATATTAAATGTTTAAAAAATTCTTCTTCAGATAAAACACAACAAAAGTTGTATTTTCAAATTCAAAAGGTTATATGTATGTAGCACTATGTATAAACATAGTGATTCTGCCCCCGAAGCCGATTTCGCTGAATGTTTTGCTGTTTAGAGCAATGAAAAACAGTTGTTTTTTTTGCGCCGATTCGATTTTTGGCTCTTTATCTTCTGTGGTCATTGGATATCTTTAAAAAAAACAGTTGTTTTTTTTTACAGCAATTTAAAACAAGTAAGGGTGTTATAGTCAGGCGAGCCTGACAATAGAATACCCGACACATACACACATGTTCAAATATTTTTAATATCAAGAGGTGTTTAAGACCATAAGGGGCCCCATATACCGACTTTTGATAGATTTCTTTATGAAAACTGCCCCTTTGCCACGCCCACTTTTCCAATTTTTGTTGAACTATAATCGGAGGCTTAAATATACGCTCAAATTTTAAGTTTCATTAAAATATTTCAAAAAAGTCCGATTTAAAGGCAGTTTTGGGATTTTTGTGACAGACCCTAGTACTGGAGGTACCCTTAATAAAGGACCGACCAAGGAAATTTTTTTGGAGGATGTTTATTGTTACAAACGAAGCATAAGCGCCAAATTTCGTTCAAGTCCCATTTGAATTTCGGTTGTACGAGACAATTTTCGAAAACCGCCCTTCTGCCACGCCCACTTTTTCAATATTTGGAAATAATACTACTGGCCTTTAAGTATGATCAAATATCAAATTTCATCAAAATATCTTGAAGGACTTCGATTTTAGAGGAGTTTTTGTGATTTTCCTAACAGACCCTAGTACTGGAGGTACCCCTAAAAATGGTCCGATTGGGTCCATTCTCGAACTTGTTCTTACTCATGTCCCCGTTAGCACGCATACCAAATTTCTTCAAGATAACTCAACTCCTTCGATAAGAAAACTGTATACAAACAGACGGACAGACAGACGGACAGACAGACAGACAGACAGACGGACATATCTAAATCGAATCTCCTGGTGACGCTGATCATTTCTATATACATTTTGTATAGTCTATATCGACTGGTTCTGGGTGTTACACACAACCCAACAAACGCAATATACCCTCGACACAGAGTGTGTCGGGTATAAAAAATCATATCTCTGACACTAATAAAAATAGAACGGACAATTTTATGCGATTAAGACTCTCAATGCAAGATAGAATCAATTTATAGGTAGGGACTAATTAATCTTTTGACCTCATATGGTTGTGAACTTTGGCTGGTTGTTAGTTATAAAAAATGGAGGAGTGAACTCCTCTGCAGTAATAGGTAGCCAGGTAGATTGGGTTTGCGCACTTTGGTTTCATGGCTTTGTTTCCATATTCCATAGATTAGTCGTTTTTGGAATTTGGAGACAATTTCGACTGTGATCAGTTTTTTCTGTTCGAATATGCAATTTTTCAATCTTCGTTGTTTATTACATAAATGCACCTGATAGGAAAAAATCATTTGGATGCATATCAATTACACAAACACCCGCGAAGTATGCAACATTTTTTTTTAGTTTTGAAATTTTTAGGAATGTTGCATGAGACACTAATGAAACTTAACATACTCAATCTTGACATAAAATTCTATTTTCATGCATTTCGCCCAAGTGGAAAAATTGATGGAACAACCAAAATTGTGTTATAAAAAAATATCCTCCCACCAGAGCATGTATTGGTATTAGTAAAACCGGGTGAAAAATATTGCTATAAAACTTTGAGAAATTCCTTATATTTGGGGTTTTGAATTGTCATTCCATATTTATTAGTGCCAGAAAAATTATATTTTCAAGAATATTCAAGGACGCAAATTAACTCATACGCCAAGTCTTAAGTATAAAAATATGCAGTTTATTTTTCTTAATATTTCAAAAACTAATAAAGATAGAAATATGAAACAAACGGTGAATCATTGCTAAAAAAACAAGGAACCCAGAAAACTTATTTTTATATTTTACACTGAGAAAAATTTTTGCACAAAAAAAGAAAACAAAAATTAGGCTATTTTTTTCAGTGTATTCCGGGTTTTGTAATACTTTTTTGCTATTTTAAAAACATACAAATTTTATTCAAAAGAAGATTCATTTAAATCGATGAATAGTTTCTTGAGATATTTAAGAATACATAAAAGCATATTTTTATACTTAAGACTTGGCCATCTGATTGAAATAGTTTTTTCTTTTAAATGAAAGTAAATACCAAGGGGTGTTTCTAAAAGCAATTTATAGAGTGGCGGGAAACTGGGAATACACTGAAAAAAATATTCAAAATTTTCTTTTTAGTTTTGTGAAAAAAAATTTCTCAGTGTAAAAATTAAATAAATAAATTTTTTAGCTTCCTTGTTTTATTATCTAACAGAACCTGCTTAGATCGTCTCTCTATCTTAATTGGTTGTTGAGATATACAATTTGAAAAAAGCCTTAACAAAAAAGGATTTTCAGAGATATTTCAAGGACCGTTCAAAATAAATATCTAAAAAGCAGTATCGACAGTGTTTTTAGATGGCACCTATCGAAAAATCAACAAAATTTAAAAAATTCCTTTCATGATGCCGCAACCCGCCAGACCCTTTAAAATTTGATTATGAATAAGGGGGTAAATTTTTTGCATTGCTTTAAATAGCCCGTTCGATGCTCTCCACAACGTCAAATAAATTTCCACACATCCGAAGGAGAAAATACAATGTGATATTTATTCTCGACACGCTTAAAATCATAAATCAATGTCTCTGTTTGCTCAAATAAGTGTGTCAATGTTCTGTGTTATTGTTTTCAAGTGGAACGACATTTTAGACATCCTTGAATGGGTCACACTCTGTGTGCGCGGTTTGCTTTTAATTTAAATGACAAACTTTCCCATTCATTTTCGGGGCGCCATTTCCTTTTTTGCATAAAATCATTTTTCTATTCCCATATTCATTACATGTGCAGCTGTGAATTGCTTAAAACACAAAACAGAAGCATAATGCAAAAAAAAAAATAAAATAAAATAAAATAAAATAAAATAAAAAAGATAAAAAGACACAAATGAATATGTCACAACCATTAGAGAAACTAACAAAAATGCAGAGGGAAAACTAAACATAAAGCTCCATATGGAGAGTGACAGCAGCATTTTTCACGTTTGTCACGCTCGATCGTTATACGAATAGATTTCGTAGAAAAACGTATTAACGATAAATAAACCCCTTTTCAAATTCAATATGCGCGTTGATACGAGGGAGGAGACAACGACAACGACGACAACGACTATTCGTGCTCGTAATCTGGGGTCATGTCTTGTGATTGCTTAGCATGCGCATCCATAATGCGATATCCCCGTTCTATTGCGAGCAGATGTGAAACCCTAGATATTGCCATTGATACCATTATATATGGGAACATGTAAAATTTCCTTGCAAACCTTGTGTACTCGTTTTTTCTTATTCCTTTCGGGGGTTTTTTTTTTCGAATACTTTTTAGTTTCTTTTATCTTAAGCATGGGTGAACAGGTCGTAATATATCCTTGCATTGCATTGGGAATATCGGTTTTCTCGAAGTCTTAATTCGCTTCATATTCTATGCATTCGTAAACGCAATAGTTTGTCCGTCGGATATAGTTTGTTCTAAAAGAAGGGAAACTACAAATTTTCCGCATGGTTTAATTGTTTCAGCGCAAATATCGTAGAAGAAACTCACAGTGCCACTGCTGTTATCCTCAAAATGAAAGTTTAAGTAAGACGACGAAAGTAAGTGGAAAATCGCTTCTG
Source organism: Chlorops oryzae (assembly GCA_020466095.1). NCBI lineage: Eukaryota > Metazoa > Arthropoda > Insecta > Diptera > Chloropidae > Chlorops > Chlorops oryzae. The sequence continues at coordinate 52,111,442 of CM035806.1, read as the reverse complement.
TTGAGCAAAAGCGAAAAAAAATTTGCATTTATCATTCATATTTGAGTTTCATTTGTTTTATTTTATATATTTTTTTTTTAATTTTGTTTTATTTCCTTTTTCGCGCGCTGTTTTTATTGAGGTTATTTATTTTGACAAGTTTCGTTAATAAAAAAAATAAATTTTTTTTTTTTTTCATAAATATTATTTAACAGGTTGGCTGATAAGTCCCCGGTCTGACACATATGTAGATGGCGTCGCTAGTATTAAATGCATACTATTTTTATATAGTGGCAACCTTCAAATGATTCGTGTCAAAATTTGACGTCTGTAAGTCAATTAGTTTGTGAGATAGAGCGTCTTTTGTGAAGCAACTTTTGTTATTGTGAAAAAAATGGAAAAAAAGGAATTTCGTGTTTTGATAAAATACTGTTTTCTGAAGGGAAAAAATACAGTGGAAGCAAAAACTTGGCTTAATAATGAGTTTCCGGACTCTGCCCCAGGAAAATCAACAATAATTGATTGGTATGCAAAATTCAAGCGTGGTGAAATGAGCACGGAGGACGGTGAACGCAGTGGACGCCCGAAAGAGGTGGTTACCGACGAAAACATCAAAAAAATTCACAAAATGATTTTGAATGACCGTAAAATGAAGTTGATCGAGATAGCAGAGGCCTTAAAGATATCAAAGGAACGTGTTGGTCATATCATTCATCAATATTTGGATATGAAAAAGCTCTGTGCAAAATGGGTGCCGCGCGAGCTCACATTTGACCAAAAACAACAACGTGTTGATGATTCTGAGCGGTGTTTGCAGCTGTTAACTCGCAATACACCCGAGTTTTTGCGTCGATATGTGACAATGGATGAAACATGGCTCTATCACTACACTCCTGAGTCCAATCGACAGTCGGCTGAGTGGACAGCAATCGGTGAACCGTCTCCGAAGCGTGGAAAGACTCAAAAGTCCGCTGGCAAAGTAATGGCCTCTGTTTTTTGGGATGGGCATGGAATAATTTTTATCGATTATCTTGAGAAGGGAAAAACCATCAACAGTGACTATTATATGTCGTTATTGGAGCGTTTGAAGGTCGAAATCGCGGCAAAACGGCCCCATATGAAGAAGAAAAAAGTGTTGTTCCACCAAGACAACGCACCGTGCCACAAGTCATTGAGAACGATGGCAAAAATTCATGAATTAGGCTTCGAATTGCTTCCCCACCCACCGTATTCTCCAGATCTGGCCCCCAGCGACTTTTTCTTGTTCTCAGACCTCAAAAGGATGCTCGCAGGGAAAAAATTTGGCTGCAATGAAGAGGTGATCGCCGAAACTGAGGCCTATTTTGAGGCAAAACCGAAGGAGTACTACCAAAATGGTATCACAAAATTGGAAGGTCGTTATAATCGTTGTATCGCTCTTGAAGGGAACTATGTTGAATAATAAAAACGAATTTTGACAAAAAAATGTGTTTTTCTTTGTTAGACCGGGGACTTATCAGCCAACCTGTTAATGTTATGCGACGTAGTTTAAACACGGTTAAAAGAAAATGAGATAAGTATGGCGACGTATGGGACGTATGAGCGTTCTTTGAATTCGTGTGATTAATGTTGCTCATACGCAGCGGTGTCCCTACTGTTTATTGTATAATTGCCTTATCGTGTATGAAAAATTCAGTTACGATTGTATTTACGTTTACATTTGAGTCTTCGTTCACGTTCACGTTCACGTTCACATTCACTCTCTTCATATGCAAATGACAGACATAAATGGAAACAAATGTCGCAATCAAGCTAAATATTAATTTGACTTAAGCACTATTTCATTGTGACCGCAGACAGTTTGTTTAATTGCAATGACATTGTTAAACAGTAATTCTCGTTTCGGTGGGTGTGTACGTTTCATAACTGGTTTAAGGTCCTTATAGGGCGTGTCTTCCGTAGTAATCGTTGTTCATTTGTTGACTGAGCTTCTTCGAGCTGAGATGAGCTTCGCGCTTTTTCGAATTGGCTGAATGAAGGAATTTCTTTTCCAAAAAATGAGAAAAAAAAAATAAAGAAAAATTATGACCGATGATGGTGATGAGATAGCAAATAGAACGGAAGAATCCCGACAATACTAATTCATTCAATTAAAACATGAATGAATATCTTCGAATATTTTAAATCATTTTCACTTTCAGATCGCTTAAGAGAAAGAAAACTCCTAGCAAATCATAGAATAATATGTACGTTCGTTTTGTTTTCTTTTCAATGAAATTTTTAAAATTTTCAATTTATAGCCGTTTTTGTTTTCATAAATGCAACCCATAAAATATTGACCGGAATTTTCTTGGAAAGATTTTGCCCCCAAACGATTTAATTTTTCCACATGATTGAGAATTTGCAATATATTTAGAAGAGATGCTCTTTTCTATTGTATCGTAAGTAAAACTCAGAAGGACCTGCTGTTGCTGCTACTGCATGGAGATGGTTGCTATTGCAATGTTATTAAATATGACCTGCACGTTGTTATTGTACAATTTGAAAGGAGCTTATGTGAAACTTTACTGAAAGCAGTCTTATGTAGCTGACGACACATTCCATGGCTATGTTAATTTTTAGAGAATTTCAGTAATCTGAGAAAGGATGTTATTCGATGAGAAAATATATTTTGTTTCACTTAATTAATTATTTATTATTGTTATTTTTTTCTTTTTTTGGGTTGGAAATGAATTACTTAAATCCGATCAAGTAAAATCTTTAAAGGAGCTGTTGTCTTTCAATTTAAAATAGAAGCTTTTAATCATAAAAATTCTTTGAATATGAGAAGAATGAAGGAAATATTCATGAGAAATAAATGACGATAATTTTGCGTAACTTTGAAATAGCCTTTTAAAATGTAAATATAATTTATTTACACTGGAAGCATTTACGAGACGCTTTGTAGCAATTACAATTATTTCTATTAGTTTCCATATTTCGAGTCACAGATTTCAAAATCCAGATTTATGTCCTTCAGCTCTTCGAAGCTTTTATGTCTTACATAATGTACGTAAATCATATTCACACGTTATGATTTTCAATTACGAATATGCCATCAAATTAACATTGAAACAAATTATTCGTAAATACTACTTTTCACCCTTCTTGCTAATCGCACAACTTGTAATACAATATTTTCTCAGTACCAATTCACTTTATGCACAGATGGAACAACATCGTAAGGGAAATTTGCTTTCAATCATTGCAATCAGACTTTCAAAGGAATATTTCCTTGGAATCATTAAAATTCATTGCGATAAATAATGTTTTCTTGTAAAATACTTCTTATCCTGAGGATGGCTGTGAATCATTTGCGACTATTTGTTTTTCGATAGACCGAAAGGAATCCCAAGAATTCTAATAAGAAATTGAAAAATTTCTAACACATATATCAAAAATTTTCTCATAAAAACACTCACACTTGCTCAGACAAGACACCTAGTTTGGTTGTAAAGGTTTTATTTGCTGATTTAAATTTTTTATTTTATTTTAAATAATACTCAGACTCCCGGACACGTCATATCTGCAATCATTTGGATGTATTCATATTAATGAAACTAATTGTAAACGTAATAATATTATTCATATGATTGCCATGGTCAATGGCAATGCAAAAGGCAATGCCAAAGGCAATTGTTGCCCCAAAAGAGCGTGGTGTAACGTATAAGGCAGGCACAAGTAAATAACATAATTTTCATATTGTTGATTTATACTCACTTAAAATGATATGTATTGTTTTCGTAGCCGAAAAACGGAACTGTATATGTTAACATCCAGATGTTGCCGCCACCGCAATCGTAGTATGGCTTAGACCATCTGCCATCCTCGTACTTGACTGCCAATGTATCGTCCTCGATACGCTCTTCTGTCTTATTCGAATAGAGATGAAAAGCTGGAGAAAGACAATGCGTGAGAAAATGAACAGTTCGCAAATTCGTCGTATGCTAACAATTCCCATGTAATGTAATTCACAAAGAAATGAATATTTCCTGTAACTATTCATCCGTCATATGCTTTTACCAAAAATATCTCAGAAGTAGCAAGCGGCAAGCGGCAGTATTAATTATTAACTTCTGTAAAATCTGAGAAGTTATATACGAATCCCACCTACGAAAGGAGCTATACATACATATGTATGTAGCAGTCGGGCTTATTAAATCACAAAATTCATAGAATCGTTGTCCTAATGTAGGATAATCAAACTATAATGGAAAAGCGTTAAAGACTTTATATCCATATAGGTAGGTATGTACATATGTGTGTATGTACGCACTGCCTGAAACCTAAACACAGATAATTACATGTGTGTGCTCACCATCACCATTCGCTTTTACACTAGATTACAAGCACTTGTCTTGTGGACTTCCTTCAAAACACGAAAAAAATATTTAAACAAATTTTTAAACTAAAACTTTATTTTTACTAATTTTTGACAAAGAAAAAAAAAAACATTTTTTAATGGGAGATTTTTCGAGCAGAACTCGACAGTGCATCATCCGATATGAATAAGTTATCCCTTAAATTCAAGTTTGTTAACCAATCTAACACTTTTTGCTTCATAGGCGATCGGTCAAGAAATCAGTAGCTTTATTCATAGAAACTACGTAAATACCAGTGCCATTTGCTAAATTAAAGCCTTCTATCAACACACACACACACAATTGCACAACAGCTTTTCTTGTAACCGCCCTGCAGGAAGCCTGTCACCATATGGCCCCATGTCTATATTGACGTCCATATAGACAAGAGAACTATTTAGTTCTAACGTCAACAGTATATATAGGCAGTGTCATTAGAGAAACTACTGTCAAGAGGTATAGTTCATCTTTATTGACCATGTCAACAACGTGTCTCCTTATAAATCGAATGAGTGCACCTTTTGTCTACATAATAGTACCGACCTCAATAGTTCGTCAATAGTTTTTCGGTCTACTGTTGACATTCAATGACAACTCAATGTTAAATGTCAATAACGCAAAGCATTGCGACGGGTATAACTGGTCAGCAGTACTGTTGACGCAGTCAGTAGAGAAAGAGTACAGATTCACTACTGACATTTCCTGCAGGGAAGTCGGCCAAAATCTTTCGCAAATGTGTCCCACATAGGCGTGTAGAAAAAAATGAATCAAACTTTCAAATTCATCGGCATATTTTTTCGCATTTTTTCGCATTTTTTCATTTAAAGTCAGTTCCTTACCAAATGAAATGAGATGACATTAATCTTCAAAATTGTATGATGTTCGAGCTCTGCGAGCTCTGCGAAAAAGCTGCGATGCTCCCATTAAAGAAAAAATATTTTTATATTATTTTTTTCTATCTTGCTTAAAAGGCCAAAGTCCATAAGAAATGGGCATTCGATCTATTGAAAAAAGAAAGAAAATTGTGTAACCTAGTGTTATTATTGTTTTCATGCTATCGGCATTCATCTTGCAACTAATTAAGCTCACGTACGGGTGTGTTTGTGCTTACTCGTTAGAGTGTATACACCCATAGCCTTTTCGAGAAATAACATTGTAATTTCAAGATTCGATGAAAATGTAATGGATTTGCAGCGCAGCAAGTTGGAAGCCGAATTCTTGGTTTTTCTCTCTATTTTGATTTCCATTCACGCAATCCTTCTCTTTTATTTCGAAAAAGAAACAAAAGAAAAAATGAACACAGAGGGAAAATCAAATCAATTATTCATAACGCAAAATGAACTTTATCTGCAAAATCCCTGGAAGAGTTCTAAACCTACTTTTCGAGTTATTTGTTTATGTTCACCTTTACGCAGAAAATGTGCGAGAATATTGAAATCACAGCCTCTGAAAGTATGCATATAAATATTAACAATATTTTTACATTATTGAGGAACTTTTCTTATGGAACTTTCTTGGAAAAAGACATGAAGGGCCGATAGCCTCCTATTTATTTTTTTTTTAAAGATTGCGGTCTTAATTTATTAAGGCGCAATACTCAAATAATAATAATAATAATAACACATCAAACATTATGGACTTGATTTAGATTATTTTTATACTCAATAGACCTACCCCAATAGAACAAAGTACAACATATTAGGTGTAGTAAAAAGAAATCCATTATTTTTCCAATAGATGGCGTTATTTATCTGAATCTCGCGTTGTATAAGTCCGATCGTGTTCCGCTAGGGGGCATTAGAAAGATGACAGTTCCTACTAAAAAAGCTTTTTTGACACTTTTTTGATTGATTGATTCAGTTTTGTTTGAGAGCTTGTCAAAGATGGACATCAGCAAAGAGAAAATTCGCTACATTTTACAGTTTTTCTTCGATAAGGGAGAAAACGCAAGCTAGGCGGCTGAAAATGTGAATAGCGTTTATGGACCTGATACTGTAACAGCCAATCATGCGCAATTTCGGTTTCGTCGATTCCGTTCCGGTAACTTCGATGTCAAGGATGCACCACGCACTGGAAGGCCAATTGTCGAAAATGTCGATAAAATCATGGAAATTATCGAGTCCGACGTCATGTTAGCACTGTTTCGATTGCAAAAGAGCTAAAGATTGCACAAAAAACCGTTTGGAACCATTTGAATAAGGCTGGATACACAAAGAAGCTCGATGTATGGGTGCCACACGAGTTAACGCAAAAAAACTTCATAGACCGAATTTCCATCTGCGAATCGCTGCTGAACCGCAACAAAATCGACCCATTTCTGAAGCGGTTTGTGACTGGTGGTGAAAAGTGGGTCACTTACGACAACGTCAAGCGAAAACGGTCGTGGTCGAAACACGGTGAACCGGCGGAAACGTTGGCCAAGCCAGGATTGACGGCCAGGAAGGTTTTGCTGTGTGTTTGGTGGATTGGCAGGGAATTATCTACTATGAGCTGCTCCATACGGCACAACTCTTAACTCGGAACTCTACTGTCAACAATTGGACCGTCTGAAGGAAGCAATCGCCCATAAGCGGCCAGCTTTGGCCAATAGGAGAGGAATTGTGTTCCATCAGGACAACGCCAGGCCACACACATCGATAGTGACTCGCCAGAAGCTCCGGGAGTTTGGTTGGGAGGTTCTTCTGCATCCACCTTATAGTCCGGACCTGGCACCAAGTGATTACCATCTGTTCCTGTCCATGGCGAACAAATTTGCTGGTGAAACATTCGCTTCAAGAGAGGCTTCTGAAATTCGACTGTCTCAATTTTTTGCTAATAGGAACGAGGGCTTCTATGAGAGAGGCATAATGAAATTACCTTTAAAATGGCAACAAGTTATCGAACAAAACGGCGCATATTTGACCTAAATCGGGTCATTCTAACTATCTTAAATAAAGCCCTCAATTTAATGCAAAAATAATGGATTTCTTTTTACTACACCTAATATTTACACCATATTCACATGATTTCATACAACAAGAAACGCTGCAGGTACGCGTTTCTTATGATAGACAGAATCTACACAGTTCTATAGAAACTAATGATTTCATTATAATCTCTCATGTTTCAGTCATATTAACAAAATGGCAATGTTTCATAGTATAGTGATATATTCACCTCAAATTCATATCATATTGTGATATCATTGTATGCGGCTCAATTCCCCTCATTTTTCAATTCCTACATAATGCATTGCTATGTCTGCATATTCGCCTCAAATTCACATCATATTGTGATATCATAGCATGTTGGAATATTCCCCCATTTTCAAAATTTTAAAAACAAAAAACCTAAAATATTTAGTGGGGAGGTAAAGAAAAACTTAGCGCTCAATTCAACAACATCGCGGTTAAACACTTAATGGAAGAAGGGAATTTTAAATTATATTAAATTAAATATGGCTCTTAACTAATGATTATATATACTTTTATAATAATAATATTGCCTTCTTCGGCTCCTGTGGAAAGGCTTTTCAGCACAGCGGGTCAAATTTGTACGCCAAGGCGAAACAGGCTTAGCGACGATTTATTCGAAACTTTGTTGATGTTACGAGAAACCGAAAAATAGTTCGATGCACTCAAAAATGACTTAAAAACATTTAAAATAAAATAAAATTGTTCATACTTTTTATTCATATATTCTATATATTAAATAAAAGAATAAAAAAAATCTTCAATTAAAAATTTAAATCAAAGATTAAACAAAAAAAAAAAAAAACAGGAACTGCCTTTAAACTCTTCTGAAATTGCCTTATATGCTTTCCGAGCGTACAACGAAATGAAAACGTTAAAACTAAAATTGTTTCTTAACAAAAAAGCTTATTTAAATTTTATTTTAACAGCTTTATGCGTGCGACACACGTAGATCGAAATAGCACAATTTCAGAAAATATCAGAACAAATTTGACATATGAAATTGAGGCAATTTGAATTTTGTTCTGAAATTGCGTAACTAAGATTACGTTTGTCTGGCGCATATCGAATTCGGCACAAAATTCTGCAGTTTAATTATACTAAGTGAATTTTGAAAAGTACCTTTTTTGTACCTGTACCTTGTACCTAGTTACTTTTAATTTTGTGTACCTGCACCTGGAACTAGTTCCTTTTTTTTGGAAGGAACTGTACCTGTACCTAGGTACAAAAAAAAAGGAACTGTTACAACACTGGTAATGGCAATGTTTGAACTTGTTACGATTATATTGCTATAAAAAGTAACTACTAATAATACTGTGCTAGTAGAAAATAAGATAAGACCGGAGCGTGTTTTAGCAACAGTCTCTCAGGCTATGAAGTTCAAGGATAGTGTAGAAAGTGCTATAGATAAGTGGTAGGTAGGTGGTAGGTAGAGGTTGGAGTGGTTGTAGCTCAGGCCTATTTATCGACCTATTGTTTGTGATACACACCACAAGGAGTTTTTTCTTGTGTTTTTATGAGCGCATGCCTTTTAATGTAGTGTACCTTTAACATACGGTTTATGAAAAACCAGTGCAAGGCTTGGATCGTTTCGCTGTGCCGGGAATCGAACCTTGGACTCTGGCATTGAGAGCATAGCACGCATCCCCTACACTATCCCCGAGGAACAAGAACTGCTATGCTTGTGAGTTTATAAATGACAGATACATGAAAATGAATTCAAAAACACTAAATGATATAAGGTCATCCAATCAAGTCAGTTCGATGTAGTTTTGAAATAATATTTTGAGGAATACAGCTGTCATCAAATTGTTGATCATATGGAGACATTTATTGAACTCATTTTTTCTTCATATACACGGCATGTTGTGATATCATTTCTTGAAGGAATATTCGCTACAATTTCAAATCCGAAAATAATTTCTTTTTAGGATTGCATTTTCGACTCATGAAAATTAGTCGACTCGATATATTTTTGATCTCATATAATGCAACAAAATATTTTTATCAAACATTCTTCACTTTGCGGTAGTGTCTTGAATTCATTGTATTATGGAATGCCTGTATATTTATGTCTACTCATAACTTGATCAAAATAGAGTCGGTTCATGTTTTCATTTAAATACGCACAATTTATTAATAATTGATATCATGATAGTACAGCAACGTATGCTATAAAAATTTCTTCATTTTGCGGGAATATCCTGATATCATGTTATGAATATCACAATGTTCTATTGGGGTAGGGGCGATTCCATTATCGCGGGTGGAAAATTTACACGTATGCTTTAGTTTCATGTAACTAAATAAAAAACATTTTTAATCAAAATAGTCTTCAAAAGGCTACATCTTAATATTTTCATTGCATATTAGTTCACAAGTATTTAAAAAAACAATTCTATTAAAGCCTTGAGAATGATTTAAATTGCCATCGCGGGTACAACAAATTTAGCCCTACGTTTCTAGATCAGAGACAAAAAACGCATAAATCTGTTAATTGTGATACATTTTACGTGTTATGCCTTAATATTTTGTTAGATGTATATTTAACGAACTACAGGAAATGAAAAGTGTTAACAAGAGAAATATAAACAAAGAGTTATTCATTTTTATATGAATCGCGGGTGCAACATCAAATTATCGCGGGTGCAACCAGTCTTTGTTTTTGCCGGTTTTGCAGAGCAATTGTACGAGGACATACAAACCGTCGCAAAAGTATCTTTTTAAAACAGCAATTTGGACAGTAGGAGTTTCAGGACATGCTCATCGTCATTATTCTGAAGCTTGAAAAGACGTTGATGGAGTTTCGTCATTTATAAATTCAGTATCTGAATCACTGAAAACATCGAAAACGCTCCATCTCTTTTTAAGGGGTTAAGCCAAGTGTCGACTATAGATTTATCTACGTAGATATAGAGAAAAACTCTCGTGTAGATACGTAGACTAGTGTATACACCTTGTAGAGCGCACTACACAAGCTCTCTAATAACTCTACTTGAGATAATTGTTGGATACAAAAATCTATAGTGTATACATATTTTTATGTAGGGGGTAGAGAGATATATCTGCTCTACACTCTATCAAACATGTTTGATAGTTTTTTTTAAATCTTAAGTAGAGATAGGAATTTAAAATCCAAATCAAACCTACTTCGATTTAAAGCGCTCCCTTTTTGTTCAACACAAATGTGTTTCAATTGCTATTTTGTGAAAAACTGGCACAACCTCAAAAAAAAAAGCTCGAGGAAAATGTGATTCCAAGCTGTGGACAAAAGAAAAAACTTTTCAATTGATTGGCTTATACGCAATGCACAGCGATTTATGGAATACATCTAATGAGAGGTTCAACCATTTCAAGTAAAGAAGTTTACATCGGCTTAGCTGATATGTGTGCAACATTTTCCTCTGCTTAAAATATATTAAAATATTACCCTAACAAAAATTCCTATCGTTTTCATTGTTCTAGCTTGGATATCTAGTTATACCTTATCTGTTCCTCGATTTAGCTTCACAAACTCGAAATTATATTTAAGTACAAATTTTTTGCGAATGGTGCGCATGGTCAAATTTTAACCGTTAGACGACATTTTGTCTAGCAGCGAAATACTCAATTCAAAATAGTGAAAATCAAATTTTTGCGAATTTCGCGAATTGTGGTCATGATCAAAATAAAATAAAATAAAAATTACCATATTTATAGCGATGTCTCAATTTTTTTTTTTTTTTCAGCCAAAGCTAAGCGATCCAGTCACGCTCTCAACATTTTCTTTTGGTTCCTAGTTTTTCTTGAGTCAAAAGAAAATGGACAGCAGAAGCTTGCTTTTGGCGACGACTCATTTTAACGGAATGAATTTGAAAAATTTCCTTTTAATTTTTGAAATTTTTGAAAATCTCGAAATTTATAGCCGAGATATACGATTATGCTCTACTACACGATTCTATAGTAGAGAAAAATTCTTCTGCAGTGTATACAGGCTGTAGAGCACATAGTAGAGCTCTACTCTAAATATGTCAACGGCAGCTCTATGTAGAGCTGTGGAATTGTAGAAACGGTCTACAGTGTATACAACAAACGTAGAGTCTCTACACACTACACTCTGCTCTCTACGTCAAAAACTCTATAGGCGACACTTGGCTTAATAAAGATTTTCTCTGATCCGAAATTGAAGGCACAGATATATCAGGATGCGGATTTTCTTTTCGTATTTTGAGATTTGAAAGAGGCTCCAAGTCGTCATCATTCCAATCACTTTCTGTATTAGTGGTGCTTTTTGGCGACATCAAAACCAATTTGCATTTAAAATGAGACCGTGAGGTGCGCACCTCAGAAATGCTACGAGTCTCTTCAAATTGGAAGAAATGTTTTGATTTAATGCTTGATATATGTTTCAGCCCTCCCATTGTTCATCCAACATGGATATCTTTTCATTAATTTCTATTTTTGCCACATATTTAAAGAAGATGTTCTTAGAGTGACTGCGAGCTAAATCATAAAATTCTAGGACACTGTTGAAGATGGCTTTCAGCTTATATCATTAGTCAGGGCATATCAAAATAACAAAATATGTAGTAAATCGCACAAAATGGTTAAATGACAAATAGTTGCACCCGAGATCTGACATCAAAATCACGGGTGAAATCAATTTAAATGATCGATTATTTTAACCTGGCAATCACTACACTTTTAAAAACGATTAATTTATGTTTAGTTTTGGTTTCTTCTTACTTTCACAAAGTTTCAGAATGTTAGCTCATTATTTCTGTGAAAAAAGTAAACTTTTACACATTTTGTATCGCGGGTGCAACAAGTCAACAGTGTATTTCAGGAATCAATAATGCTTAATAAATAAAAACATATACGTACATTTTTTGCAACGCGAGAATAAATTAATATTTCTACTTCAATTTAGTCGGTAAAATGTAATCTCAAACTGTCGACAACGGCTGTTTTGTGACAGTTTAAAAAGGTATGACTTTAAAGTTTTGCCAGGATTTTTGAATAGTATATTACTATTTCAAACGCGCCAATAAATGAAATATGGAGTTAAATCAAATATAAATAAATTTAATATTAATTTTCGACTTTCTTCTTCTTTGTACTATTGACAAAAAAAACCACTTTTATCGTAATTAAAAAATTATTCTCGAAAATCGTGTATAGCGGAATCGCCCCTAGGCAGCTTAATTACAATTTTACACTTATTGTTGCAATTACACACTCAGTTACACATTTCATGTAAATGTAATTCAAAACCCATTACGACAATTACGAGTCATTTTAGTATTTAATTGGTATTTTATATTTTTTTTAATAAGAAACATACTTTAAGGGGAAATAAAATTGTTCACTTTCGACTCCTTGCCGTTGGCTTTGCCAATATATTTTAAAACAAGTAAGGGTGTTATAGTCAGGCGAGCCTGACAATAGAATACCCGACACAGACACACATGTTCAAATAACATTTAATATCCAGAGGTGTTTAAGGCCATTAGAGGCCCCATATACCGACCTTTGATAGATTTTTTTATGAAAACCGCCCTTTTGCCACGCCCACTTTTCCAATTTTTTTGAATTCTAATCGGGGGCTTAAATATACGCTCAAATTCTAAGTTTCATTAAAATATTGCGAAAAAGTCCGATTTTAAGGCAGTTTTGGGATTTTTGTGACGACCCTAGTACTGGAGGTACCCTTAAAAATGGACCGATCAAGAAAATTTTTTGGAGGGATGTTTAAGGCTACAAAAGAAGCATAAGTGCCAAATTTCGTTCAAGTCCCATTTGAATTTCGGGTGTAGGAGACAATTTTCGAAAACCGCCCTTCTGCCACGCCCAATTTTCCAATTTTCGTAAATAATATTACTGGCCTTTAAATATGATCAAATATCAAATTTCATCAACATATCTTGAAAAACATCGGTTTTAGAGCAGTTTTTGTGATTTTCATAACAGACCCTAGTACTGGAGGTACCCCTAAAAATGGTCCGATCGGGTCCATTCTCGAACTTGTTCTTACTCATGTCCCCGTGAGCACGCATGCCAAATTTTGTCAAGATAGCTCCATTTCTTCGATAAGATAACTGTATACAAACAGACGGACAGACGGACAGACGGACGGACATGTCTAAATCGAATCTCCTGGTGACACTGATCATTTCTATATATATTTTGTATGGTCTATCTCGACTAGTTCTGGGTGTTACACACAACCACACAAACGCAATATACCCTCGACACAGAGTGTGTCGGGTATAAAAATACTACATTAATTTTGGAGCAAGTGAAAATGTTTTAAGTAAAAAAAAAATTATGCTTGCATACTTTAGGGATCCACCTTTAAGGGCTCTCTCAAGTTCTGTCAGAAATGAAAAATTTCATATAAAAAACGCGAAGTTTTCTGAAGTGTTTTTATGTGAAATTTTTCATTTCTGACATAACTGGAGATAGCCCCTTAAACGTTAAAATCTCCGTTTACTGAGCCAACCCCAAAAAATCAATATGCCTATTGTACTCAGCGTATTTTAGTTAATATTTCTAGATATCAAAGCCGTGTGTCGGTTTTTTGAACTGGCACATTGTTATTGCCTAATATCCTATATATCTGAGCTTTTCCAGTCTTTTTCTTTATTTCCCTCTTTCAAAATGGCAAATCGCTTTAAAAATAATGAAGTCCTTCGCAGTCCTCTTCTTTTGATCGTCTCAACATCGGTCAAATTCTTTATTTATCGCAAAAAAGAAGAACCTTTAAGTTCTCGTTGTCTAAGCTGAGCAAAAAGCGACACATTTTTAAAAATAATAAAAAAATTTCGGCCAAACTTTCTTCTTCAGCGAGGCTCTAACAGCAGCAGTCTGTCTGATTTGAGATATTTGAAGGAGCACAATGTCACATCCCTCTGTTTTTTTGTGTTCACTGGAAAATTCCACTTAACATACACTCTTGCTTAAGCATAAAAGTTGGCAAGGCAACACTATAAATGCCTCTGGTAACTAAATGAACTGCCAAGACGAATATCAAACTTTACAAGTTGGGACGACGCATTGAGGCGTTTATGCGATGAGGTTTTATTCTGCTTAAAAAAAATTTTTTTAAATAAGAAAAAATTTGAAAGCATTTAAGAAGAAAAAAAAAATCGCAAAAAGTGTGCACACAAATGAACAACAACAAGAAATTACTGTCAATGAAAGCTAAAAACTTAGGAAAATGTTCTCAAAAACTTTGTCGCTAGACGAAAGACAGATAGCGCACGAGCATTAAACGCTAATTAATAAGAAGACAAATTCGAAGTGAAAATGCGAAGAAATTATTTTAGTGTGCTGTGAAAAGTCGTCGACTTGAAGTGAATTGTCGAATGGCGTTATTAAGGAGCTTATGAAACAAATGCGCAAGAAAAATAATTAATTGAAATTTTTGGGCTTCTTTTAAAATTAAACTACGCCGGCTCCCCTCTTCCTGCTCTCTGTGGCACTGTAGTTTACGTCACCAGCTAGAGATTCAGCCGTGAAGGCATTCAAATTTCAAGAATTGTATTCACAAAATCAAACCACGATCTTTAATTAACAAATGCCTTCAAACGAAACGAAATGACACGAGGCGACGCACAGTGGTGAGGCTTCATTCATATCCTGGCAAAAAGTAGAAGGAGTGCTCCACTACAATAATTAAGCTGTGCACCAACCTTTATTTTAATCGAATTAAGAAGAAAAAACAAAAACCGAAGTTTCATCAAAATCGCACACCCCCACTACCCATGGCTGTTGGCATTACAATTGCTAGCCACCCAAAAGTGTTCTATCGAAATTTTTAAAAAATTTATATTTATCCCGGATTTTTTTCCCAAAAATTGATGATATCTAAAAATTGCCAATTTATCCCGAGAATTCTTTTTTTCTCCATAACAGTAGTATTCAAGCAGGCGTGTATAAGTTGCACCCTCGGGAATTTTCAACTGTGGTGAGTTTATTTTTTGAATACGAAATTATTTCCACAGCTGTAGAAAATGTGCACACGAATTCGGTGTTCCTTCCCAACTAAAAATAGCAATAGTCAATAGCACAATGGGCTTTGAGGCAACTGCTGGAACACCTACATAAGTCAATTAATGCGCTATAACTCTTATGTGACTTCCTACGGGGTTTCCTATTACTATTACCTTTTGAAAAACAAAAAAAAAAATATGAATTTCTCTTATTGAGACAATCCTCTACAAAACTGCATCATTAATTTTTTGAAATCAATTGATTTAAAACTTGACGCCGCGACGCGACGGTATGGATCGGAAAGGGATGCAACGTGAGACGACCACCGACGCGACCATTGGCAATGTTATTATTTCCGTCCCCCAAGCAGTTAAAATACCGCTAAAAGTAGATTTTTATACTCGACACACTCTGTGTCGAGGGTATATTGCGTTTGTGTGGTTGTGTGTAACACCCAGAACCAGTCGAAATAGACCATAGAAAATGCATATAGAAATGATCAGCGTCACCAGGAGATTCGATTTAGCCATGTCCGTCTGTCTGTCCGTCTGTCCGTGTGTCCGTCTGTCCGTCTGTCAGCCTGTCTGTATACAGTTTTCTTATCGAAGGAGTTGAGCTATCTTGACAAAATTTGGTATGCAAACTCACAGGCACATGAGTAAGAACAAGTTCGAGAACGGACCCGATCGGACCATTTTTAGGGGGTACCTCCAGTACTAGGGTCTGTTATGAAAATCACAAAAACTGCTCTAAAACCGATGTTATACAAGATATTTTGATGAAATTTGGCATTTGAACATATTTTAGGCCAATTAATGTGATTTACAATAATTAAAAAAATGGGCGTGGCAGAAGGGCGGTTTTCGAAAATTGTCTCCTACTCCCGAAACGCCAATGGGACTTAAACGAAAATTGCCACGTATACTTCCTTTGTAGCCATAAACATCTTGCCCAAAAATTTTCCTGATCGGTCCATTATTCAGGGTTCCTCCAGTACTAGGGTCTGTCACAAAAATCCCAAAACTGCATCAAAATCTGACTTTTTCGAAATATTTTAATTAAACTTAGAATTTGAGCGTATATTTAAGCCCCCGATTATAATTAAACAAAAATTAGAAAAGTGGGCGTGGAAAAGGGGCAGTTTTCATAAAGAAATTTAACAACAGTCGGTATGTGGGGCCCCTAATGGCCTTAAATAACTCTTGATATGAAAAACAATTTTAACATGTGGGCGTTTCCAAAAGGACGCGACACTTAAATGAGCAATTTTAAGTCCCGAATTCAAGTGTGCGGTAAATAGTACTTTTACTTCTCAATACTTTCGTGCAGCTTATGCGGACTTTTATATTTTTCAAAGTTTCTATGCAGTCCCGAATGGCAATCAGCTATATACGGACGCGACAAAAAGTTTACTTTTTCTGGAAATGCCCATGTGTGTCGGGTATTTTATTGTCAGGCTCGCCTGACTATAACACCCTTTCTTGTTTTTTATTTGATTTTATTTCATTTTTATTATTATTTTTTGAAGTTCTTTAACAGTATATTATTTTGGCGCCGCGACGTGAGTGGGCTGTGACTGACTGGTAAATATGTACTTAATTCGCAGCTGTTGACCTTTTCCAACTCACGTAAACCTATTAAAATTAATTGTCATACTTAAAGTCAAGATAAGTCGTTCCTCGAACCTATTTCGATTTCTGATATTCGAAAGAATGGAAGGAAGGAAGGATTCAAAGCTCAAAAGTTTACCTTTCACAATTTCCATTTGTTGATTACATCACTTTGTGTAAAAAAAAATAAAACATAAAAAGTTGGGCATTGCTGCTGAAGCACGTCAAGTGTAAGCCCCTGAAAAAATTTTGCTCTCCGCTGTGGATGAGATTTGATGGAGTGTTTAAGATTGATGCGCACAATAAGCGTGCAAAATTACGCAATTTTATTTCACTTATTTATTCACACGCCCCCAAATCAGGTGAAATACGAAATTTTACATGTTTGCCTACGTAGAAAATATTTTCATTTTTTTTCACCTTTTAAGCATCACTGAAGTAAAATTTTGTGAGTCATGACTCATCAGAGAGTGCAAATACTCAGCAAAAAAGAGAAAAAGTCTTGCTAGCTTTGATTTGAAAAGGATTTAGCCTGTTTATTATTCTATCTTGTTAAAACTAGTAAAATGGCTAGTCACCAAAGACTTCTATAATTGCAGAGCACATATTTCGGGACTAAGTATGTACATATATTAGAGCTGTAAAAATGCTAAAATTTACACTAGTCGAGTGTATTCGTTAGTTTTGTCCAAGTAATCATTGCTTAGTACTCGTTACTAAGTACTAATTAAATTTTTTTTCAAATATTGTTTCACGAACGAATGCCGTTGCATGAATAACTCAAATCAATGTTGATAAAGTAACCAAAACTCCCTCATGCTCTTTGAATCTTCACCCAGTAATCAAATATCAACTCACTCTCCTACCATACTGTTTTGTGGACCCATTATAGTAGGTCCATCAGTAACGACACGTTATTCATTACTGACTAGAGTAATCGTTACTTTTTACCGAATAGTACCGATATTTTACAGTTCTAATGTATATAATGATTCAATATACGCGCAGTTGTTTTTAATATTGAATTTATTATAATTAATCAACAATAAAAAATACTTAAATTAATTTATTTGTTGAACGATAAATTTTAGAGCATACGACCTGTTCGTAATTTCACAGCTAGCAGAAGAAGGAAGTCTTAAATCTGTCTTGACATAAGCTGTCATAAAAAACTGTTGCATAGTTTTCAAATAAAAAAGTAGTTGGCTATTTTTATAAACAGAAATTAGCTAAGTCGCTACATGTATATGGTTGCAATTGAAGCGACTAACTTAAGAGAATAAATAAAAAAGCTATTGGATTTTTTGTCTCCTTGTTAAAGGTTTTTCTTCGCATTATTAGAAGATTTCAAGAAATATAAGACATTTAGTATCAATGCCAAAAAGGATATGAGATTCTGACGTGCTCTCTAAACAAAAATTGTGAATTATAAAAATTGGTAGACGGCAAATGTTTTCTAGAGAATTGACAGTGAACAACCTCTTCAAGTCAAATTGTTTCACATACTCTTCAGATATTCGATGCTGCATAAGTGGGGCAAAGGCCGTAAGTCAATAAGCCGTAGTGTAAGCTGAAGTAAGCTTATTAAAATGTTGATTTTCTATTTGTCGATTTCCGAAAACGAAAAACGAATCAATTATTTTAGTAGGAATTGTCCGTGAAGAGCTTTGAATATGAGCAGTGATTTTAAAAATAAGATTTAAAAAAAATGTTTCGTTTTTTTTTTCTTTTCGCTTTTCATACACACATACACCGACGCGATTTTCAGTACCACCATTCATCAAATGATAGGATATTTTCAATAAAATCTATTAAATTATTTGAAACTTTTGAAAATTTCTTTCTGTAGAAAGAATGTGCATGTTCTGCCCCAGTCGGACCAAAAGCGCTTATAAACAGCAAACAAGCGCATTTATCAAGAAATAGTCGCTCTTCTCTCCTTTTTAAACCTCCTGATTTTAACATTAACATATCATTGGAGATAAGTACTTTATTTCAGGACATACACTCAGAGGAAAAAGTCTGCGTACGATTCTAATGTTTGAACATTTTCACAAAAAACCACCTTTATTTTAAAATTTTATGGTGTAAATTTTTTTATATTTTTTCTTTATCGTATTTTCAACAAATTTTACAACTTTAAATCGACTTTCAATACTCTATAAAAAAAAATTCAAAAACTAAAAAAGTCATATTTTAGGGCAATAAAAAGTCTGCGTACGCAATGTTTATTTTTTCAAAAAAGGCGTTTTTGTGAACTTTAATATTTCTTTGGCTAGTTATATTGTTTTTGAACCTCTACTTATCCTTCTAGCAAAGAATCAACCAGTTTCTTCGAAGATTCAAAAATTATTGCATATCATTGGAGCAGAATGACCTCCTTCAGCATTGCCTTTGACGTTATCGGTGGGGATCTCTGATTTCTGTTCAAAATGATGCCATAGGTCCTCTATTGGATACAGATCTGGAGATTAGGAACCCGCTTTAAGCTTATTGCGGATATTAGGTAAATAGCATCCAGAGTTTCGTAATGTGCACAGTCTGCTTTGCGTCGTTATCTCGTTAGAAGAAATCTTTATCACTAAGGGCAAAACATGCTGCAGTTTACTTTAAATTCCATTGAGGAATGTTCACATAATCTGCTGCATTAATATTAACCTCAAAAACTCAAATTTATTGACTACTGCACTAGCTATACACCCCAAAAACATAACATCACCACCACCATGCTTTACAGTCGTTCGGATATTTTTTACATTTAAGGTAGTGCCTCTTTTCCATCACACAATCTGATGACCTTTCACTTTGAATATGCAGAATTCACTCTTATCAGGGAATTTAACCTGTTTTCAAAATTCTAGAGGCTAAATTTAGTATTTTTCGGCGAAAGCTAATATTTGCAATATCAATATATGTAGTTCATTAGCTTTATTAGCGGCTTTATACGGACCATACGTTCACAATGCCCATACTCTTTTTGGTTTTTTTTTGGATGGCATGGGGTGTAACTAACTACTGGTACTACTTTTCAATATCGAGGACCATTGCAGCTTCAGCTAACTTAGAATTAGCTTTCACAGATCTGAGCAAAGCCCACGTTTCTTTCCAGCTCAACTAAGGCGGTCGTCTAGATCTTGGTTGTAAATCTAAAATTCCAGTGAATTTCCATCTCGCTGGACTGATGAGTTACTTCAACCGGGACGGGACCTTTTTCTATAAATCTACAAACAATTTTCTCGCACCTAGGCAGGAAATTGGCCCTTTCGGGGAATTTTTTTCTTTTTCGCAACTTTAGGAGTATTTTTAGGAAAAACACAACATCCAGAAGAACACGTTTGCAGTTTAAAGATAAACTTTTAATTGTAAATGTCCATTTAATGACAAGAAATACCGTTTTTCTGCCCTTTTAATTCGGTGTACGCAGACTTTTTATTGCCCTAAATAATGACTTTTTTTAGTTTTTGAATTTTTAATTTTTTATGGAATGTTCTAAGTCGATTTAAAGTAGTAACATTTGTTGATAACACGACAAAGAAAAAATATAAAAAAATTTACACCATAAAATTTTAAAATAAAGGTGGTTTTTTGTGAAAATGTTCAAACATTAGCATTGTACGCAGACTTTTTCTTCTGAGCGTACTTGGCGATTGTTATGCGCTTAGCACTGACCGAACTTGTGACAGACCCTTGTGTTGGATGTATCTACCGTAAAAAACAAGCCCAGATCGGGTCCATTCTTGAACTTGTTCTTACTCATGTCCCCGTGAGCACGCATAGCAAATTTCGTCAAGATAGCTCAACTCCTTTAATAAGAAAACTTTACACAGACAGACGGACAAATTTCGTAAAGCGTAATGAATAAAACCCTAAAAAAATCATGCCGAAACAAATTTTGTTGGTGACAGCTTCTAATTACGTTCCATTCGTCGGTTTTTGTGACAAAGAACAGACAAAAAAAAAAAAAAAAAAAAAAAAGGAAAACAAAAAAAAAGAACCCAAAAGGAGGAAAAAAAGAACAAAAACAAAAAGGAAGAAGGCGAAGAATGGAAAATGGGGCGGATAATTTGTCGTCTTTTGCCTTCGAGATTCTCTAAATAAATGCATTGATTTCAGTTGAAGAATATTCTAGGGCAAAACGAAACGACGACGTTCCGAACTGAAAAGAGAAAGGCACTTCTTAATCCCTTCCTCGTCTTCTTCTTCCTCTTCTTAATTAAAACCGCACTTTGAACATCTCCGAAAGCACACGACACGAAAAATTTCGACCGTTTTAAGTAGGTTAAAAGTAGAGGGTTAATAAACACAGAAGAATTCATTAAAAACAAAAACCCTTCCTTATTTCAAACCGATTGATGTGGCTTATAATCCAGATTGTTTCGGTCTGGTGAAGTGGCGGGCGGAGGCAGAAGTGACTGACTGTGAAAGTAACTGTGACTTTGTGTAAATATGCGCACAGTAATTGTTCCGTACCGCATTTCTGTCAATAGTGACAAAATTCCACGATCCTTGTTGTTTTTTTTTTTTTTTTTTTTTTGTTTTTTTTTTCTTTTACATGACTTGACGCTGTTATTGACATAGTGAACAAGGTGGAAGTAAAAGGGTTGTCGTTAGATTGGCTTTCTTTTTTCGTCGTTCCTTTCTTTTCGCTTTTAAATGAAGTGCCACCACGAACGCGAGTGTCAAAAGAGAGAAAACTTTGCGCTAAACTCGGAACAATTGGAATTGTTCAAACGTCGTTGCCCAAAATAAACATCGAGCAAATTCAATCCAGGACAGCAGCGAACGCGATTGGATGTGATGTGATAATAAAACGTTAAATCAACGTGCAAATGTTAATTGAGGTAAATTGAGGGAATTTCTCAATAAAACGAAAATTTTGAATCACGGATGAGAACGTGTTTTCCCTTTTCGATTTTCGATTTTCGCTTCTCGTTTTTTTTTTTTTTTAATTTTTAAAATTTTTTTCAATTTTTTTATTCTATTTATTTCGATTTAATGAACCATTCGAAGTGTAAATCTGGAAAAGCAAAATCGTGACGGAGACAAAGACAGAGAGAATGCGATCAGGAGAGTGCACGGAATCGCCCAAAAACGAATCAAGACTACATTTCGCATTCAAACCTGAACAATTTTTATTTGAGCACGAATTTACGAATCTGATTACGGAAATCATTTCTCAAATCGAATCCAAAATGAAAAGCTAAAATAAACAAAAGTGGAACAAAGTAAATCAAGCACAAAAGCACGAAGCACAAAAATCCCATGGAAGTGCATTGAAATTGAAACAGGCGCCCGTAGAGAGGAGTTTCGAGCCTGGATTTTATTTGGTTGTTATTGTTCCTTCTTCGGGGGACCTCTTAAAAAATTTAAGCACAATGAAAATAGAAAAACTTAATAATTCGATTTCAAACTAACTAACCCGGAACTCCGGGACCGGTAAAAAAAAAATGGCTTCAAAGCTTTGGCTCACATATTTCGCAAATTTCTTATTGTCGTTCGAAAATTATTTTGCCGCATCCCTCGGTATTCAGTTTAGTCAAGAATGTTTTCATCATTAAGGATCATAGTCTTAAGCCTCAACTCTTTGAAGGTTTTTCAAATTATAGTCTTCAGGAGAATTTAAACCAGATCTGATAATGTGTTATAGAACTTTTTGCAAATTTCCAATATGGCAAATAGAGAGTAGGTTAGGCTTGCTTGAAGTGGAGCCTGATGAAATATAAGACCATACTTTGACAGGCCACAATTAGCATAAAAATGCCGTTTTGACCGACTTAAATATGAAAAAATTGGGAGTAACGATTGAGAACTTTTTTCGCCGATTCAAGGGACTTAAGGCCAGTTTTCAAAACTTGCCATAGGAGCGAAAAAACATGTTGTTTTTTTTTTTTTTTTTTGCATATCAAGCAAACAGTCGCCTTAGTCTTTTGGAGATTCTGAGAGTAGCCTCAACATACCCTAGGGGATCTCGGGCTATACATAAGATCTTTTAAGTCGTGGTACACTTACAGCCTCAATTAATAATAATAATACACAGAGAAAAAAAATCAACCAGAAAACTGGTTAAATCAAAAGAAAAGACATACAAAACGGCTTCAACAAGGCATATTTTTAATTTTAATAATTTTTCTTGTTGAAAAAAATAAAGATTTTCCTTTTGAATCAACCATATTTGAGGTTGAATTGACATGATAATTTAAAAGAATCAATTTATATTTAAATTGTTGAACTAACCACGGACACAATTGAAATCACAAGATAATTTTTAAAATAAAATAAATTTTTTGAAATACGTATAAAAGAATAAATGTGAAAACAATTTTTTTTTAACGTTAAAAGCAATTTCCCACAGAACCCTCTGTAAACATCAACCACGAAAATGTTATGCGTGACGCATTTCAATCTCCAATGAGAGTTTTGCGTCACGCAGATGATAGTATAATTTTGCTTCTACCAATGCAATATTTGAACCAAGTACCAATCTAACGAGAACCGAGTACTCATAAAAATTATACGTTATCACTTGAGTTTAAATTTTAATTCAAAATGTTCAAAAATTTTCAAAAAATTTTTCAAATTAACCAAAGCTCGCGAAATGTTTTAAAAGCTCTTTTTCACAGAGCAGTGAACAGTTTTTGTTTTATTAGTTTAAACGAGTACCCAATAGCGAATACTCAAGAAATAGCTACATCATTAACCTGTCAAATTGCCTCGCAACGAGAAATATTCAATTTTTCAAAATTTTCTCGCTACGATGTCTCGCAGTGCGATACATTGGAGCTTGAACCATATGATTGAATGTATTGAAATTTGTGTGCGTCTCGTTTCACGCTCTCGCATCGGGCTCTTGCAATGTTGGATTTTGGGCTATAACCCCAAAAATAGCCATCTAATGGACTTCATCCGATTTTGTCACTACGTTGTCGTGACTGCTTTCGCAATGCTTAAAAAGTTCTAAGATGAATAAACCTCTTATATGTCCCATTTTATAAAACAAATGAGAATTATACCGAACGTAAAGAAATGTAGTTAAACATATTTCCTTTGAAATCAACCAAAAATGTTGTTGACTCAACCATTTTTCTTTTGATATTTTTGTTCTGGTCGAAAATCAAAAGGATTGTGAATAACAATGCGCCCTTTAAAAAAAATCATGGTTACGTTTTTTCAGTGTAATAATAACAGTGTAGGCTAACTTGTGTCATGTTAACAAAAGATTTTGCCAAAAACTGCGTACGACTCAAGGTGTCTTTTATAATGATGGCAGTAGAAACTGCTCTTGTCTTTCCTTTTTATACCCAGCGTAAGCGGGATATATTAGTTTTGAGCGAATCTTGTAACAGTGAGAATTAAGCTCCGGAGATATAGACAAATATATATAGAAACAAGTAAGAAAGCTAAAGTCGGTCAAGCCCGACTTTGAAATACCCAGCGTCCCGACATTATGAGCGCACTATGTTTTGCTTCACTATTTGTGGGCGTGGCAGTGGGCGGGCCACATACATTTTTTTCCTACACCTTTCATTCGCCTTGGTGAACCTATGTTGCGAATTCGAAGCTTCTACGCCTTTTACTTCACAAGTAACGATAAGCCCTTATTTTTGGGCTTATTTGTGGGCGTGGCTCGAGGAGGACGGCGTCCATTTTTTTCCCAGGATATGTCCCTTTTCGTAGTTTATCAGTACACCAAATATCAATGGAATGTGTTGAGTGGTTCGCAAGTTACAAGCATTTTACTGAAAACACAATAAATTCATTTGTGGGCGTGGCAGTGGGCGGATGTCTCCAATTTTTACTTAGGATCATACTCGGACCACGATATACTTGTGTGCCAAATTTCGACTTGATTGGTCCAGCCGTTTCGGAGGAGATCCGACCACGGACGGACGGACGGACATGTCTAAATCGATTCAGTTTTTGATCCTGATCATTTCTATATATATTTTTCTATATCTTCGGAGCTTAATTCTCCCGGTTACAAGATTTGCACAAAACTAATATACCCCGCTTACGCTGGGTATAAAAAGGGCAATAAATATTTCATATTTATAAAATATACCAAAAAGTAATCGAATATTCTTCATACTAGGCTCGTTTAAAAGGTCATTTTTTATATTTTTCGAGTATGCATACCGAACATGCTAGTTCTTGTTCCTAGGGCATCTATATTATAGATTAAAGTTTGTGGGGGTGTTTTTCTTGAATTTACGTTAAGTTTTGTATGGGGACCTTCCTTAGGAAAAAATATCAAGGGTTAGTATGTTTGGGTGAAATACGTGAAATAAAAATAATTGGGGTTGGTCATACATATTATCCCTGTAGGATGGGCTTGACAATAATTTTGTATGAAATTTTGAAAAATTAAGGTAGATTTATATGAGAGCCACCTGAAGTAGAGAATATAGGGGGTAGTTTTGTTCCGAGAAAACGTTTGAGGTAAAAAAATAATGGGGGTCGGTGATACATTTGAGACCTTAAGGGGCACCCTGAGGCTAGTTATGACAGTGGGGCGAAAATGTATATAAATATAACTTTTGTATGGGAGGGGCCCCCTTCAGGAGGGGAAATAGGGGTGAGTATAATCCGAGAAAATGTTTGGGGTAAAAAAGTATTGGGGGTCGGGCATACACTATATCCCCGTAGAGCTGACTTCTGGCTGAACTCGGCATGGGTTAACATCATCTGGAGGCAATAAAATTTTGCATGTGAGAATACAATGGTACATAGTAGTAGAAAAAATGAGGGGTATGCGTTCCCGAATTCGAACAAAAAAAAAAAAAACAAAAATTAAGGGA
The DNA here is from genome assembly GCA_020466095.1 of Chlorops oryzae. Classification (NCBI taxonomy): domain Eukaryota; kingdom Metazoa; phylum Arthropoda; class Insecta; order Diptera; family Chloropidae; genus Chlorops; species Chlorops oryzae. The sequence goes on along the minus strand of CM035806.1, from coordinate 52,085,754 downwards.
CACTCTAACCTGCAAATATACAATCAATATAAATATGACACAACAGGCAACTTCATTTCTCTCATCATTCCCTATAATCACATAATTTGCTCGCTTTGGTCGCTTTAAGGCCCCAACACTGTGAACACAGACTGGCTGATTTACCTTTCAGATATTGCTCATTGCGTGTGATAACTTTTTCAGCATTTTTTCTTGCTTGAAAGAACCATTCGGATGTGTTGCCCAGGTAATGATATTCGGTTGCTAAATCCTTTGCGAATATTGCGCCCAGATTCGGCGCCGGCAAACGGTAGGCGAACGGGCAGAATAATCCCGGCTGTGATGGATGCTCATTCCAGTCGAAACAGTTGCCAGCCGCAAAAATATCATCATCGAATTCGACCATCGACAGCACCGATGCATGCAATAAATTAACATCCGACTGCACGGCATTCGATGTCATTTTGAATATTCTGCAATTAAAAACATAAGTAATAATAATAAGAAAAAATTGTGAATTCATTTTTAATGCGTCCTCCAAAAAATTCAATTCAAAGTGATGAACAAAATCGAAACAAAAAGTTTCTAAAATGAACTGAAATGTATTGAAAACAAGAGTCAAAAACAAGCGGAAAAAGGACACGATGTAGTACCTGCTTCCCGCCCTCAACATTTCACCCGGAAAATGAGTCGTTTGTCAAAAACGATTTCTTATACCCAGCGTAAGCAGGGTATATTAGTTTTGTGCGAATCTATCACAGCTTTTTTGAAAATAAGATGAGAAAATTAAATATCTAAATCAATTTAAGTCGACCAACGTCACTTAGCTGACGTGGTCGAAGTGGTAAAGATGCCTGATGATGAACTCGTAGCTGAGTTCGAAATCGTCGATCGCATCAGCTTTCCACATTCGGCAATTCAGAAAAAGTTTTTTTTCTAATTGCCAAAAATTCTACATTTCACAAAAAGAGGTGAAATGAATGACCTTAAGCCCGACAAAAAGGAATAAAACTGAAAAATGAACTTATTAGTTTTGCTGTATCAAATCTAATAAGTTCGACTTCATTGATAGCAAACGGATAGATAATCATTTAGATATTTAATTTTCTCATCTTATTTTCAAAAAATTTATTAGACGTATGGGGTACCAAATTAAAGGACATCGATCCAGCATTTTGAATAAAATAAAAAGTTTGGGTGTTAATAGGACCTTTTTCATACCAAAATGGCTCTCAAAGTCAAAAACTGTTAAAAAAATTTTTAAATTTTGACTTTGATGGCTTAAATACTCTTAAAGCTGCAATAAAGTGTAAGACTATTTTACACGCCTAGAAAGGTCTGACAATTCTCTGTCGAACTGCATTAAAATTTTTATCTTGGATACAAACGTTGAGGCGTGACAATTTTTTTTCTGAAACAACTGCAAATTTCTTTCTTTCCCTTATAACTCCTCAGGGGTGCATTTTGGACCCCCCCCCCCCCTGCCATACGATTTTTTGTTAGTTCTGACCCCCTCTATCAGCTCCTGACTGGTTGATCATCACAAACAGAACACCCTGTATAAATATATATATATAATATGTTAATATACATTGTATATATATATATATATATTCTTGATCAGGACCGAAAACTGAATCGAATTAAACATGTCCGTCTGTCCGTTCTTCCAAACGGCTAGATCAATCAAGTAAATATTTGGAACGCAGGTATTTTGGGCTCCAAGTACAATCCTAAGTGCAAATGGGGTATAGACGCTCACGCCCACAAATGAACATTTTTCGTAACTTTCGAAGTAAAAAGCGTAGAAGCTTCAATTTCCAAACATCGGAATTAAAGGTGTACAAGAAAAACTTATGTTGTCCGCTCACTGCCACGCCCAAAAATGGAGATTTCTTGTAAATTCCGTCTGGAAAGGCAAATCATAGTGCGTCAGTATTGTCGGGCGTGACCGACTTTAGCTTTCTTATTTGTTTCTTAATCAGTTGAATGAAAAACTTTTTGTGCCACGACGGCCTCGTCCCGAATCGTTCCGTCTCGTCACGAAGGACTCCACATTATGCTTGCAGAATTCATTTCAATTCTTGAAAGAGCCATTTTCAAATGAGAGCACGTGCACTAATATTTAAAAAAATTTTATTTTGAAGAAAACATTCAGAACTTCTTTTAATAGGCTTAAATTGTCCTGCGCAACACAAAAAAAAAAAAAAATAGTTTAAGTCGCTTCAACTCGAGGGGCACCTGTGAATCGTCAATGACGACTTTATTCTTTCTTCATTCTCAGATTAAGAGTATATATATATATGTACAAAAGTAATTTTCTTTAAAGAGTTAATAGAGGAGGTATTCACGAAAAAAAAAATCGTACTGTTGGGTGGGTTCAAAATGTAACCCTGTGGAGTTATACAGAAAAATAATCAAGTTTCAGAAAAAATATTTTCACCTACATATGTATAAACGTGAAAATAGAATATAAAAGAAAATAGAAGAAAAAATTCCTATAGAGGTCTCTAGCCGATTGTCCGGGCTTTTTAAGCGGGTCAAGTTTGCCGTAGTTAATTTTCAACTTCATGATGTTTTTTTTATCTATATATATAAAATAATGTTGCGAAATGCTTTGTGGAACTTTCTCGGCACTAAATAAACCGATTTGCATGCATATTTTTTGTTTAAAGGTAATCTGCCTGCATTTTTAAGCTGTATGCGACATTGTGCGTGCACATTGTGCGTGTGTCGTGAGATATCAGCAATTTTTGTGAGTTTTAAGAATTGATAGATAGAAAGATTGAAGATTGATTGATTGACAGATTGATAGATTGATTGATTGATATATTAACAGATTGATAGATTGATAGGTTGATAGATTGAAAGATTGATAAATTAACAGATTGACAGAATGATAGATTGATGGATAAATATATTGAAAGATTGATAGATTAAATGATTGATAAATTGATAGATTGACATATTGATAGGTTGATAGATTGAAAGATTGATAAATTGACAGATTGACAGATTGATAGATTGATAGAATGACAGATTGATAGATTGATGGATAAATATATTGAAAGATTGATAGATTGACAGATTGATAGAATGTCAGATTGATAGATTGATGGATAGATGTATTGAAAGATTGATTGATTGACAGATTGATAGGTAGAAAGATTGATGATAGGATAGACAGATGAATAGATGAATAGAAAGATGGATAGATAGATAACCTATTCCCTAAATTAGATGGGAGAATAATTTTACGAGATGGCGCTGCAGTTGGTATCTAGGTTATTTAAAATGCAGCATAAGAGGCTTGAGCAAAAATACGAATTCACCAAGTAATTTAAAATTTTAATGTAACAAACTTTCAAATCATAAAAAAATATTTATTTTTATTTAAATCGGGAGTAAGCGATTTCAGTGAATATTAAGCCTTGATTATTCACAGTTAAGAACATAAAACAATGCTTTCCGTGGGAGAAAAAATATTGGTCGATAGTAGTTAAAGTAAAAATGTATAGCATAATGTTTAAATTCAACAAAGAATGAATAAAAACTAAAGTATTTAAAGTACTACTTACCACTTTTCACTTTTGAATATAACTGTACGGGGAAGTGCCGGAGTTACAAAGCTGCGCGAACTGCGAGAGCTTTGTTCATATATATATATATATATTTTCGGCCTTTCGGGGCCATTTTGGTATAAAAATTAAACTATGAACACATATTTTTTCGATTTTAGTCCAAATCTCCGTTCGATTTCCTTCAAATCCGTAGTAAATATGCCATACATTCCTTGCGGTTTCTGGAAATTTCACAAAATGAGCGGAATGCAGCCAATTAAGTAGGGAGAAAACCCAACAACGGGGAATCATGTGGAGTAAAGTAAATAGTTAAGGATTATATTGACGAGTGCTGAGTAAGAAATTCGGTCTTCATTGTGAAGAGGATGAACAAAAATAAATGATGATCACAATTTACTCAAAGCGAAGACTGCAAAGAAGTTTTTTGCTTGAGCAAGATAATGATCCCAAAAACACACGTCGTACACCGGCCCGAAATGGATGTTAATTAAAAAGGTGTCGTGCGATAGTATTGCTACATATATGGAGCTTTTATAAATAGATAGATACTTCGGTGGCATCGCGACCGTTTGCTATTGTTGCCTTTAAAAGTTTTTCGTGACGATTTTCTTCCCAAAATGCCAAAATTTTCATTCAAAACTGCCCTTAGAGACTGCTGTTTTTCTTTTCTTCGTTGTGAATTTTTCAGTCTTAATCATTTTCCAAACGTGGACTTTTGCAACCGCTACGGAGTTGCTCCAATGGTTGAGAAATTGCGCGCAGCAAGGCTCCGTTGGCGTGGGCACGTCCTGAGAGCCAATGAGGACAGCTTTGGGAAAAAAAGGGATACACACTAATATTACAAGGTTGCAGACAACGAGGACGTCAGCAACAGCTTTGGATGAACTCAATAAAATGGGACCTAGAGGCTGTAGGACTTAACTCGGATGATGATGCAACCGACAGAACGATATGTAGGAGCAGGTCGCGTTTTTCGAACCCCGAGATAGGCCGGGACAACTGAATCACGCAAGAAGTAGAGGAAATTGTAACTTGAGCCAATTGAAAGACATTATTCAGAGATACATGGAAGATTTCAAGTGCCTAAAACAAAAAAATAAAACAAACTCCCCCAAAAGAACTGAAAGATAAAAACAAAAAAACACTAAGGTTAGTATCATCTTCCTTGCATTGTAATAGCTTTCATTGCTCACGAGGCAACCGTGGTGTAATACATTCACCTAAGCAGCGAAATATATGATTTCCCAGCATCAAAACAATTTCGCATTTGATTGTTTCCCGAAGCAATAAAAATTATTTTCGGCACAATACGCTAGCACTTGTATCCTTTCACGCCCTCGCCAGGTGTCTCTTGTGTAATGCGGAAAAGGACGAAGAAAAGAGAGCGGAACGGAACGGAACGCAGCCGTGTAAAGGTGTGATGTGATTCTCTTGAAGCATACGATGGTGGAATTTGCTTGCTAAGTTGAAAAATTGCTCCCTCGTTTGCAATTTACTCTCCATTTTACACGCAGAGTCGTCGCGTCGTCTTCCTCAAGTCGCAATGATCATTTATCAGAGCGCTAAGGAAACGATGAAATTTTTCCGTTTAATTCTTCCTCTATAAAGGATTGTGCGCCACCCGTCCGATACCGCCCCCCCCTCCCCCCTTCCACCTTTTTTTGACCGTTCGCCGTGAAAGCAGCTTAAAAGTTTTTTTTTTTTTTTTTTTTATCGAATTTAATTTTCGGTTGAATGATAGTAATGGAAAAAATAGGACCTAATCATGGTCAATATTTTCGAAGGTTTTTTCAGAACAGTGAAAAATGTTGGACCTTTGTACAAATTAGGGGGAGAAACAACTCAGTGTTTTGGTTGATCAAAAAGTTTCACGACTTTTTTGGAATGTTTGTTTTAAATTTATTTTTCATCTTTTTTATGGTTTTATCGGTAATTATTTTCTTAGAAGCAGGAAAAATTATAAAATACCAATATACATATATACTTATGCATGAACATATGTATGTCTCTGTGCATATACGACGCAAATAAATGTATGTAAAGCGAGTGATTTTCATTGCTATGGGTTAGAACTATTCGTCGATTTTCGTCTCCTCCGCGCGGTTGTATAACTTGTGCTGTGGGTTGTATTGCGATTTTGCACGGCAACACAGATTTTAGCATTCTTTGCCGTATTACACGTGCTCGTTCGTTCGTGTTTGGTCGTTCGATGGGAATTCCCATACTTAAGTAAGTTCTTGAAGATGTGTGTGTGTGTGTGTGTGTCATCCGAGGATCGAACTATGCTTAATACTTTACAATAAATACAAACGCAAAGAGGGATGCAAAGTGCTCGAGCTCCGAAGCTGTTTGCTCTGTGAGGCAAATTTTATCAGCTGAGACGTTTGCGTGAACCGACGATTTAAGAGTTTTCTGTGTGCTTCTGTTTGGGAAAACTTTTAACGCAAGCAAATTCTGGTTTGAAAGTTAAAAGCTTTTCACAATACAGTTTTTTTTTTTCGTCTTTTTCTTTTCTGTAAAGCCTTAATATAAATGTGTTTTGAAATAAGTGTAAACCTCTAAGCTGATGTTGCTGTCTTTCTCGTTGTGCGTTGTTGTTTCATTCAAGTAGATCTTGATGTGTTGCAGGTGTTGCCAGAGGTAAGTCTGAAGGTATTGAAAGTTGCTTCAAATTGGTTTTTGCTGTACAATCTTCGCAGATTTTTTTTTTTTTTGTTTTTGCTGGGTTTGGAGTGGGGTGGTGGGTCGGAATTGCAAATAAAAAAGCAACATCTGCTGTAGCAATTGCCAATCAAACATTGTACTCTTCGGTTTTAAAGAACTTACCAATTGCCTGAACTTTTTGGCAAAGTTTCGAAAATTTGAACAACAAAAAATCCAAATTTTTAGTATTTTTCAAGAATATTTGAAGCGAGCCGGCAAGTCCATTTTATCAGGATAAAGCAACTTCTTCGATAAGAAAACTACGGAAAGATGGACGGACACAAAGGAAGAAGGACAGACGGTCAGACGGTCAGATAGACTGACGAACAAGCCTAATACACAGGGACGTCTTTTTCTATATATATATATATATATATATATATATATATTATATATACATATAATATTGTTGGAAAAGATAAATGTCACGTAAAATTTATCCTCCAAACCTCTTCGGCGGCATTGGAAATAAGCTGTGGCGGGTGCCTACACTGAGCGAACTTAACCATGATTTTTTTAAAAGGGCGCATTGTTATTCACAGTCCTTTTGATTTTCGAGCAGAACAAAAATTTCAAAAGAAAAATGGTTGATTTCAAAGGAAATATGTTTAATTACATTTCTTTACGTTCGGTATAATTCTCATTTGTTTTATAAAATTGGACATATAAGACGTTTATTCATCTTAGAACTTTTTAAGCATTGCGAAAGCAGTCACGACAACGGAGTGACAAAATCGGATGAAGTCCATCTGATGGCAATTTTTGGGGTTATGTTCAGCAGAGGGCTCTGTGGCCATCATGTAGGCCTACATTTAATTATCTTGTCATTTCAATCATGTCCGTGGTTAGTTCAAAAATTTTAATTTAAATCCATTTTTGAAAATTATCATGTCAATTCAACCTGAAATATGGTTGATTCACAAGGAAATTCTTTTTTTTCCAAAGATTGTTGAAATTAAAAATTTTCCTTGTTGAAGCCGTTTTGTATGTTTTTCCTTTTCACTTAACCAGTTTTCTGCTTGATTTTTTTCTCTGTGTACTGTTTCACAATCAGTTTTCATTTCTAAATCGGCTGAAAATTGAAGTAATTCACATTATTTCCTACTTTATCCCAATTGTATAAGCAGTGGGTGGGGCGCATACACACTCGTGTGTTGCCATCACATATTTTTACATAATTTACATAATTCCCAGAGATTTTCGATTTTTGAAAAAAACAAAATATAAAAAGACTCAAAAACCTTAAAAAGGGTTAACTGCAATCGCAATGCTTGCCTTAAATTTTGTCTTGTGAATCACACAAGTTGTGATTTAAATAAAGAAAAACTCGTAACTTGTATGGACACGAATGCGGTACCTTTTTCTCTCACTACTCTATTTTCTCGATTGAGGATACAGTCTGTCAATATGGCTTTTGACATCGAAAAAAGATTAAAATTTTCGATTTCAATAGCCAAAACTCGTCGTTTTTATTAGAGTTTGACTTTTCTTTTATGCAATTATTCTAATTCTACAGCGATTTCTAAAGAGTGTATGATGAAAGTGGTTGATGATATAAGGGAAAGCTACGACCAAAACATGTTAACTCTGCTGTGCTTAGTTGACTTGTCCAAGGCTTTTGATTCTGTGAGCCACACAATGCTATGTGTCAAGTTAAAAAACTACTTCGGATTTAGTTATCATGCAGAATGCAGCAAGTTAAAGTTGGAATCGAAGTCTCACTGTGTAGGCCTACTCAATCTGGTGTTCCTCAGGGATCCACTCTTGGCCCTTTAATCTTTTCTATGTTCTTGAATGATGTCTTTAGGGTCTGTAGATATGCTAATGTTCTTGCCTATGCTGATGACGTACAGCTCTATCTTTCGAGGCCAATTGGGCTAGTTGAAGATCTGTCCTATAGATTGAACTCGGACTTAGATATGCTGAAACGGTGGGCTGACACTAATATGTTACGAATCAACCCTACTAAAACCAAAGTGCTTCCTATTTCAAAAGGAGTTTTAAGCTTGGATATTCCGCCCCTTTTTATTATAAGTTCAACTCAGCTGGATTTTGTGAGAAAGATTAAAAGCCTAGGATTTGTACTAAACTCTGGGCTGACCTGTATTGATCACATCAATGCTGTCATAGGGAAAATTTGTGGGATCCTTCGACATCTTCGAGAATCGGCTTCTTAAACTCCCCTTGAGATCCGACGCAGGCTTGTTGTTCAGCTGATTCTGCCACACATAAACGACTATGTTGCCGTTTACTGTAAACTAGATTCTGTTTCACATCACAAGCTTCTTGTGGCTTTCAACAGTGGTATATACGTCTACAGGGTTCAGCGGTAAGAGCATATATCTGATAGAAGCCTTGGAATCCTTGGTTGTGGTTTGATGGTTCACTGTGATATTCGATGCTTAGTATTCCTTCATAAGCTCACCACCTCTAGTGTACCTGAGTACCTTTTTGAAAAACGGAACTTTGCTCAATCTAGCAACGTAACAATTTAAGAAAAATTTCCTCAGGAATCAGCTTCAAACGAGCTCTTTATAAACATATATTATCCCGTAATCAATGAAAAAAATTTTGCTATACTTCATTCTTATGTCCTACCCTATCCTGCCAACTATTATTTTTCTCTATTCTTGTCATCCCTTTTTTCTTTTTTTGTGTCTTCTCTCTCTCACTCTTCTCTCTCTCTCTCTCTCTCTCTTCTCTCTCTCTCTTCTCTCTCTCTCTCTCTCTCTCTCTCTCTCTCTCTCTCTCTCTCTCTCTCTCTCTCTCTCTCTCTCTCTCTCTCTCTCTCTCTCTCTCTCTCTCTCTCTCTCTCTCTCTCTCTCTCTCTCTCTCTCTCTCTCTCTCTCTCTCTCTCTCTCTCTCTCTCTCTCTCTCTCTCTCTCTCTCTCTTTCAACTGCAATCTAGGTTAAGACTTAATTTAACTTTAGTTACTCTAAAAAATCCAACGACTCTTTCTATTCTTTTGATGTACTACAAAACACTATGTCTCAGTGTACTGCCGAATAGTAATAATAATAATAATAATAATGATAATAATATTCCAGTTAAACTCTATACTACTGGTATGGGACTTTAATCTATTTTCTATGCCAAAACTCATTCTTGACAGACTGTATTTAGAAACTAACACGACTCTACCGCTTGCTTCTTTCAAATATAATATATCAAAATTTATACATTTTAGGTACATATAAATTTTTATTTTCTCAAATAAGTAACAGGTAAACAGGTAACTCGGTAAACCGTTCTCGGCATTTCCTCGAAATAAATTGCATTAAGAAGTAACACAATCCCTCGAATCGAATCGCGATGAAAAAGGAATCCGTTTATGTAAACGTACCTACAATAAAAGAAGTATTTGGTTAAAATAACTTGGGACTATCATATTCTACAAAGAGTTAACAAAAGAAACTCAATTTTGCCCCTTAAGATGTGCCTTTGCCATACGACCTCAATACATCCCGTCGACTTTTTCGGCTCCGACCGCGGCTCCAGCCACAGCCAAAGCTACAGATACAGATACAGCTACAAGCCACAAGCTACAGTTACCATAGATATCATAACTTGATAACGAAATGGGGAAAGTGAAGGAGAGCAGTTTTTTGGGGTGCATACTCCTTCAAATGTTTGTGTTTCGCTTTTATGCTTGCGCTTTCTCTTCGCCTTAAGAATGTTTAGCATTCCTTTCTTAGACCTTATTTGGGCAAGAAACCGTTGCTCATGGCTATGGCGCACAGTGTCGCACAGTGTCGCACTTGCGGTCAAAAATGTTAAAAATCAAAAGTGGTATTTTCGAAAAATATTTTTGTTTTTTTGCAGAATCCTTAAGAATGCTCTAACTACCTTAAGTAAAATCAAAAATTTCAAGTCCTTAGGTAGGTCCAGTTAAACCTTAACTGGCAATTATTTAAATAAAAAACAAAATTTCCTTTTCTCAAAATACGTTTAAGGCACAAACCTTCCTGTTCCGAATTTCAACTCTGGGGGTAAAAAATGTTCAAAATTGGGTCCCCCCTAACATGGGCGTTAGGGGTTGGGGTGGTTCCGTTTTCACAATTTTTTCAAAATTTCTTAATTTCATACATAAGAAAACATTCCTGCCAAATTTCATTGCTCTAGCGCAACTCCTATTTTTGCCCACAAGGCGTATGGAGACGCGACACTGTGCGACAATGCAGTCGGTGGCTGGTTATGCTATTCACTTTTGAAGTTTTGCTTTTCGTACTCTGGCCCTCCAGAACCCCTCTCTCTGTATCTCTCTCTCTCTTTCTCTCGCTCTCTCTCTCACACTCTCTCTCTCTCGCACTCACATACTCATCCGCGTGAACATGCTTGCGTTTAGCTTGCGCTTGGTTTGTGCAAAGCTTTGTAAGTGGTTAAATAATTGCGGGCAACCGAAACGTACAAAACGCTTTTAAACGCTCTTTTACAGAAAGAACTTGTCGCTCATTTATTGCCAAAGTGTGCAGGTCATAATCGAATATTTTTGTATATATGCACATGTATTTAGTATACCTACAATAGCGAAAGAGATAGATATAGAGAGATGGACATTGAGAAAAAGAGGGATAGTCCTAGAAAGCGGGTGCGGGTGCGGGTGGGAAAAATTATAAACTGCTTATCGATCATCTACTTTGTTCAAATGGTGAAACGGCGAGGGCCCGAAAGGAAATATTAAAATCGCGTCGGCATGTAATGAATGTGCTTTATTTCTTAGGAAGTACTTACAATTTCATGGCTGTCTGCACAAACACAGCGAAAACGAGAACGAGAAAAACAACAGCAAAAGAAAAAACTTTTCTAATTTATGACATTTGCAATCAAAAACGAAAGTACCCAAGCGATTTGTCGTCACGCCTTTTTAATTTTTACTTTTTAGTTTTGTACGACTTTTTCTTATCCTTTTTGAATTTGCGTTACTGATTATACCCACCCGACACACTCTGTGTCGAGGGTACAGTAGTTTCGCTATATAAGAATCTCGTATATAGGAAAAAGCTGCTTTTAAGAAAGGAATCTCAGGGCACCAAGTCCATTTATTTTAAGCTCTGTACAAAAATGTTTGTATATAAGAAACTGGTATATAAGAAAAACCCGCCTTTAAAAAACTGTTTATCATAACCAAAAACTCTTTTTTTATAGTAAAAGTTTTTATATAAGAAACCTGTTTTATATAAAAAATTTCAAAACCCCTATTTTCAAATATCGGTAGTTTGAATAAGAAAAATTTTTCGTATAAACGGTTTTTTTTATAAGAAATAAATTTCTTAAAACCCGATATAAGAATGAAATTTCTTGGCAAAATCGGCGAAACTACTGTATATTGCGTTAGTGTGGTTGTGTGTAACACCCAGAACCAGTCGAGATAGACCATACAAAATATACTTATATAGAAATGATCAGCGTCACCAGGAAATTCGATTTAGACATGTACGTCCGTCTGTCTGTATACAGTTATCTTATCGAAGGAGTTGAGCTATTTTGACAAAATTTGGTATGCGTGCTCACGGGGACATGAGTAAGAACAAGTTCGAGAATGGACCCCATCAGGCCTTTTTTTAGGGATACATATTCAGTACTAGGGTCTGTTATGAAAATCACAAAACGGAGTTTTTCAAGATATTTTGGTGAAATTTGATATTTGGACATGTTTAATGGCAAGTAATGTGATTTCTAAAAATTATACAAGTGGGCGTGGCAGAAGGGCGTTTTTCAAAAATTGTCTTACACCCGAAACTGAAATGGCATGTATACTTCCTTTGTATCCGTAGATATCCTCTCCAAAAATTTTCTTGATCGGTCCATTATTATTAAGGGTACCTCCAGCACTAGGGTCTGTCACAAAAATCCCAAAACTCCCCCTCTCTAGAATATTCTTTCTTAGTGGTCCTATTTGTTGGGTGTGGTTTAAAAATTATTTGAACATGTGTGTCTGTGTCGGGTATTTTATTGTTAGGCTCGCCTGACTATAACACCCTTACTTGTTTTTTTTTTTTTTTTTTTTTTAAATTTATTTTAAATGAAATGAAATTGAATTTCATCTAAAAGAGATCGGCACACTTACCTTGTTAGCATATTTGCACGATTAACGGCGACTTCCGCTTCGACACGGAATCGTTCTTGTGCGTAACGGTCGACAACGCCCTCGCCGAGATTTAACGACGTCCCGGCCTCACAATTCGATCCGAGCATGTGCTGTGTTTCAACGATTTGTAAGAATTTTGTAACGACATCGCGACCGCGCATTAAATTCCTTCGATTATTACGCGATATCTCATCCCAATCGTAAATTTCATCCTCGTTCGCGGCATCGACAATGCCCACAAGTAGATGACTCGTCTCAAGGCTATCGTCCTCATCGTCATTGACACCTGGTATTAAACCATTCCGACCGCCGACACTCGAAAAATCGGTCGACAATGAGCTCTCGTCGGCGATGCTACCATCATCGTCTGTTGATTTATCCTCAAGATTTATCTCTTCAAATTCGAAGCTCGATTGTGGATCAAGTCCAATACCGCCGACACTCGTGCTGGCCATTTGACTTGGACCGAACGAATTTAATTCGAAGTCAAAGTCCAGCGCTGTTGTTTCGGTGCCAGGACTACTCGAGGGTATAATACTTTCATCCTCCATTGAGGACGTGTAATTGCTTATTCTAATTAAGTTCTGAGCACTATCCAAGGCATAGTCGTTCTCGTTCTCGTTCTCAATGCCAGTGTCATCGTATGTTAGCTGATAGGTGGAGGTGGCGAGGGAAGCCGTTGTATTTTTGATATCGTCCTCAATAAAAAATTTGTCAGCAAATTTCTTCATATCAAGATTTTGTGTTTCTCTCTCTTGTTGATGTTGCTGTTGTTGTTGTTGCTGCTGCTGTTCTCGGAGTGATGCGTTTGCAGCTCCGCCATCCATCCGGTGTTCCTGATTTGATAGCTGTTGATTGTGGCTCATAAAATTACTTGTCACTGTCGGATGCCTATCAAACGGGATCAGCTTTGGTAGAAAAATTTGCTTATTTGTAGGTGGTGGCAACAGCGTTCCAAAGAGCTGCTTAACTGGCAGCGGCGGCGGCGGCGGTGGCGGCGGCTTTTCGCTTGCGGACGATGGTGTAAATGACACATCCTCTAAATCAGATTCATGATGCCATCCCTGTTCGTTCGCATCCGTTGTAGCAACAATTGTCGTTGTCACATCTCGCTCGCTATTCGATAGGTCTCCCTCATCATTCAGATATCCTTCTTCCTCGATTGCACTACTATCCATAAAATTGTTTACATTCAGTTCGTTCTCATTGTCAATTTCACTTTCGTTCTCGTTTCCGTCCCCGTTCCCTTCCCCGTTCCCGTTCCCGTTCCCCTTCCCGTTCTCGTTGCCATGTACGTTTCCATTTAATGGGCGATACGACACCTCGGCAGCTTGTTCTTTTCTAACCACATCCTCACCATAACCATCATTATTACCAAATTTACCGTCGCTGTTGCCATCGTTGTTGTCGTCGATGTTAGCGGTGTTCTCTCCTTTATCATTGCTCATCATCGTCATCATCGTCATCATCGTCGTTGTCGTTGTCGTCGTCGATGCTGTCATCGTCGTCGTTACTATCAGTTGGGCGCCCTTGTAAGTGCTCGGCTTGTATCAAGCTGCGATGGTTTTTTGACAATCTCAATCCGAGGCTCTTATCCACTCGCTGACGTATGCTTTCCATGATTTTCTTTTTATGTAATTTTCGAATTCGATGTGTAACTAGTGCCGGTGTCGGTATTGGGCTCGACGTCGGCGTCGTTTTTAGTGGGTGCTTGTTGTTGATGTTGATATTGTTGATTTTGCTATTTTTGCTGCTGCTGTGGTTTTCCAATGTTCCATTCAATTCAGAACTTAGCCAGTAATCACTGCCGACCAGGTTCCCATTTCCGCGGCTTATGCTCCTCGACACGACACCCATGGGTACGTGCATTGGCACGGGCATCGGAAGGGATATGGGCAAGGACATTCGCATTGGCATTGGCATTCGGGGCGGTACTGTTGTGTCGCCAACGGCTTTTGAAAAGCCTTTCGCATTAACATCATATGAGCCCAGTTTTGTAAGTTTTGTGCTATTATCGTTTTTGTTGTTATTGTTGTTGTTGTTGTTGTTGATAGAATAGTGTGTATGACGTTCCCGCCATGCATGTTGATCGCGTACACCACGAGAACGACCATGACGTATGGAAATCGATGTGTCCATTGGATTGCCATTGAGTGTATTAGGCTTATGAGCGCTGCCGCCGCCGCCATCGCCAACGCTGTCGCCCTTAATACCGCTCACTCTAATCTCTTCGTTTTCGGCAAACAATGTGTTGCAATTTTCCACGCTTAATATCACTATTAAAATAAGTGTTTGACATAGCATGACGAGCGGTTTAGCATGCATAAAATGCTTCCGCCGCCACATTTTTAGGTTTATTAGGAATATTCGTCGGAACTTATTAGTTGTGATCTCGTCGTCAATCGTCGACTAATCGAAAGTCAAGCAAATTTTCTATTCCATTTCTATATTTATATATCCTTTGAAATCGATCTTATTTTTATTTTTTTAATTTTTTTTTTTTTTTAATTTTGTCCTTCAAATAAGATTACAAATTCAAGTTTTGCATATTTCTTTGAAGAGAGGCCGATCCAGTTGAAATTATCTTATTATTTCATTTGAAGAATTCATGCAGGACCCCTAATGCACCTTCTTTTCGACACGTTCAA
This sequence comes from Chlorops oryzae, assembly GCA_020466095.1. Lineage (NCBI taxonomy): Eukaryota > Metazoa > Arthropoda > Insecta > Diptera > Chloropidae > Chlorops > Chlorops oryzae. Next base: position 52,070,754 of record CM035806.1, on the reverse strand, counting down.
AGAGTTTTCCACCTTAAATGAAAAGAAGAGATAAAATTTGTTTTAATATTATAGCTACTTATAATAGAATAATTCAAGAGAGAAAAAGATGAAAGAAAAAATAGCGTTTAAAATAGCCCACTTTTTCCGTAGGTACAACCCCCAATAGAAATGTTTAACTGTATATTTTACAGAAGCTTTCTTTGTAACTTTGAACCACGACGAAAATCATTTTTCCATAGGATCGAAAATCCTCGTAAGGTGGCTCTTCTTTAGGGCAATTCCATGGGCAATACCGTCCCACCCGTGACACTCATTTTTTAGGTTTTAGCTCATAATAATTGAAAAAAGGACGTGACTCTCAAGGATCTAAAAATTTTTTAAACTTTATACAATAGTTAAGCACAGAAATTACGCAATTTGAGCTTCTTGTGGAATTGCCCTTTATTTACCTTAGTAATTTCAATTAAGTATCGGACGTGCAACGGACATGTTCGATTGACAATTTTGTTTTGTCATACTAGAAGTGGTACCACTTGACGTAAAATGCTCAGAAATAGAGCCTCATGTCAAGATTAAATATTAGGTGTAGTAAAAAGAAATCCATTATTTTTGCATTAAATTGAGGGCTTTATTTAAGATAGTTAGAATGACCCGATTTAGGTCAAATATGCGCCGTTTTGTTCGATAACTTGTTGCCATTTTAAAGGTAATTTCATTATGCCTCTCTCATAGAAGCCCTCGTTCCTATTAGCAAAAAATTGAGACAGTCGAATTTCAGAAGCCTCTCTTGAAGCGAATGTTTCACCAGCAAAATTGTTCGCCATTGACAGGAACAGATGGTAATCACTTGGTGCCAGGTCCGGACTATAAGGTGGATGCAGAAGAACCTCCCAACCAAACTCCCGGAGCTTCTGGCGAGTCACTATCGATGTGTGTGGCCTGGCGTTGTCCTGATGGAACACAATTCCTCTCCTATTGGCCAAAGCTGGCCGCTTATGGGCGATTGCTTCCTTCAGACGGTCCAATTGTTGACAGTAGAGTTCCGAGTTAAGAGTTTTGCCGTATGGGAGCAGCTCATAGTAGATAATTCCCTGCCAATCCCACCAAACACACAGCAAAACCTTCCTGGCCGTCAATCCTGGCTTGGCCACCGTTTCCGCCGGTTCACCGTGTTTCGACCTCGACCGTTTTCACTTGACGTTGTCATAAGTGACCCACTTTTCATCACCAGTCACCAACCGCTTCAGAAATGGGTCGATTTTGTTGCGGTTCAGCAGCGATTCGCAGATGTAAATTCGGTCTATGAGGTTTTTTTGCGTTAACTCGTGTGGCACCCATACATCGAGCTTCTTTGTGTATCCAGCCTTATTCAAATGGTTCCAAACGGGTTTTTGTGCAATCTTTAGCTCTTTTGCAATCGAAACAGTGCTAACATGACGGTCGGACTCGATAATTTCCATGATTTTATCGACATTTTCGACAATTGGCCTTCCAGTGCGTGGTGCATCCTTGACATCGAAGTTACCGGAACGGAATCGACGAAACCAAAATTGCGCATGATTGGCTGTTACAGTATCAGGTCCATAACCGCTATTCACATATTCAGCCGCCTGGCTTGCGTTTTCTCCCTTATCGAAGAAAAACTGTAAAATGTAGCGAATTTTCTCTTTGCTGATGTCCATCTTTGACAAGCTCTCAAACAAAACTGAATCAATCAATCAAAAAAGTGTCAAAAAAGCTTTTTTAGTAGGAACTGTCATCTTTCTAATGCCCCCTAGCGGAACACGATCGGACTTATACAACGCGAGATGCAGATAAATAACGCCATCTATTGGAAAAATAATGGATTTCTTTTTACTACACCTAATATGTTTAGTATAATTAAGCCCAACCACCTGTAACATCCGTACACTGAGCAAAATTAACCATGATTTTTTTTAAAAGGGCGCATTGTTATTCACAGTCCTTTTGATTTACGAGCAGAACAAAAATTTCAAAAGAAAAATGGTTGAGTCAACAACATTTTTGGTTGATTTCAAAGGAAATATGTTTAATTACATTTCTTTACGTACGGTATAATTCTCATTTGTTTTATAAAATTGGACATATAAGGCATTTATTCATCTTAGAACTTTTTAAGCATTGCGAAAGCAGTCACGACAACGGAGTGACAAAATCGGATGCAGTCCATCCGACGGCAATTTTTGGGGTTATGTTCAGCAGAATGGCTCTGTGGCCATTTGCTTTGAACGTTAATTATATTTGTTTTGACATTTCTTCTTGTATAGGTATTTTAGAACTTTTTTAAAATTACTTTGTCATTTTAATTATGTCCGTGGTTAGTTCAACAATTTAAATTTAAATCCATTTTTGAAAATTATCATGTAAATTCAACCTTAAACATAGTTGATTCAAAAAGAAAATCTTTTTCCAACAAGAAAAATTGTTAAAATAAAAATAATCTTTGTTGAAGCCGTTTTGTATGTTTTTCCTTTTGATTTAACCAGTTTTCTGGTTGATTTTTTTCTCTGTGTAGAAATTACAAAGTTAAATAAATATGTTGCATACTTCTCGGGTGTAACTTACAAGGTACATTCATGTAATGAACTGGAAAATATAGTGCTACACAGTAAAAACTAAAGTTTAAATTTAATACCAATTTTGGTTTTATATATAACAATGCCAAAAAGGAATTAAATTAAAACCTTTTTGTTTAAATAAAGAGAGAGAAAAAAAATTAAGAATTTTTCGTATGAATTATTAAAAAAAAAATTATGCATAGAGCGATAAGATATGAGAGATATTGCCTCACAATCTGATGTCGGCGAGTTCAAACCCCGGTCAGGCGAGCGTCATTTTTTTTTTTTCAGGAATAAATAGGTAATAATAATAAATTATAATAAAAACTTAGAGGAATAAAAAGCTTGCAACCAATCTTTTTATGAAAAAAAAAGAGGTTCCAGCAGAAGAACCTCTCATAGGAATTCTTGAAAGAGCATGACGGACAGACACACATTTTTGAAGGTAGTCGAGATACTTCAACTTTATCGCTGGCAACTATGTATGTCTTTTCCTTCCCGAGTACATCAAAATCTCCTTTTTCCAAGTTCAAAATTTACTTTACCTTTTCCAAGCCCCAAATTTTTCCACAATTTCTTTCGCCTGCGATAGGGTTCGAACTCGGACCTTTCAGAATGCTAAGCAAAAACGCTTCCAGTACGCTAACAAGCGATCTCATTCGCTCGTGCTAGATTTATTATATCAACGTTCGATAAAATCGAACTATAGACGCCTCGTATGTTTGTATGATAGCAATATAATCGCGAGAACAATTTGAAAATTTGAGAATTTTGTTCGTTTTTAATGTCATTTAAAACCAAAAGGTATTAAAATAAAACTTTTTGGTATTGAAATTCAAATTTAATACTAAAAAGATTTAATTTTATACCGATTGGTTTTAATTTTAAACCTTTAGTTTTTACTGTGTAATAAAAAATCCAAAACGACCAATCTATGAAATAAACAAAGCAATAAAACCAATTTGAGCAAACCCAATCTACCTCTCAATCTTTAGCTAGACAAAAATTTACAATTCGCCTTTATTAATAGATATTTATGTATATTTAGTGCATTATATTTTATTGTTTTGACGTAGTCTGTGCTTTTGTTTTTTATTTAAAAGATTTCTCTCGAGCCCTGACACACTGACGTACTGACGGACAGACATGGCCAAATATAAATTCCTGACCCTTCTGTCGATCTCGCGTGGTCCTCAAAGTTAAACACATTCGCACGAACGCAATGAAGCATCGTACGGTGAGTGTCTCGGGGTTTGAAAAAATTATAATTTTCTTTTATGTCAATTATAATTATTAATGAATAATTTCCCTTCAAGGCATACATAAAAAAAAATAATTATACTGTTTGTTCATCGAACTAAACAAAAATTTTTCCATTCTGATCAAAGAACCGTAAAAAAGGTCGTAATTTATTGTATCGCAAAAATAATAAAAATAGTCCCGTCAAGAAAGCTGGAAGAAAAAATAAACAAGAAAAAGTTAAATAAATAATAAAAAATATAAAAAAAAGAACAAACAAACATAAAAATTAATTCAATTGTTTCTGCCCTTTTTATTTTTAGTCTCAAATGTCTTGATGCTCATATTTATATATTGGTATATGGATAGGTATTGTTTTCTCTGTATTTGGAAAATAAAAATCAACTGTCCCAAGAGGATATGTTACAAATTCCTTTGCTTGTGGCTGATGCGTTTGGCTGTGTGTGTGTGTGTGCGTGTATGATTGTCAGTGTTCCAATCATTAGTTAGAGTAATGACTTCAATAAAGGAAAATAAATTTACATAGATTGTTGCTTGGCAGTTTCTTCGTTGAGAGAAGTCATTTCCTTTTTTCTTTTGTAGAATTAAGCCTTTTTACCGAACAATCGGTAGCGTTTTGCGAGCGCTTGTGTGTGAGTTAATGTGTGTTCGCATGTTTCGGTTTTGCCATTTTGGATTTGAAAGTCGTGATTTAATTCCATAGAGAAATATCGGAAGAAGCTGGTCGATTTCTCAGATTTATGATTGGCACAGTATCAAGATTTTGAGTTTTGGCTGCTCTTATGTTTATATGTATATTTATTTGATTATTAACTTTCTTTATTTGTTTATGATTTATTTATTTATTTGATTTTTATTTATTTACTTATTTATTTATTTATTTATTTTTTTATTTATGGTAAAACAAGCATCTTTAATTTTTTCCTCCCGATTTTTCTATGAAATACAAATACCTCTTGTGGCTTAGTTGCACAAATTTGGAATTTCTCAACGAAAGGTTAGCTTTTTTTATATATATATTTTTTTTTTTTTGTGAAAACATGGCTATTTCAACGACGCGAACAATTTTTCCCTGAAAGCGTTAAAGTTCGTTGTAGGCGCAAGCCTCTGGTGCTTCAAGTGCACGTCTCAACACGATTTAAGAGTCATTGCTGTGGAGAGCGGCGCACCGTTTAGTGTTCTGCCTTGTCTTGCTCTTGCCTTGCTTGACTTTGCAACGCTTTTCCAATATATTTTTGAAGAGTAATGTTCTTTCGAGTTGCTCTTGAGAATATTCTTGTAACTTCGTGGAAACTTAATGAAAGTTTCAAGAATGGTGCATATATTTTCTATTCAGGTTTGGAATTTATTATTCCCTAGATTCGGTTAGAGGCTTCTTTTGTTTTTGTTTTTTTTTTTTTTATAACCAACGTAAATAGGGTATATTGGTTTGATGCAGATCTTGTAACATCTAAAGGCTTATAAAAATATACATATAAGTATGTATGAATATGCTTAATTAGGATCGAAAACTGAATCGATTTAGACATATCCGTTTGTGGTCGAATCTCTTTCAAAACGGCTGGACCAATCAGGTCTAAATTTGGTACACAGGCGGCATATTGTACATGTATTTGATTTTTGTGCGGACCATAACAACGCGTATTGCAAAAAAACGTCCATTCCAAATTTCATTGCTCTGGTGAAACTCGTTCTATTATTGTTTAAGAATAGAACGTATGGAGTCGTAGAATTGAGCGACGGTGCTCGCAACACAGTCTCCAAGATGGATTCCCTGTAAAACGACTGGGGGCGCCAAAAGCTAATGGGGCATTTCGCGTGAAGCGGTCCGAGATAAAAGGGACATGTTCCGAAAATCGTTCATATTTGGATCAATTGTACCTCTAGAGAGTTTGAGCTAGTTTTTTTTCATATATCATCTTTAGTTTTCGAGATATAGGCTTTTAAAAATTGATGAATTGAAAAACAGGTTTTTTTCCATGCAGTGTTTCGAATAGAAAAATAAAATATTCTAAAAAATAAGTAATAACGATTTGTATAGAAAATTTATTGAGCTATTCAAGAGTGCCAATATAAATAAAAAAATTTTTTCATTTTCAAATTGGTGGTGAAACGGTTAAAGCACAATTACAATGACTTAAGCACTTTTGTTTTATTTTTTATTTCTTTCAAATTTTAACTTGAAGTATAAAGAACATGTCATTTAAGTGTGAAAATGGATCTTCATTAGTTTAAGAGTTATAAAGCATTGAACATGCGAGCGCATTATTGTCAGGCACAACCTTTACGTACCGTTTTGAACTGGTCAGGCATTCGTGCATATAGCACGAAGATTACACACTACCAATTTGACCCCATACCCGATTATGTATTGATCGACATATGGCTAGGGTCCGCGGGCTTGCAACGCCCGTAAATAGTAATGATTCCCCCCGCGGGCACACAGGGTTTTCGGGCCTAAGCGAAAATGGGATGTAATTGTCACTATAACTTTCGTGCTAGGTATTTGGGCTTAAGCTCAACCAGCCCATGTCATAGATTCATCTTAATTCGATGTTCTTAAATCTTCGTTATAAAAGAATAATTTTTTAGTTTCGTCTGTCCAAGGCAAAAGAGTCGCAGTTGATGCTGTGCCACATCATTGGATCTACACTTGAAAATTTTCTCTTGTTTTTTTTTTCTTCTTTGAATGTGGATTTTCCAAAGAACGGCCTCGGGAAAATTCATCCCGGATTGCAGGTCTCCCTGCTTAAAACCCATCGAAACTAGTCCTACCATTGTCATTCCTCAATCTACTGAATTCATTTGGTTATCGTTTTTCCTCGCTAACAATGACAAATTTTCGTGAATTTTTTGATGTTGCTCTTATCCGTCAGGAACACTTCGTATATTTCAGTTAAATAAATAGAAACATCGCACGACAGCTATCGGAATGCCATTATCAGTTGAGAAAAATCAACCAGCTGTCCGAATGGGTTAAGATTTGTCATCTGACAATAATTCTTTTCCTTAAATGCAAAAACAAAAACAAAAACATTTTTAGAGAAATCATTATTTTGGACTTGCTCATTCTTAATTCTCTTTCTCTTTTTATTGTTGTAACTTTCACTTTGAATTTTCTTGCATAAGTTTGTCTTTTAAATTCCAAGACTTTGAGAAGCATTTTCGTGGCAGAATTTCAAAAGAATTCCCATTTTTAAAAGACTTTGCACATCGGCAAAGCGCATTAAAAAAAAAAAACAAAAAAACGAAAGCAACAAAAAAATCCCAAGTGTCCATGGGAGAAAAGTCCCAAAGTAAATATGCATGTGCATAAATAATTGAGAAACTTTCACAGGGAATAATGAAAACGTTTGTCCGAAAACTTGAAATTCCAATCTAGCAAGTTAAATTTCAATGATTAACTTAAATCACTCTGAATGCTTCTGTTTGTCTCTGGCAGCTCGTTGCTTGAAGCTCGATGCTCATCCCTCGGTTCTCGTGTCTTGCCTTTCGCTCACTCACTCAGAGGCAAACTTTTAAGGGATTTCGCATATTTTTCTTCCGTTTTTCAACATCGTTTGTTCACCCAACAGTTATGAGATTTTTATGGTAAATACGTAAAGCAGAAAAAGAATCAAGAATGACGAACGTGCGTCGGAGCGAGATGGAGAATACGAGGAGTTCTTGTTTTTATTTTTAAACCTTTAAACATTTATCTTCGTGTGGCTCCAAGGATGCGTAAAGTACGCAATCCGGCAAATTTGTGGCAATCAAATGATGCCAAAGACTCCAAGTATGCTAAATCTTCTTTTTTTTTTCGTCTCACTGGCACTCTCTCACTCACTCTCTCTCTCTCACTCTCTCTCTCACTCACTAAATCACTCACTCTCTCTCTCTATCTCTCTCTTACTCACTCTCTCTCGCTCTCGCTCTGCCTGTCTCGCTCTGGGGTTCAATTCTGTTTGCGAAGAATCTTAAGAATGCCGTTGTTTTGTTATTCTAAGCAATGTAAACAATTTGAAAGATATTTTCGGGGTTCTCTCCCCTTCAAAAAGCAAACAAAAAAAAAAAAAAAAATCGAAAGGATATAAGAATGCCTTATAAAACAATGAGTGGATAAGAGATATAAAGGACACTTGTATAACATCATATTTAAGGACGACGGTTGAGTTTAAGTACCTACTTTATAGCAAACAGGAGTTTTTATTATTATTATATATATCTTTTTTTTATAATTTTTATTTAATCTTTAAAAATATGGACATCATTGAGTGGAATGAAAACAAATTTGAATGGATTTTCCCAAGCGAAAGTATTTTTGTTTTCTTCTTTTTTCTTCTTGATGAGAGTATTTAAGGGGAACTTCAAAAATTGATTTATTTTATGCATTTTTCTAAGGCAGATGAATTAGTATTTATTTTGAGCCATGCTTTAACCCACTAAATGCCAAAACATATGTCCCACAAGTAAGAAATGGACCGAAGGTGGTGGCTGTCTGAAAGTTCGTCTGTACAAGATTGTGTATAGTTAGGTTCTAAAGAATTTCGTAGAAAAGGTCCTTATTAATAATTACTGATATAAAAAAAATTATTTTCCAATTTATGATATATTTGGTGCCCCAAACAAATAAGAAGTTGGGCTAGTGGGGCTACTACTACTAAGGTTGACGCACTAGGGCATCACGTGGACCCGTTGTAGTAAAACTAATAATGAAAACAAAGTTAAAACCCGGCACAGATAGAACCACACAACCATTATCCACGACCTCAGCTGGGAGTTGAACCCAGAGCCTCTCGCTTCGTTCGTTGGCATATAAGACGACAACGGCACAGAGGCCGTCAAAATAAGTACTGAGTTTATTTTCTGTTCATTTAATCCATTCTTCACATGCAATCATGGGCATTTTGAGTTTTATTAAACAATTTTTTTTTTTTATACCCAGCGTAATCGGGGTATATTAGTTTTGTGCAAATCTTGTAACAGCCAGAACTAAGCTACGTAGATATAGACATGTATATACTTATATTCTTGATCAGGATCAAAAACTGAATCGATTTAGACATGTCCGTCTGTCCGTTTATCCGTCCGTGGGCGGATCTCCTCCGAAACGGCTGGACCAACCAAGTCGAAATTCGGCACACAGGTATATCGGGATCCGAGTATGATCCTTAGTAAAAATGGGAGACATCCGCCCACTGCCACGCCCACAAAATAATTTAATGTGTTTTCAGTAAAATGCTTGTAACTTGCGAACCACTCAACACATTTCATTGATGTTTGGTGTGCTGGTGAACTACGAAAAAGGACATATCCTGGATCCTGGAGAAATGGACGCCGTCCTCCTTGAACCACGCCCACAAATAAGCCCACAAATAAGGGTTTATCGTAACTTGTGAAGTAAAACGCGTAGAAGCTTCGAATTCGCAACATAGGTTGACCTGACCAAGGTGAATGAAAGGTGTAGGAAAAAAATTTATATGGCCCGCCGACTGTCACGCCCACAAATGGAGAGGCAAAACATAGTGCGGCAATAATGTCGGGACGCTGAGTATTTCAAAGTCGGGCTTGACTTGGTCAATTTATGATGATTTTTCAAGCAAAAATTTAATATTTCTCATGCCTAAAATTATGCTAAGAATCAAAATAAGAAAAATTCAAGTTTAAAAAATTTTTGATTAGGTAGAAATTTCAATAGTTTGTAGCATGCTTTTAGGCATATTTAAGATGGGCCTTCTTTTTGAAAAGCGGAAGAAAATAATTCCTTTGACCTATGGTTCCATTGGCGTTTTATCTCCAAAAAAAAACTGTAGAATCTTATTTCACTAGGGCAATTTTCCTTTTTTTTGTTTTTGTCGAACAAAACGATCCACTTTAATGTAGATGCACAAACAATTTCTCATGGGGCGGTGGTAGCAAAAGGGTTATTAGCGTTTTGCATAAACCAATGAAGCACAGCATTAAGTGATCCGACAAATAAAGTGAAAAATAATATTTCTTATAGTGCTTCCGGGCAATCGAAATTTCTTGTGAAATATTTGTTTCTTTTTTTTTCGCAACTTGTTTTATGGCGAAAGTTATATTCGTGCTTTTGGCACGAACAGTGTCAACAAATTGAGATTTTTTTTATGCTTTATCATATTACCATGATACATTGGAAACTTGCTGAGATCGGTTATTCCCAAGAATTGAAAAGTGAAAAATAAAAGATAAAAACAAAACGAAACAAAATGAAATGAAATGAAAGGAACAGAGAGAATTCATTGGAAATTATACGACTTTTCGGAGCAATACCGCCTTGCTGTTGTACTTAATTTATTGCTTGCTTCTATAATTCATTGGATTTATGTCATTGCTTGGTGCATGTTATTCTTGAAATTACATACTATCAAAATAAAGTTGTACCACCTACCTCGCAAACATGTAATTTGTTTGGAGTAACAAAAGTTCGCTAACTTCGTACATATGTATCATGAATGTATATACATTGGTGTGTGTGCGTGTGCCTGTGCCTGTGCCTGTTCGTGTGTGAGTTCTCGCGTATCCGGAGAACGTTTAAGCGAAGTCATCGTACATATACTATAAATATTTATATGGCATATAAATTTAGTGTCTTAACATGTAGTTGAATACAATTTGTCTAAATTTAGCAAAGCACTTCCTTTTATTCTATCTTTCTGTCTTTTGCTCCTCCCCTTTCGTTTTGATTCAAACGAAAAAAAAAAAAAAAAAAAAAAAACAGCAACCTCGTTAACGATATAAAACTGTCAGACAAACGAGGATGGATATGACGACTAATCTAATTTAACCAAAACAAGGCAATAATAACCTTAATAAGACTGTTTGGTGATGTCGTGTTGACTTTGTCGGGAAATAGAGCCATGGATTCGGTGTCGGTGTCGGTGTCGTGGTCGTGGTCGCACTCGGACTCCATTTTGGTCTCGGTTTCGAGTTCTCGTACATAAAAGCTCAGTTTTTTTTCTGTGTTTTTTTTTTTTTCATTTTACTATTTTTGCTCTGCTTTTTCTTCCTTCTCAGTTTCTTTATTCTTTTGGAAATCATTATGACATCATAATCAATTGACTTGAAAACACTATAAAGACATGACCTTCATGGTTGACTGAGTTTGTAAATTGGCAAAAAAAAAAAAAAAAAAAAAAAAAAAACATAAAAAAAAAGGATATGGGCTCGTTTATTCCAAAACTAAAGAAAAATTCTCAAGAACTTTACTTAAGTGAGTAACAAAGCATTTCATTCGGATGTGTCATGTGTATTCCGTCTAGCATGTGCTGAATTAATAAGTGAGTCTGCATTCCCTCTAGCATTTGTATTCATATTCTTCTAATAATTTTATATGTACGCCTTCGCATTCCTTCATGTAAATTAAGATATCAAGAGTGTGTATAAAACTGAATAGAAAACAAGAATAATATAGAATTGAGTGCGTATTTTCTCTTGTCTAAACTGTACAAAAGGGGATCACAACACTCTCGACATTCCCGAATTCCCATTCCGCATTCCCTGTTGCCATGTCGTCTTTTGCAATGAAAATTAATTGTTTTTTTTTCTGCTCTTTTAAGAGTTTCCCAAACTACGCTCAATTATTTAATCTTCTGTTCTTGTAGCATGAAAAAAGAATTGAATTAATCAATTGCAATAGGGAATTCGGAAGGTTTTTGTGTCTAATTGTTTTTGGGTTTTTTTTTATATTTTTTAAATCTTTTTTTTTTGATCGAACTAACGACGTTGAGTTATGAGCACACCAGAGAGAACGTCCGAGTGGAAAAACCTTGGGTGGTGATGTTTGGGTAACACTGCTTTAAATAAATCGGCGAAGTCCTTTCATATTGCGTCGTGAATAGATTTTAACGAAAATACGAGACCCTTTTTATGTTGTTCAAAAATAAATGAAATTGTTTTTTTTTTTTTTTTTTTGGGAATTTTTTGAACTTTCGAGAATTTAATTTAATCGCTCATATTGAAATGAATATTCATTTCCTTAAGATCATTGGTGTATGAAAAATATGAAAGCACGCGCGCTCTCCGCATCTCAGTTTGAAAAGAAAAGCAGCATTTGTTCTTTATTACGCGCAATTATGAACATTAAAAGTTGTGATACGTAAATTAATGCTGTGAAAATTGCTTTCAATTAATGTTATGCGAGAAATTTTCTCAATCTTTGCTCAATCTTTTCGCTGAATATGCGTGCATGGCCGTATATATTGTATATATGTAAGTATGTTATATGCGTTTGCAAGCAGAATTTTCTTTTAAAGTTCCCTTTCATATGTGTGCTTACATAAAAAAATTGTGAGTGAGCTCATGACAAGGATAAAAGGGCAAGATGCCTTTGTGCATTCAATTTGAAAATAAAAAAGAATAAGAATTTAAAAAAATAAAGGAGGAAAAAGAAAAAAAATCAAATTAACGACGTTTAAAGTCGAGAAATCTGTGAAAATGTTTTCTGAATTGCGTAAAACAAAAGATGGGAAAGAAGAATGGAAGAGCAATTAAAAAAGTACATTTCGACAGACGTTGCAAGGGTTCAGCTTTCATTGAGCATAAAAAAAGAAGTATGCTTCCATTGAAGGAGAGCCAAAGTCGGTCAAGTTTGACTTTCGAATACACTTCAGGTTCCGTTTGCAAGGAAATTACATGTTCCATGATGACCTGCCTGCTTTGCGTACGCCACCACGTTCACATCAAAATTAAAACGAAAATATTTAACAGTTTAAGAATTCGAAGAATCTTATTGATTTTGGTTATGTAGTAGGAGGAAGAAGGTAGCAGACACAGCAGGAAGGATTTTCTGAGTTTATTTAAATATAAAATAATTTCAAAACTCCTTAATCGTGCATTTGGAATGAAACTAAAAACAAAACAAAACAAAAACCAATGTCAATGCAGTTACCGCAAGTTAAGTCATGCGTAAAAAATCTACTGAAATGAAGACAATTTTTAAGTGCTGTTCAATTGAATATCCGTACAAGGTAACTATTATTTTAAGCGATCTCCTTTTCGATTAGTTCGACGGAAAATGTCTTTTGAAAGTGAAGAGACAAGAGTGAAAGAATGAATCCATAAATCTTAGAACCTCTAAGTATTTTCTAACATATTTATATTAAGGTGGATCGATTTGTTGACCTTCCATTCCACAAGCTAAATATTATTCTTTGACCCATACTTACATCCTTGAAGTAAATAAGCGCTATATATATTTTAATAGTAAAATTGGAGTTTTTAGACGAAAGTATCACTTCGATTTCCTCTTATTCTATCTGCGTTTTTATCAAGAGTTCGCATTATTCAGTCTATGTTATGTTCAGAGTTACCTTTAGTACTCAAGTGAAGAATTTATTTATCAATTTTTTGCACACCCAATTTTAAGCCTCATTGTATCTCTTCAATAGTTATATGGTTCAATTAAGAATGAGAAAATTATTATTTAAAAACAATAAAGCATTTCAATTCGAATCGATAGACAAGAAAATTTTTTTCATATCGAATATTTATCTATTTTGCTATTTCATGACCGTATGAATTTTAAAAATAAATTTTTCCATGCGATATGTGCGAAATCAAAGATTTTATGATTAATTTATTGAACTTTCTTTTTCCATTAGCACATCGCAACAGCGGCAGGACGGATTTTGTGATGTTAACACAAAAAAAAAAAAAAAAAATCCATTAATAGAAAAAACGAGTGCGGAAATTGTTGAAGCTTATGTGAAACGTGAGTATGACTTTTATTTCATGCATGGCATCCCCTTTGATTCACACCCGTCGCACAGGCAGATAAGTTTTTAAAATAGCGAAGGCTTTATCTATATGGGTACATACATACATATTTCCAAACGGACGTGGCAGTTACTTTAGAAATTTTAAGTCCCGAATTGAAGAATGTGAAGAATGGACTTTTATACTTATCAAAATTTTATGCAGATCAGAAAAGCAATTAGATATGCTCGGACGTGACAAAAAGTTTAATCTTATTTCTGGACAATACCCATATGTATATCTGCATATTAAAAAATAAGTATTGCCTTTAAAAATGCCAATTTTATTTATATGAATTTCCACACTTGAGCACACAATTTTTTTCATAAAATTAATGCTTTTGAAATAAATCAATTTGCTTTATTGAAATTCGTAACTGCAAGTTTGCGAATTTATAGTGAAAAGGCCACAAAACAAAATACAATTGCTTTAAATTGCATTTTTTTTTAGTCATAAAAAGTGCGCGAAAAAATTTTAAATGTTAAACATCGACTGAATTTCGGGTATTTTTGCGGACGTATACGCAATAAAAATGCTGCAAGAGTAATCGTTGCTCATACGCTGCGGTGTACCTGTACACCTAAATTGTTATGATTTTGAAAGGATATTTGCACTAGTTTTCGAAGTGGCAACTTTTCTGGTTTCGTTCTTCTGCGCATAATTTTGATTAAAGGGGTTTATTTTTTTTTTGCTCTGTTAGAGTTTGAACTTGGAAAGGTAATCGTGGAATCGCGGGACGATTAGCAAATGAATGTGATTTTCACTTTTCAAACCTTTTTAATTCAATTATTTTTAATTCGCTCTAAAATTGATGATGTCGTTTTTTTTTTTCGCTTTTCATTTCAACCCAATTGTACGGCATTGTCGTGCAAATTAGATCGTTCGCTGGAAAATTGCTTTCGGGAAATATCATATGCTCGGTTGCACGATTTTGCGTTCAGACTAAATATATGAAGCTTTCTTCGGAAGTAAGTATGTGCAGCCGCATGTACTGCCAACTGTAGCAGTAGCGCACAGTAATGAACATAGAAAACAGCAAGAGAAACAGAAACAGAAACAGCAACCGGAAGGGAAAGGGAAAGCGAAACCAAAACCGAAAAGTATGAAAGAAACACGCTCAAGAAAATCCAGACGCATATGTGACACCTTAGCAAAGTTAAACGGTAGAAGTTTAGCGCACTCTGGTGATGTTCGTACTTGAAGTCGTCGTGAAGAGCCCTAACAGGCAATGGCACAGACGTGCGACTGAACGACAATATAATAATATGAGTCAGATAATAGGCGCATATGTACTGTACGTACAAGCGTGAATACAATATGCATGTATAAACATGTATGGATTCGCGGGTACTTGGAGTAGTAAAAAGTTTGAACGCCGGTTTGACTTAGCGTCGCAGATTGGATGATATAGCTGCATCGAAGTGGAAGTGGATACGACGCCAATGGTGGCAGCAGCGCCAGCGGCAGCGATGACAGCGATGGCAATGACAACGGTTAAGGCAACAGCTTCAATGACGAGGACATTTCTGTGCTGACATTTAACGCTTCAGGTGTGAAGGCACATGAAAAATTAACATATATACGAGTATAGTGGATATTAAAGATACGGATGTGGACGCGCACAGCAAGGGCAAGAGTAAAAGCAGGGAGTAAGAATAGAAGCAGTCAGTCCTTTATCTGTGCGGAGCTTTGTTGTTGCTACTTGAATTTTCAAGGATAGGTAGGCACACAAATTGCTGTTAAAAATGGACGAATGGAATGTGCTTAAAGCGGCTCGCTTCGTTTTTATATTGTTTATTTTAATTTTTTTTTTTTTTTTTTTGCAACCAACTGTGTGATCATTTAACAAATCCAGCTGCAAAGAAATACCAAATTTCGTGCACAGAAAAACGGTCTATTAAATATTCCAATTAGTGGCGATTGTTAAACCCGATTGATCTTTTAATTGACACGATTAAAAAGTTTAAACAAATCATATATTTGTCGGAAATATTCTTAAAAGGTACCTTATAATTTTGAAAGAAAGTATTTTTTTTTATGTTTATAAAACACCAAAAATATGCTTGTTTTGTTATATTGAACAATGAAGATATTAACACTTAACAAAACTTTTTTTGAGATTTTTTAAATTTCAAACAATGAAAGTATCAATGCAGATAAACCTTTTTCTATAATTCTCATTAGCTTTATGCCGATTTACATACAAGAAGAGAAAAAAATAATCGAACCATATCGTCGGCTTAAAGTATAGACCTGCTAACTACCAATTTCAAAACTTTACAGGATAAACGAATAAACGTTTTTTTTTTCCAAAACTTAAGGCTCGGTTACTCTTGATTGACCCTAACTTAACTGAACTTATAGAAATCTGTTTTCCACAGATTCCTATTTTTAGTCAATTTAAGTTTTCAGTAACTGCTCCCATACAAAATGTACTAAACATAATCAAGAGTAACTGAGCCGAGCCTTTCCACCATACACAGAAAAACTGGCTACGAAAAATTCCAATTAATGGTGATTGTTAAACTTCATTGGCATTTTAATTGTCACAATTAAAAATTTCAAACAAATCACCAATTTCGGCAAAATTTTGTAATATGAATTTTTCAACAAAGATTTGTTTGACTGATTCGTCATATCAATCACCAAAAGTATTCACTAGTGTCCGACCGAAGGTTCGGCTTCGGCTTCGGTAATCGGCATAATCGGCCAATTCTTAATCTTCGGCTTCGGCTTCGGCTGGAAAAAGCCGAATATTTTAGCCGAATATTTTTGCATTTTAATGGAAGTAAAAAAGTCACGATAGATTTTCAATTGCTTCATTGAGACCTTTTACACTAGTGAATTACTGCCGTGAATTCTCACTTTGTGGGCGACTAAAGCGAAAGAATTTAGAGAAAATTTGAGCGGTTTTTTTTTTGTGCTTGTCAAATGAATAAAGACTGATTTTGTTTCCTTACTGTAAAATGTTTTGCATTCAGCTTCGGCTTTCGGTCTTCGGCCGAAGTCTTTAACTCTGCCGATTGTTCGGCTTCGGCTAAAAATCCGCCTTCGGTCGGACACTAGTATTCACACTTAACAAAACTTTGTTTGATTGTTTTGTTGTATCAATTAATGAAAATATTCACACTCAACAAACATTTTCAATTAAGGATTTGTTGTATCAACAACCAAAAGTATTCATCCTCAACAAAACCTTGATTGCTTGTTTTGTTATATCAATTACTGAAAGTATTAGTGCATATAAAAATTTTTCTAAAGTTCTCATTAGCTTTATGCGGACGTACGTACAAGAAGAGACAAAAAAATAATCAAGCATAAGCTGAATAAGCTATGTTCATTAATCATGATGTTATATATATTTATAATTATCGTCCGTAAACTGACTTTACAGACTCCAATTTTTATTATGGAATATGTAGATGAGGCAGTTTTTCCTTTTTTATTTATTTAAAATTTTTGGTTGATTTTTATACCCAGCATAAGCGGGGTATATTAGTTTTGTGCGAATCTTGTAACAGGGAGAACTAAGCTCCGGAGGTATAGACATATATATATATAGAAATGATCAGGATCAAAAACTGAATCGATTTAGACATGTCCGTCTGTCCGTCCGTCCGTCTGTCCGTCCGTGGTCGGATCTCCTCCAAAACGGCTGGACCAATCAAGTCGAAATTTGGCACACAGGTATATCGGGATCCGAGTATGATCCTAAGTAAAAATGGGAGACATCCGCCCACTGCCACCCCCACAAATGAATATAATGTGTTTTCAGTAAAATGCTTGTAACTAGCGAACCACTCAACACATTTCATTGATATTTGGTGTACTGGTAAACTACAAAAAGGGACATATCCTGGAAAAAAATGGACGCCGCCCTCTGTGTGCCACGCCCACAAATACGGGCTTATCGTAACTTGTGAAGTAAAAGGCGTTAAAGCTTCAAATTCGCAACATAGGTTAACCAAGGCGAATGAAAGGTGTAGGGAAATAATTTATGTGGCCCTCCCACTGCCACGCCCACAAATGAAGATTTTTCGTAACTTCCGAAGTAAAAGGCGTAGAAGCTTCAAATTCGCAACATAGGTTCACCAAGGCGAATGAAAGGTGCAGGGAAATAATTTATTTTGCCCTCCCACTGCCACGCCCACAAATAGAGAAGCAAAACATAGTGCGCTCATAATGTTGGGACGCTGGGTATTTCAAAGTCGGGCTTGACCGACTTTAGCTTTCTTACTTGTTAATACCTTTGATTGTTGATATTACAAATCAATAGTTGAAAATGTTTGTTGAATGCGAATACTTTTGGTTGTTGATACAACAAATCGTTGATTGAATATATTTGTTGAATGGGAATACTTTCATTAATTGTCCCAACCAAACGATTTGTTTTATATAACAAAAAATGTGATAGGCTGAGTTTTAACAACGAATTTGTTATATTGCTCAAAAAATTGGTTGTATTTACGCACAAAAGTTTTTCTGTGTAGGAAGGAAACCCAAAATATGAATTTTGATAAAAATTTTTATTTTTCCGAGATTTTTTGCTCGTACAATTAATCAATTTGTAATGGTGAAAAGTAGGTGGATTTTGGGCCCTGTGCCCTGTGAATGTCAAATTTGAAAAAAAAATATGCGGTTAGCTGTGAACTTTGACGATAATTGGACTTACCAGTTTTACTTATCACCAATTTCTCCGTATTTAAAATTTGAAATTAAAAAAAGGTTTTTTTCCTGATGATGCAATGTGCTTTTTTCTTTCGAATGACATCGAAAAGTCGGAATCGGTTGCAAGTGGACTTAGCAAGCTTACACGCAACCCGAAGATATGTTTATGATGTTATAACGTAAAATTATCGTCCATAAACGGAGTTTACAGACTCCAATTTTTGTTATGGAATACATGAATGAGCTACTTTTTATACCCAGCGTAAGCGGGGTATATTAGTTTTGTGCAAATCTTGTAACAAGGAGAATTAAGCTCCGGAGATATAGAAAATATATATAGAAATGATCAGGATCAAAAACTGAATCGATTTAGACATGTCCGTCTGTCCGTCTGTCCGTCTGTCCGTCTGTCCGTCCGTCCGTGGTCGGATCTCCTCCGAAACGGCTGAACCAATGAAGTCGAAATTTGGCACACATGTATATCTGGGTCCGAGTATGATCCTAAGTAAAAATGGGAGACATCCGCCCACTGCCACGCCCACAAATGAATTTATTGTGTTTTCAATAAAATGCTTGTAACTTGCGAACCACTCAACACATTCCATTGATATTTGGTGTGCTGGTAAACTCCGAAAAGGGACATATCCTGGCAAAAAATGGACGCCGCCCTTTTCGAGCCACGCCCACAAATAAGCCCAAAAATAAGGGCTTATCGTAACTTGTGAAGTAAAAGGCGTAGAACCTTCAAATTCGCAGCATAGGTTGACCAAGGCAAACGAAAGGTGTAGGAACAAAAATTTGTATAGCCCGCCCACTGCCACGCCCACAAATAGAGAATTTTCATAACTTCCGAAGTAAAAGGCGTAGAAGCTTCAAATTCGCAACATAGGTTCACCAAGGCAAATGAAAGGTGTAGGAAAATTTTTTTTATGGCCCGCCCACTGCCACGCCCACAAATGAAGATTTTTCGTAACTTCCGAAGTAAAAGGCGTAGAAGCTTCGAATTCGCAACATAGGTTCACCAAGGCGAATGAAAGGTGTAGGGAAATAATTTATGTGGCCCGCCCACTGGCACGCCCACAAATGAAGATTTTTCGTAACTTCCGAAGTAAAAGGCGTAGAAGCTTTAAATTCGCAATATAGGTTCACCGAGGCGAATGAAAGGTGTAGGGAAATAATTTATGTTGCCCTCCCACTGCCACGCCCACAAATAGAGAAGAAAAACATAGTGCGCTCATAATGTCGGGACGCTGGGTATTTCAAAGTCGGGCTTGACCGACTTTAGCTTTCTTACTTGTTTAACTTTTTTATTTGTGCCCTTTGGGCCCTCTCCAGCTCTGTCCGAAATGAAAAACTTTATATAAAAAAAGCTTAAGAAATGCTGAAGGAATTTTTGTGTCAGAAATTTTCTGTTAACAGTCTCCAGTTCGTCAAAAAGTTGTTTCTGTTTTCGTTGCCTTTTTTGCTGTAAATAAAACACGGTAACACAGATTTTTCTGTTAGAAATATTGAATTTTCCGTTGTTCCTGAAAGGAATTTTGACAGAAGAGGCAAGTTCGATATAAAAATTTTTTGATCATAAGAAACAATTGCCCATAAATATTATTCACACATTCACAATTTCAAATCCATTTTAACAAGTTTTTTTAACAGCTTTTTCGTCTTGACGTAAAATATATAAATATATAGATTGTCATTATTGCATTGAAAAATGAAATAATGCTACGTTTTTTCCTTTAAGGAATATCAAGAAAATTCCTTCTGAGATTTCTTACAGAGCTGGAGAGGGCCCTTTAAGCTACAAAGCTAAAAAAAAAAGATAATCAGGTGTGTGATTGGATTCCCGGGTATTCATTTCCCCGGGAAATTGAAATAAAAACTCGGAAATTTAAATATAATATGTTCGAAATTTTTTAATTCGAAAACTTTATCGTTTTGGTTTCGGTTTGTTTGTTATGTCATTTCTTTAAAAATTGCCATACATTCTTCAAAATATTGGAGGAACGAAATTCCCTTTCCCCAAAATTTGGGGAAAGGGAATCCAATCACATGCCCGAATAAAAAATATTTAAAAAAAGTGAAAAATTTATTTGTAAATCGATTCGGATTTCAATTAATGTATTTGTTGATTCTTCAAATATTTGTTTAAATAATTTTTTGATTTTTAAAACTTTCGATAGTTAAGTTGCAAAAAAAAAAAAAAAAAATTATTAACATATTTCGTTGAGTGTTAATACTTTTGGTTGTTGATATTAAAAATCGTTGTATGAGAAAGTTTGTTCACTGCATTAACGTACAAAAGTTTTTCTGTGTATATAAAAAAATAGCAGAAGAAACAGACCAGGAACAAGATCAATTATATGGGATGGGTCTTATGGAAGCGCGACACTCTAAACCAAAGCTCCCCAACACGATTTTTTTTTTCTAATTTTTTACTTGTATGTTCTATGTGTGCGAATCGTATGCACTGAAAAAAATTTTTTTGAAACGGAAACTTGCAATTAATTATGAAATCGATACAGTGCCGTTTCATATTTCTTTTGGTTTTAGTTAATTAGTCGCGTATCAAGCATTGAGTTCGAAAAAATATATTTTGAGAAAAAAAGCTTTTCCTGTTCCGTTATTAAGGGTATTGCCTTAAAGGTGAAAAGATGAAAACATGAAAACCTCGAAAAAGTATAAGGCACTTTTAGGGAACACACCATTTTTTGCAACTTTGAGTAGTTTGTGTAATTGAAAAATTTTACAGTTCGGCCAGGGATTCGTTTTGTAATTTAAGGCCATAGAGGCCCCATATACCGACTTTTGTTTAATTTCTATATGAAAACCGCCCCTTTGCTACGCCCAATTTTAAATTTTTCGGAATTCTAATCGGAGGTTTAAATATACGCGCAAATTCCAAGTTTCATTGAAATATTTAGAAAAAATCCGATTTTGGGGCAGTTTTGAGATTTTTGTGACAGACCCTAGTACCGGAGGTACCCTTAATAATGGACCGATGAAGAAAATTTTTGGGCAGGATGTTTATGGCTACAAACGAAGTAAAAGTGCCAATTTTCAAGTCCCATAGGCGTTTCGGGAGTAGGAGACAATTTTCGAAAAACGCCCTTCTGCGACGCCCATTTTGCTAATTTTTGTAAATCACATTAATTGGCCCAAAATATGCTCAAATGCCAAATTTCATCAAAATATCTTGTAAAACATCGGTTTTAGAGCAGTTTTTTGTGATTTTCATAACAGACCCTAGTACTGGAGGTACTCCTAAAAATGCTCCGATCGGCTCCATTCTCGAACTTGTTCATGTCCCCGTGGGCACGCATACGATACAATTTTGCCAAGATAGCTCAACTCCTTCGATAAGATAACTGTATACAGACAGACGGACGGACGGCTAAATCGAATCTCCTGGTGACGCTGATCATTTCTGTATATATTTTGTATGGTCTATCTCGTTTGGTTCTGGGTGTAACACACAACCACACAAACGCAATATACCCTCGACACAGAGTGTGTCGGGTATAAAAATTAATAAGTTCACAATGCCGCGAAAAAGTGAAAAGATTGACGTAATTGAATTTTTTGAATAAAAAGCAGTAACTGATTTAATGATGCTCGAAATAGTTGAACCAAGTGATGGTGTAGGATGGTAATGATTGTAGGACATCACACATAAAATTTTTTTTATTGCAGGAAGCAATATGAAAGACAAATTTCCTCCAATATCTGCAAAATATGTATTTTTTATTCATTTATTGAAATTGAATAACATCGCTTACCACCTTTCTCCATTCGATTTTGTTTCAGCTGTTTTCAAAAAGTGTTGGCCATTTCATATGCAAAATTAGTGCTATTTTCCCGTATTTTTTTAATACTGTAAGTCTCGTTTTCTCATAGGAAAATACTTAAACTAAATTATTTTTATTTCTCAAAAAAATTTTTCACTATTATAATGTTCATTTTTATAAAAATAAACATCAAGCTGTTATTGGTATTGAGAATGTGTTCTTATGGTAGGGCATTTAGTAGTTTTAATTTTGGTTTCAGGGCAACACTACAGCTTACGCTTCGAAATACGAGCCAAATAGGCGACCAATTTGACTTAAAAGTTTTCGTAGCTGGCGTGTAAAATTTTTCATACAAAATTTGACAGTTCATTTTCGACACTCGTGAATTTTCGAATTTTCGAGGTTTTCAAGGCAAATACACCCTTAAGGGAATACCCTTATTAATTTTAAATGTGTACCGAGATAACCGAGTAGAGTAGTAGAGCTGTTTTTCGTTCAGTGAATTTGCTCCTTTAATTTAAACGCTGTTTGTGAAAAGAAAAGAAAGTCACAACAAGCGGCAATACACCCGTCTGTATGAAAGAGTATTACGCTGGGCAACACTGCTCTAAATAAAAGGAAATCGAGAATCGAGCATACTCTGACCATTTTAGGTTTCAACCTGCCAAAAAGAAGAAATAGAAGAAGCAACAGAAAACTTTTCGATAAAATATAATGCGCAACTTCGTCGTATTAAAAAAAAAAAAAAAAACTTTCTGATCAAATCCATTCAATCTTTACCATGCAAAAAACCGCATTGTGAGCTCTTTAAAAGTTTGTAATGCCTGTTGTCCTCCAAATTCCACTGTGCAACGTTTTAATGAAAAAACCCAAACTCAAATTCAAAAGAGCACCCACAAATATTTGAAGACCAAAAATAGAAAAGAAAAGGAGAAAGATAAATGAAAAAGAAACGTGGAATTTGTTTTGGAAAAAGGACACAGACAAATGGGAATATACAACAAGAGAAATTTCTTCTCCTTTTTTTTATATTTTTATTTTTCAAAAATTCATCACGTTTTTTCGAAGTCAATCAGAGTTCATCAAAGTATTAATCCAGCTGTGGCTTGAATTAAAAACAATAAATCATAGACTACAACTCGGCCGATCTCACTGTTGGGAAGGGAAACTAGAAGCAGTAGCCAGACGCAGGAAGGGAGTGACGCCAGAAGAATAAGAAGTATTCGATATAAAGACATAAAATACGAATCGAAGAAAGTAGAAGACAAATGACATGACATGACAGGAGCAAAGTGTCTTATGCTCTTCCATTTGCTTCGCAACTATTGACATTTCTTTTCTTTTCAACAAATTTCTTCAGTTTTTTTTCGCATGCCAATTTTTCTTTTAATTCTATATAAATAGACATACACATACACATGCATACAGTGTTTGTATATAGAGATATACTTGCATACATATATAGTTTTTTGCTTTTGTTTTGTTATTGTTTTGGTTGAGAATCATTGCATCGTGATGGGCGCAGTGCGTCGCATCGCTACTATACAAATATACCAGTACTTTACCGTACTATGGTAGCAAGACAAAAATCTAGGCAGCAGCAGTTCATAGTTGCCTACGCTCTCAATTACTACAAAATTTTGCTGTCAGCACACTTCTGGCTGTCAAATACTTGAGAAATAAGGATGCCAGTCGTGTTGCATCGTATCGTTTAACCCTCGCTCTCGCCCTCACTCCCACTTCCACTTCCACTTCCACCTCCACCGTCAGCGTCACCCGCATCACCAATCCCTTGTCCATTGCCGCCGTCATTGTCGCCGCTAGCTCAGTCGCGAAAGGAGGATGTTCGTCGTATTGTGCTCGTGCTCCTTTCGTGCTCTGAAATTATTTATTGCGGCACATTCCATTGTGTCCTAATACGAGAACGAGAAGTATTACCGCGACTAAAAATAAGAAAATGAATAAAACTCAAAAAAAGAAGAAAAAAAAACTTAAGAAAAAATTAAGAAAAAATCATAATAAAAATAGCATAAGAAACAAGTAAAGAAAAGAACGCTGAGAAGCAAAAGTCGACTTAAGTATCTGATAGTGAACAGAGCGGATGAATGTGTCAAGGGGCGATTTTAAATTAGAAGGACAGCAGATTTTCGCTATTCGTAGTATTAGTGTCACCGGTTTTTTGTCATTTGGCGTTTCGTTTTTGGTGTTTTTTTTTTTTTTTTATATATTTATTTTTATATTTCTATTTTTTATTTATATTTTTTTACTTTATTATGTTCCGAAATGAAAAGTCGACGCTAGTCGCTTGCCGGCATTGAAAAAAAATGTGCCCTTTCCTCATTCTATTTGCTCATGTCTCCGTTTCCGTCTTCATTCCCGTGCCCATCCATTTCTGTGTTCTTTTTTGTTTTGTTGTTTTTTATTTTTTTGTCTCTGTCTCTCTATCTGTATGTCCGTTGATAAGCGTGACTTCTTGCGCTTGGGCTGTGATACAATTTTAATGATTTCAATTTGCAGTCTGTGCTTTTTTGATAAAAGCTGGCTCAAGTCATGATGAATGAAATAGAAAAAAGAAAAAAAGGATAGTGAAAAAGTGAGCGAGAGGAGGAGAAAGAAAATGAAAGAGGAATTGATTGGAGGTCGGAAGTTGGCGTCACCAGATGGACAGTGTTAAAGGTAGGATAAATGTAAGCAACGCGAAACTAAAACGAAAAGGGAGCAGTGGCAATTAACGTTGAGTAACGATTTCTAAAATTGTATAGGAGAACTCTCCTCCTCGTTTTCGTACATAACTACTTAGCTACAAGCGTCATTGTGCTTAATTACAGATAATAATTATATGAAAATCAAATTTAAAATTATTCTGAGTGCAATTATTAATATTATCCCGTTTCTTGTGATTTCTTTTGTTCGTTCCATTGTAATTATTACTTGCGTTTTTATTTATTTAAAACTCCTTTCTTATTCACGTCATTTCATGTCGTTTTATGAGTGCCATTTGTACATGTGTAGGTACCTGTGTAACAACCAGAACCCTGCAGTAATGAAATGTTTTCGGTGTAAAATGGACCGGACCTAGGTGAGTCCATATAGGACCGACCTGAAAATGATATGCACCGCGACCGACCCGGGGTGAGTCTCAATTGGACTCACCCTCGTCTAGTCCAAAAATAAGCGTAGGTGGGGGAGTTCGTATAAACTTGTACTTATTGTTGTCTGTTTTAAGTCCTCAATCTGATCGTTGTGCTACCATAGGCAAGTTAGCTTGATGGTGAGAGTTCGAGCCCTTCCTCGTTTTAGAAATAATTTTTTTTTGTTTAATTACCCAAGATTTTTTTATGTTCTAATTTAAATTTTTTTTTAATATTTAGTTAACTTGAAAAAAAATAAGTCGTTTTTTACATATAATATTAATTGTTTTTTAATATTTATTTTTCAAGAATTTTTTTTCTGTAAGAGTGAAAAATTCTTTACGCATGTTTCCCAAAAACTTGAGCAACCAAAAACTCAAGTCAGCGTTTTGATCAAAGCATTAAACTTGTTTGTTTGTTTGGGTTTGGTTAAGACACCAATTTACCAACCCAGAGTTCTGCGGTTCGAGGCTCGGCCGAGGCGGGAAAAATAAAAAGGAAATAATATAATGTTGTGTAACAAAAAGGTTTAAAAAAACAAAAAAGGCAAAATAAATAAAATAAGAAAAAATTTTTTTTCATTTGTTATATAAAAATAAATATAAAAAAAAAAAACAAAAAAACTCACCCTCATTTAAGGCCATATGGACCCACCCACAACCGACCCTAAAAGCTTTGAAAAACGACCGATTGTTTTTCAATGACAGCGCTGTGGAAAAACGGGTGAGTTAAACGTATGGAAACGCGACCGGTCCTCACCTCTTTGGGACCAACACCGGGTCGACCCGGAGTCGGTCCCAATTACTACAGGGAACCAATCAAGATATATCATATAGATAGTTTTAACTCTAACGTGATGGAATTTTTTTGATATTTTTTCAATTTTGTACAAGCAAGTTGAAATCTATAGAAAATTCTTAAAAATCCCATAAAATCCTTACCTCTGTAATTTTATAATATATTTTATGAAACTAACAAATTTATATATGGATTTGATATGGAATACTTTGAACGATGGTAGGGACCCCATTAAAAAAATTTTTAAAAAAATACAGAAATATTTCTCATGGTACTTATGTATGTACATTGTATATATTCAAATGACGTGGTGTCGCTATGCCTCTTAATAAAATGTGTTGCTTTTGATTTCCAAGAAAACGGGCTAAAGCTAAAATGGCTTTTTTAATTAACTGTTAGAAATAAGAAAGTTTGCCTTTAAATTGAACAAGTTGAAAAGCAATGATTCGAAACAACACAAGTAAGGGTGTTATAGTCAGGCGAGCCTGACAATAGAATACCCGACACAGACACACGTGTTCAAATAATTTTTTATATCAAGAGGGGCCATAAGGGGCCCAATATACCGACTTTTGTTAAATTTCTTTATGAAAACTGCCCCTTTGCCACGCCCACTTTTCAAATTTTTTGGAATTATAATCGGAGGCTTAGATATACGCTCAAATCCTAAGTAACATTGAAATATTTGGAAAAAGTCCGATTTTGGGGCAGTTTTGGGATTTTTTGTGACAGACCCTAGTACTGGAGGTACCCTTAATAATGGACCGATCTAGGAAATTTTTTGGGAGGATGTTAATGGCTATAAAGGAAGCATAAGTGCCAACTTTCGTTCAAGTCCCATTTGAATTTCGGGAAGTTTTCGAAAAACGATCTTCTGCCACGCCCACTTTTACAATTTTTTTAAATCACAGTACTTGCCTTTAAGCATGTTCAAATACCAAATTTCAACAAAATATCTTGAAAAACTCAGATTTTAAAGCAGTTTTTGTGATTTTCGTAACAGACCCTAGTACTGGAAGTACCTCTAAAAATGGTCCGATAGGGTCCATTCTCGAACTTGTTCTAACTCATGTCGCCGTGAGCACGCACACCAAATTGTCAAGATAGCTCAACTCCTTCGATAAGATAACTGTATACAAACAGACAGACAGACAGACAGACAGACGGACAGACAGACGGACATGTCTAAATCGAATTTCCTGGTGACGCTGATCATTTCTATAAATATTTTGTATTGTCTATCTCGACTAGTTCTGGGTGTTACACACAACCATACAAACGCAATATACCCTCGACACAGAGTGTGTCGGGTATAAAAAGAAAAAGGGATATTAAAGATATTTCCACAAGAAAATAAGATTTTCCGCCGGTTGAAGATATTTTAGCAGCTATATCAAAAGCTTTTAGATTTTAGAAGGCTTTTTACGCGATAGAAGGCGATCAATTTAATGATATTAGCACATAATAATGTTGCCAGATTCTATATTATCACACATATTAAATATTTTTGTCTTCTTTATTAGCATTTTCTTCCATTCGATTTTTGACTGCAATTCATTCGAAGAATCCTCCTACAAAGTACATATTTTTAATGCGTTTTAATGCGCCTCGTGAATGTACTAAAGATCCAAATTATAGGTAGAGAATGGTCAATTGGGAATTTCGTTAAGACTGCTCAAGTACTACGATAACAAAATTGCGTGAAACAAACAGACGGTCAGATGGACAGACCGACGGAAAAACAAGCCGACGGACAAACAGGGAGAAAAAAGGAGACACAGATGGTGACAGAAATGGAGAGTGTGATGAGGGGAGCGATGGAGGGTGGGACGGTGAGGAACGGAGTGGGAGGGAGTGGAATTGAGAGAGGGACGGAGAGGAACGGAGAGGAACGGAGAGGAACGGAGAGGAACGGAGAGGAACGGAGTCGAACGGAGTCGAACGGAGAGGAACGGAGAGGAACGGAGTGGAACGGAGAGGAACGGAGAGGAACGGAGAGGAACGGAGAGGAACGGAGAGGAACGGAGAGGAACGGAGAGGAACGGAGAGGAACGGAGAGGAACGGAGAGGAACGGAGAGGAACGGAGAGGAACGGAGAGGAACGGAGAGGAACGGAGAGGAACGGAGAGGAACGGAGAGGAATGGAGAGGAACGGAGAGGAACGGAGAGGAACGGAGAGGAACGGAGAGGAACGGAGAGGAACGGAGAGGAACGGAGAGGGACGGAGAGGAACTGAGTGGAACGGAGAGGAACGCAGAGGAACGGAGAGGGACGGATAGGGGCGGAGAGGAACGGAGAGGAACGGAATATCTCCTCCATGCGAAATTTTTTCATGATGGTGATTTTTCAATAAGTGCTTGGGACATCTGAGCAGGAGTAAAAAGATAAACCAAAAAAATTTTTTTTTGCCTTTTGTGTTTAACTCAAGCAGAGGTTACTATGGAACCTCAGCTTAAGGCCTGGGTTAGGTTAAGTTAGGCCTTATGGGTCGTTTGTGATACCACGAATGATGGTAAACCAAAGGGAAAAATAGAAAAAATGAACAACATCTACGACCTGAGCTGGGAGTCGAACCCGGTGCTTCTCACATCGTAAATTGGAATGTCAGCCAACTACGACACAGACGCCCAACTTAAGGCTTTAAGGGCCGTAGTCTTCAACTCGATTTAAGAGCTTCGAAAGCTTAAATTTTTGAATATCTTCTTAAGGTCCTCATGCCAGTTGAACTCAATCAAAAACCTTTGCTATATTTGCATTTTTCAAAAATTTTCATATAAAATTAATAAGCCTTGCTTAAACTCTCCTGCAGACTATCATTTGAGAGTTAAATCCTTCGAAACTTTGTAACTAGGTTGACGGCTATGAGCCTAAATCAAAGGAATATTTTCATTCGAATATTGATTATGTAAAAATAAAAATATTTCAGATCCTTTTATTAAGCGTTTCAATGAAATCCTTGAACAACTTTCTAAATTGCATCATTCGTTTTTTTGATATACAGTTACGGTTTCCTACAAAATATTTTTTTCAACTTGTATGTTTGATCTTATGTTCCAGAAAGAGAGAACAATTTCAGGGCATACTTATTTTTGGCATGATGCTTCACCTTGCCAACCTTGCCAACTTGGGTCCTCTTATAGAGGAAAGCCAAGCTCTGACTGTCACAAGCCAGCCAAAGAGGGAGTGATGGAGGAGTAACAACCTCCTTAAAAAACCAGTCTCGTCTGACCCGGACGATATAAAACTGTAAGGGTCTCCTTCCTAGAGTTCAGTTGAACAAAACCACGTTATCAATGGCACAACAAAATGATTGTACTACCCCAGGTGGTACGCATGACAATGCAAATCCACCCGCTAAGGCGGCTTGGGCACGGATTCTGGGGGCCCAAACTATTGATGTGGGTGAGCCGGAAGGCTCTAATGATTCCCTTAGGGATCTTTTGGAGAGGGAGAGGGCTCTTGAGGAGGGAGGAGGCGAAGAACCAGTGGGATCCTTGCCACTCTCTCCTCAAGTGGCCATCTCGGTTGAGCAGGGAAGGTCTCAGGAAGTAGAGAAATCTGCTGAACGAGCGCCCTGCGCGACAAAGAGTAAGCAGAGGAGGCGACGGCAGAAGAACAGGATGCAGGTGGACAGTGGCAGTTTGCTGCCTAAGCCACCGGCGCCTGTCCTACCTGAAGTCACCTCAGTCGCTCCACCAACTGAAGCGCAGGACTTGACTCGGGAAGAGGCTTCGGCAACTGAACGGGCTTCCTGCAGTGAAGTTAGTGAAGTTAAGCTTACCAAAAGCCAGGCAAAGCGTAAAAGGAGAAGGATCGCTTTGGAGAGGTATAAAGAGGCCACAAAAGCCAAAGATACCTCTCCCGGTGATACTACTCCCACTGACGCGGCTGGCAAAAGACCTCGGACTGAAGTATCATCTCCTCGACAGGCTCGACAGCCTTAAAGCACAGAACCCGGGACTCGACACAGCTAGGTGGAAGGTTCATTCCTTTAAGCAAAGTAAAGGCCGTGATGGAAAGGACGGCTTTACTCTGGTTGTAGGAGTGGATCTGAAGTCAGCCGAGACCGCACGTTCTGTGCACAACCTACGTCTCAATCTGTTCTTTGGATGGGTGAAAATCCATATTGATTCCAAATGAGCAGATTGAGACGTTAATGTATTATTATCCATTCTTAGGATGAAGAATGTGATAATAACACAGATCAACTTGCAGCACTCAAAAGCCGCCTCCTGCCTCCTAGGTAGGCGAATTTCCTTGCTGCATACATCTCCACACATCATTGCCGTGCAGGAGCCATGGATACACAAACAGCGTATCTGTGGCTTGGGCGGGGTGTGTGGCACTACGATACTATATGATGAACGCTCGGTCCGTCCGAGAGTTTGTCTTATAGTGTCTGGTGACCTTACGGTGAACAGATTGGCTCAGTTTAGTGGGCAGGATCTGATCGCTGCGAGGATAAGCTACAAGAGCGCTGATGGGTGGAAGCACATCGTCATTGCCTCCGCCTATCTACCGTTTGACTCAATACTACCCCCGCCGACGAGGGAAGTAGATGAGCTTACAAGCTACTGTAGTAGAGTAAATCTGCCTCTAGTATTGTGCTGCGACGCTAATGCCCAACATACTATTTGGGGCAGTAGCAAGTGCAATGGTAGGGGTATAAAGCTGTTTGAGTACATCCTGTCTTCAGGCTTGTCTATACAAAATGTAGGCGCACGTCCTACCTTTGTGACTGCCAGAAGGCAGGAAGTTATCGATCTGACACTCTCTTTTAAGGTGGAAGATTTGATCAGTAACTGGAAAGTGTTGGATGAGGATAGCCTATCTGACCACAGATACATAGAGTTCACTCTTGGGGCAAGGGTTATGGACCCGGTGCCAAGGAGAAACCCTAGGAAAGCGGACTGGGAAAGGTACAGGTCTGAACTAAGGAACTGTACCTTTGGTCCGCTAAGTGTACGGAAAGAGCGGAGTATTGATGCTGCAGTGGAGCAACTTCACTGCAGTCTTACAGCCAGCTTTGAACGTGCTTGTCCACTTCAATCGGGGCCTAGTAGAAAATCGGTTCCCTGGTGGAATGGTAATCTACAAAAGCTTAGGAATGAATCCAGGAGACTCCTCAATAAGGCTTTGAAGTTAAGGTCTGAGGAGCCCTGGAATCTTTATCGTTCCAAGCAAAAAGAGTATAAAAGCGCAGTTCGCAAAGCGAAAATTGAAGCTTTTAAAAGTTTTTGCAGCGGAATTGAATCCGTCAGTGAATCCAACAGAATGGTCAAGTTTTTAAAGCGGGATCATTCGATCAAGCTGGATACACTGAGAAGGGAGGATGGATCGGTAACTGAGTCGAAGGAAGAAGCTTATTTGGAGCTGCTCGCGACTCACTTTCCGGGAAATCCAACACTGGTGTGCGACCACCCTAGTCCAATTGAGTGTGACTATGTCAGGCCGCACATAGATAAGCATAATTGGAGGATTGCGAGGCAGCTGGTGACGAAAGAGGTCATAAGGTATGCGGCTGCATCCTTTGACCCCTATAAATCGCCGGGGCCAGATGGAATCCTACCAATTATGATCAGGGAAGGAATTGAGATGCTGCTGCCTGTCATGAAAAAGATTTTTGTGGCATGCGTGGCAAGAGCATACATACCTACCCAATGGAGGACAGTCAAAGTGACGTTTATACCAAAAGTTGGTAGAGACGATTACTTTCTGCCAAAAAGTTTCAGACCTATAAGCATGATGTCTTTTATGCTAAAGAGTCTCGAAAGGATAGTTGAGCTGCACATTCGAGAGAAGGTTCTTTCGAGGCAGCCTCTGTCACCATGTCAACACGCGTACCAGCGCGGAAAATCTTGCGAAACTGCCCTACATCAACTCGTCTCTAGAGTTGAGAGAGCGTTCGATAAGAGAGAATACGCTGCAGGTATTTTTGTTGACATTGAGGGTGCCTTTGATAATGCAACATTCGATGGAATGTGCAGGGCAACTGCAGCTTTTGGCGTAGATAAGGTGATAGTTGACTGGATCAGGTCTCTTCTGTCACATAGGACGTTGGTGATGCAAGCAGACTGCGATAAATATGTCGTATCAGGGGTGAATAGAGGATGTCCACAAGGTGGCGTTCTCTCACCTCTGCTATGGTGTATTCAGGTCGACTCTCTGCTATGCGCGCTAAACTGCTCTGGTATTTACGCACAAGCTTACGCGGATGATGTTGCTGTACTGATCAGTGGATCTTCGCTTCGTGACGTTAGCAGAAAAATGCAAGCGACACTAGATCGTATAGACGCCTGGTGCATTAGTAATGGGCTTTCCGTAAATCCTTCTAAGACTAGTGTAGTTCTCTTTACTAGAAGGAGAAGGATGGACGGACTGACTCTTCCAATGCTAAGGGGAGTTGATATTGCACTCTCAACTGAAGTCAAATATCTGGGAGTCATTCTAGATACCAAGCTTCTGTGGAGAAGGCATTTACAGGTCAAAATCTCAAAGGCGCTATCAGCTTTTTGGAAGTGTCAGAAGGTATTTGGCAAAACATGGGGTCTGTCGCCGGGTAAAGTTCTTTGGATTTACAAAGTGCTGATCAGACCCATGATATCGTATGCGTCGGTGATTTGGTGGAGCGCAATGAAACGGAAATCCTCTGTTGCGGCGCTTGCCAAACTTCAAAGGGCTGTGAATCTAGGTTGTACTGGTGCTTTCACCACAACACCTGGGCCAGCTCTCGACGCCTTGTTAAATCTGGAACCACTTGATGTCTTTATCAAAGGAGAAGCCATCAAGGCAGTCTGTAGATTAAAGCGCAATGGTTACTGGATAAGAACAGGATGGGACGTGAGTGATGTAGCGGGGGGAGCGGGCATTGATACAAACACAATGCATATGCCGTCTGACGCGATTACTACCACCCTGATCTTGAAACGCAACTTTGAAGTTAAACTGGATGAAGCTGAAGATGTTTCAGATCTTCTGGTTAACGCAAGTTGCATTTATACTGACGGCTCAAAAACGGAATTAGGTTCTGGAGCAGGAGTGTTTATAAGGGAAGAGGAGGAACAGAAACTCTTTTTTCCACTTGGGAGCAAAGCGACAGTGTTTCAGGCTGAGGTTTTTGCTATCCTTAAAGCAATGGATCATGTAGTTGATAAAAGATGGCGGGGTAGAAGCATCTATGTCTTTAGTGACAGTCAGGCTGCGCTACTGGCAATGCTTAACCCTGCTGTCTCGTCAAATCTAGTGAAACAGTGCAAAAATAGAGTTAATTACGTCAGTAAATTCAACTCTGTGCAGCTCAGATGGGTGAGAGGACACTCTGGTGTTGAAGGCAACGAGGAAGCTGATAAGCTGGCCAAACTTGCATCTGATACACCTTTTCTTGGTCCGGAACCAGTCATAGGAGTTGCTACTGCCAACATAAGGACGGCTGTTGCGGAATGGGTTTTTCTAACCTGTTCACAGCAATGGCAAAATGTTTCTACGTGTAGGTTCTCGAAGCAAATGTTGCCATCTTTGTGTAGCAAATCTGCCAAATTTCTGCTGTCCCTACCTAGGGGAGACTGCAGACTTTTGGTTAATGCAATCACAGGGCATGGCGCTTTTGCAAAGCACCTCAAGGTGATAGGAGTCACCGAAAATGCTAACTGCCTGTGCTGCGGAGAGGAGGATGAGGAAACGGCTGAACATTATTTGTTTGACTGCCCGGCATTCTCTCGAAGCAGACTGATGGCATTCGGTACGTGTGACATATACGGAAAGAATGCTCTTTCCTTATCTTTCAGGAATCTTCTAAGGTTCATTCATAGAACTGAGAAGACCCTGTAAAGAATATGCCATCTTGGGTCAGTACAATGGACAAATTGGAAGTCTGAGTGCTGCCCTTGAAAATAGGCGTTTATTTAATAAAAAAAAAAAAAAAAAAAAAAAAATGATGCTTCAGAATTCGCCAAAATTAAAGATGTGAGGGAGCGATGGAATTTAGTACGAATCTCTTTTATTTCCGGCGTGCTCGAAATAAAACAAAAGATTGGTTAAGACTGACCAGATCTATAACATGAGAATTATAGTGGGAATCCTGAGCGGGCAACGCCTCTTGAACAAGCGCAAATCGCGACGGGGACTCAACCTGGACGGGGTGCCCATATTCTGTTTGGAGGAAGCGGAAACCTCAATTCACCTTCTGCATAGCATATAAGTACATAGCACTCCATTACGAGAGAAGGACAACGTTGCTGATGTTTATCTCATAAAGCCAAACCAACTGTTATAGGACAGAATATAATATTGCCTTCTGAAAACTGCAGTGCTGAAAGGCCTGCGACAAAACTTGCGATATTGCACAATAGTTCCTCCAGCGAACGCGCAAATGCCACAGAAAATTATTGTTCGAACCTCTATCAAATAATTTTCGATTTCTTGCGGTCTTGCTCACTGCGGCTTAATTTCAAATAAGCAGCACTGAGCGCCAAAATTCTTAGAATTTTTCAGTTATTCAATATCGGACGTCACGAAATTTTCATTTTTTTTCGGTTTTGGTCCACAACTCTCTAAACTTCCTCTAGCGCCCCCAAATATGTTTTGGATTAATGTCTTATAAATTATTTTATATTATATTATATATTATATTATGATCTATAATTTTTCAATGTGGCACTGTGGCAAATATAAGCACTCTTTCTCTGAACACGCCCCTGCAACTATTTGAAATAAAGGACTAAAGGGGAAAAACCCCAAATACATTCCTCCAGGCCATCAACCGAAATGCATCGAGTCTTTTCGTAACCTCAATTGATCTCACTCATTCTGTGGTACTTGATCGAATACCACCTCAAAATAGGTACATAACAAAAGAATTATTTCTGAATGAGAAAATTGGAGAAACTTTGACAACCCTAGAGACTATGACAACGGCGACAACAAAAATTAAGTTTTGATAGCAAACAAATTTTTATTGACAAGTGTGCAAACTTTCTCCTGGAATATGCCATAATTCAATCAGACAGTCAAAGTTGTTAAAAAACTTTTCTCTCCGTTTTTCTTTTTTCTGTTTGTTTCTATTTTGTTTTTCTTCCATCCAAAAATGTATATCGTCGCATTTGAAAATAGTTCTTTGGGACAAAAAAAAAAAAAAAAAACAAAAATATTTCAAATATTTTTTACCTTTACAAAATAAATCAGTTTTTTTTTTTTAAAGGGCACACGCAGCGCACGACCCTGATAAATAAATGTCCTGTACCAATTTGAAAGGCCATCCTGCTATTTAAGAGAATACAAAGATGTGCATCACCTGTACGCACTCTCTGTACGATAACGATAACTGGGCTACTGGGAGTCATTTTTATGGACATATTAAATGCCATACAAAACTTATAAGCTCAAATGCACCTGTAACCATGCCATGGTTGCTAATGATAAGAATAGAAAATTGACACAACAGAGAACATGGCAGTGTGATAGTAGGACGAGACGTGACAGAAGAGAAAAGGACAGGATAGCACCGGAAGAGGAAGCTGTAGAACATAGCTTAAACCAACGTTTTCAGAACATCTAAAAGAGAGAAGAAGCAAAAAAGCAAAAATAAATTGAGAACTTTCAGCTCTTCAAAAGCGTTTTTGTCCATTTTTCTCGGAAACAAGGGATTTTGGAAGTTTGAAAAATTCATTCGATATGGAACTCCTCAGAAGTTACTGTTCTGTCCGTAGGTAATTGTTTATTTTTTCTGCTCATTTCCTTCAACGGAATTATTTTAGAGTCGAAAGGGCGGCGCAGCAACAACAACGTTAAAAGCCACAATGGGACTGCATATTTGGAAGTAGATTGTTTACGAAACAATTTTCTTTGATGTTTGCTGATGGCTTTAAATTGCTTTTTCCTGAAATCGAAAGTCGAACTGTGTAAATCCCATTTATTTTTTTATTTTTTTTTATTTTTTATTTGTTTGTGATGGTCAGATGCTAGTGTTTATTTTCTTTTGTTATTGGATAAAATGAAATATAAAAAAAAAAAAAAATTAATAAACAAATAAAATAAAAGACAAAGAAATTAAACACAAGAATTGTCTTTTGTTTTGTGTTTTTTTTTTTTTTAAAGTCACACCACAAATATCGTTTAAGGATCTTTGAGGGCTCTTGTATCTTTGATTAACAACTAATATCGATTTCCTTTCTATTTCTTTTCAGTATTTATCGGCATTCTTGTGCGTCCTTAATCCAATATTATTCAATTTCCAAAGGCAGTTTGAGAAGAAAAGGAATCTTTGTAATTAATATGGGATTAGACGTGATCAAAATCGCCTCTTAATTTGATTTCATTAAAACGTTTTCAATGGCTTGAAATAGAAATGAGGGAGACGGGCATTATCGGGTGATGGTAGATGATAGAAGGGGGAATGTGAATTGAAATACATGGGCTTTCGCCAAGGATAAAATGAAAACAATTAACAATTATCTGCCACATAAATCCTTATATTCAACTCCCGTGGTGCGGTTCGAATGCGCTTTGAGCTATTTCTTTTCCGTTGTTTATGTGATTGCGCAAATAGCGGGGCTCCATAAATATATATAAATATATAAGAGAATATATATACATTATTTTTTAACTCCTTTTAAAGTCACTTTCTTACTAAACTCCTGCAGCGTTCAATATTAAATGAAATAGGTAGAATCCCCCATCCCTATCGAGTTGACTTAACCATTTTTACGTCCTTAATTTTTTTATTTATTATTATTTTTTTTTTTTGTATCTATTTTATCTTTTGATTATTGTTATTATTATAATGGTGATTCATTCAGCTTCGCAAAATTTACGAAACGAGAAATTTGTCACTGAACTGTCAAAATTTATATGAAAATTTCCGATGGGAAAAGTTACAAAGGCATTTTCAAAGCTGCATGAAATCCTATAACAAAAAAAAAAAATTTTTTTTTTAACAACTAGGTATAGGTATTCAGGCTTGGGTTGAAGCTCGGGAATGCCACAAAATGCATATGGGTATTTTCCAGGAAATGTTAACATTTTGTCACGTCCGAGCATATCTAATTACCTTTCTGATCTGCTAAGAAATTATGATAAGTATAAAATTTCGCAAGAGTTGCACGAAATTAATTAGAAGAAACAAAAGTAGGTACTATTTACCGCATTTTGCAATTCCAATCTTAAAATTGCTGACGTCCGCTCGGAAATGCCCAGATGTATTTATCAAATTCTAGAGCACTGCCAGACCGGGGTGGATTTTTTTTTCAAAATTTCGAATCACATAGGTTTCTTTTATGACCCTGATAGTCAATCATAACAAAAAAAAAATTTTTTTTTGTTAACCCCATTGAGAGATATGCCCTGTACGAAAAATCGTACGTTAGTCCATTTCCCAGTTAAATATAATAATTTTCGATAAATATGATACACAATTTATTAGTTCATTTGATGTTAAATCTTATCTTAGCCGAACCGTTACCTTTGCAGAAACAATATGCCTTTGAAAAAACATTCCAAAAAATTTGCTTTTTGTTATAACGTTTATTTGTATAAAAATGCATTTTCAATCAAACAAATTGGACGAATTGATATTCCAAAAACTTCAAACTAACTGTTTCAAGAAGGAAATAACAAAACAGTTTTGAATATTTAAAAAAAACAAATTTTTATTTCCTGTACGAAAAATCATACAATCGTCCGAAATGGGTTAATGAAAAAGCAGTGGACACAGCAACACAGCGAAAAAAGTCATCCAGAAAAATTGGTTAAATCAAAAGAAAAGATATACAAAACGGCTTGAATAAGGAATATTTTTAAATTTCAACAATTTTTTTTGTTGGAAAAAATAACGATTTTCCCTTTGAATCAACCATATTTGAGGTTGAATTGACATGACAATTTTCAAAAATGGATATAAATTTAAATTTCGGAACTAACCACGGACATAATTGAAATGACAAGATAATTAAAAAAAAAATTCTAAAATACCTATAAAAGAAGAAATATCAAAACAAATTTAATTAACGTTCAAACCAAATGGGCACCATGTAGGCCTACATGATGGCCACAAAGCCCTCTGCTGAACATAACCCCAAAAATTGCCATCAGATGGACTTCATCCGATTTTGTCACTCCGTTGTCGTGACTGCTTTCGCAATGCTTAAAAATTTCTAAGATGAATAAATACCTTATATGTCCTATTTTATAAAACAAATGAGAATTATACCGAACGTAAAGAAATGTAATTAAACATATTTCCTTTGAAATCAACCAAAAATGTTGTTGACTCAACCATTTTTCTTTTGAAAATTTTTGCTCTGCTGGAAAATCAAAAGGACTGTGAATAGCCCTTAAAAAAAAAAAAAAATCATGGTTTCTTTCGCTTTGTGACGATAAAACAACACTTAAATATTATTTAGAACAAAATTCTACTTGATTGGGATCGTTTCGTTTACTTGTTATTATGGAGTTCATATTCTCTTAATTGTTATTAATATATTTTCGTTCAGTTAAAAACAAAACCCCTATTCCTTGAGCCCTTTTTCATTGGCTGGTGCAAATATCAGGGCCAATATTACCAAGCTATTTAAAAATGAATTAAATAGGAAGAACTGTCAATCCCATACAAAAAATAAATTCAATTTTTATTAAAACATGATTTAAACAGCGTGGTAATATTAACCCTAAGACTCATAGTCTGCAAGCTACTTTAAACTATTTGAAGGTTAAAATTATCATTCGAATGATAGTCTTCAGGAGAGTTTGAACTTGAACCAGGTTTATTCATTTTATATGAAAATTTTTTAAAATTTCAAATATAGCCAAAGTATTTTTTGACTTAAACTAGCTTGAAAGACTATAGGAATATATTAGAGAATTTAAACTTTTGAAGCGCTTAAACCGAGTCGAAGACAACGACCCTAAAAGTCAGCTTTTACGCACCAAGATTTCGAATATAATAATTATAATACATTAAGGGCCGTTTCCTCATATTTTTTTTTATCTGCAAGCTAAATTATCCTGATGATAATTTCATACAAATTTGATGAATAAGTCAAAGGATATAAAATTTAAATGGCAGATAGAGCTTAAAAGTAGGATAAGAAAACGGCCCTGAATAGAATGAAATAAAAATAAATAAAAATAAAAAAACATTATCCTACAAAAATGAACTACAAATCGCAGGAAAAGTTGTTCCTATTATATTTATTCGAGTTTAATTTATTTTCAAGTGCCCCTAAAAACATGCTACTTTTCAATTTTATCCTTCATTAAATTATTGAATTATTAAGTTAATTTAATTTTATTTATTAATATTTCATAACAGAAATGTTTTTACCCTATGCCCGAAGAATAGAACCTGAAATATTAAGTAATTAATTTTATTTAATTAAATTGTATTGAATATAATTCAAAAGAAAGTCAAATTTTTAAACTTACGTATTTTTTAATTTTATTTTTCAAATGCTTCGTCAGCATTCAATGCACTCGAAGGATAAAGATTTTTTAAATAATCGAAACACTTCATAGAAGGATTCACAGGAAAAATTTTTAATTTTTTTGGATTTGATTTAATTAATTTTTTGTTTGTTTGTTTGTTTTCTTTTTCGATTTCCAATTATTAATGAATTTTTTCCAAATATATCCCCCTTAAAGTCGTTGTCACACACGAGAAATGCTTTCAATCAGTGCGCAGCGAGATGAGAACGCTTGAAGAGGAAAGGATGGAAATCATTTTTGAATTTGAATTTGAAATCTCAAACTGAATTTGAATCTGAGGTTGAACTTCTGAGTTTGCCAACCGTACTTTTCGAAGATACGACCGTTACGCGGCACACCGTTAGAAGAACTGAAATCAGAAGATTTCAAATATTCCGTACGAACGGAACGCAGTCAGCAGTCAGCAGTAAGCCGTAAGCCGTGAGTTCCGTGATGATATTCGTACGGCTAGCCGAATGTAAATAAAAACATCGCCAAAAATGGTGAATTAAGGTAGGTCTCTGTGCCATAGAGCCGCCTGCGCTGCCTTCGTTGCTTTCGTCGTCGTCGTCGTCGTCGTCGTTGTCGTTTGGTCGTTTAAGTCGTCGTCAATTTCCGAGTATGGGGCGAAGTGTAATGAAAGCGAAAGCCACACACTTAGCGCATCCTTGCCTTTACATTTGCCATTGCCTTTTGCCTTTGCTTCTGGTTTTGCCTTTGCCTTTGCTACTGCCTAGCCAGCAATGTTAATTGTTGAGACAGGTTAAGAGATGGACGCGTTCTACGCATAACTCTTCAACTTTTAAAGGTTGCAGATAATTAATTTCCATTAATGACTTTTCCCGGAATTTTTTTTGGTTTTTTTTTTACGGCTAAAAATACTTAATTAAGTCGGAGCAGCTTTGTTAAGAAAAAAAAAACAAAAAAAGAAGGAAAACAAAAATGTATTAAATTAGAAAATGGATATTATAAAATGATTCGTAGTAAATTAGTGGTTAAAAAAGTGGGTCTCAAGATCGAAATTTTTGCTGGCACTTGTCTGAAGAGTCGAAAGGCAATAATTGACGCAATCTCTCCTCTATCGGCTGCATAAATCTTTTTTATTTTGATAAAATTTAAACGTTCGTCTTAAATTCAAATTTTAAACCTAAAAAAATATATTTTTACTTTGTCTACGCAGTGGCGTAACCACCGCTGGTCCACGGAACACAGGTCCCGAGACTAAAACGGCGCCCAAGAAGAGATCTTTCTGAGCAGGATATTCTGGATTTAATAGCACCATGAGCAAGTGCGAATGTACGCGAAAAGGACGTTTTATTATTACTATGATTAAATAATTTGGAGTATGAAAAGGTATTTTTTTGTTATTGTTGTTGTAATATTAGAAAATAAACGACCTTGGACCGCAGGAGGCATCCACGGCTGGCGGTGGATACGGCCATATTTCGTCTGAATTTGAAACATCTTAAGTTCTACCAAATTTTAAAGCTTCTGAGAGCTTTAGCAGACAGCTTGAAAGCTGATGACTATTTGGGGGCTCCAACCTTCGGCAATCAGCCTATGTATATCCCCCAGTTTCAACAAAGTCCTCGATAGGATAAGTCTTGCTTATTTTTGTCAAAATAAGAAATTTTTACTGAATTGAAGGGGCCGCACGTGTGCATTGGAGCACAAACTTTTTGAACATTGTTACGCCCACTACGTCTACGTGTCAACTAAAGGCGTGTTTAAGCTGGTAATACATATCGCACTCTTGCTCCTAAACCGGCACAATTCAACGATTTTTTTATCAATTTTTTTTTATCTTCGACTCCAATTTTGTGCAAGGAACCCAACACTTGGAAATTTAGCGGTTATATTGACTGATGCAGTAGTCCATATGTATGTACTCACATTTAGAACAAAAATAATTTTTTACAAGTTTCAAAAGTGGTTGAATGATTGATTGCACGAGAAATGCGAAATTTCAAGCAGTGCCGATTTAGTAGCAAGGGTGCGGACATATATTTCTCATATACTTATACGGTTAAATCAACCGATATCTCACGATACATACTATTTGACTGTTTCCAGCCTTACGCTTGACTTATCGTATTATAAGACTTAACTTAACTCAATAAATCAGCTGATATGATTAATTCGTAAATTTATACGGGAGAAATTAACAATTGATTGAATTAAAAGTCTATCCATGAGAAAAGATACACTGCCATGCGCTTGAATAGGGCTAATATTTTTCATTAAGTTTATTTTTCGTACCCCTTTCGCATTTTAATAAGCTTTGTGTCCCATCTTTTGGCGCGTGGCTTACTTTGACAGTCATAGGAAGAAATTGCAAAACTTTTCGTTAGATCTTAATTTACTTAATTTACTTTATTATTTAAAAAACGAACAATATTAAATCGAAAATCGTTTATTTAGAATATATATACTTCATGTTTAGTAATAAATTCGTGTGACCCTCTTCGTTACTTCTTATCAAGGTTTCAAGTATTACGAAAGGAGTAATACTAATAATAATAATAAAAAAAAAAATAAAACAAGTAAGGGTGTTATAGTCAGGCGAGCCTGACAATAGAATACCCGACACAGACACACAAGTTCAAATAATTTTTAATATCAAGAAGTGTTTAAGGCCATAAGGGGCCCCATATACCGACTTTTGTTAAATTTCTTTATGAAAACTGCCCCTTTGCCCCGCCCACTTTTCCAATTTTTTTGAAATCTAATCGGAGGCTTAGATTTACGCTCTAATATATGCCATTCAGACGAGCACCGAAATCCCGGGATTTCGGCTCTTATGTGCTTTTCAGACGTACAACGAAATCTCGAGATTTCAGAAAATTTTCGAACAAATTTGACATTTGAAATCCAGGCGATTTCAATTTTGTTCTGAAATCCCGAGATTTCGTTGTACGTCTGAAAAGCACATTAGATTTCGTGAAATCCATATCGAAATCCAAGCGTTCACACGACAATATCGCCATTGAGAGGATTTGGTTTGACAGCCATTCATCTGTTTGTAGTGCTGCCAATTGTAGGGAAATTTCCTTAAACATTTTAAGGGATTTTTTTTTTAACAAAAAATTACTTGTAGGGACAAAAGTACAGATTTCTTAAAATCGGCAAATGTATAAATTTGGTTGTCATAAAATTAAAAAGACAAAATAAAAACTATGCCAAACTGTGTTTATGTGGAAAAGTTCGGTTGAAGCTATCGTTAAGCGTCGATAGTCTACAAATTTGAAAACTGAAATAGTATTTGTATAGGCTTTTTTGAATAAATTGAAAACTGCTTTATTTACCGCTGCAAGATAAGGCCTATTCATATTTTTAATGAAATCATTTTTACTTGAACCACAACAAAAAAACTTATTTTTTGAAAGAAACATTTTATTTTGAAAAAAAAAAAAACAAACAAAATTTCAAATGACTTTAGTACGATTCGGAGTTCCAGACTACCCTGAAAGATTTTCAAAAATATCAGCCTACCATATTCATGGCTACTCATATATTTTTGTATGCAAGAGGCATATTATTTTTAAAAAAATATAACTTTATTTGTGGTAGGGAAAAACGTAAAGAATCGTGGGGATTTTTTTTTTAGTTTGTAGGGAATTTTTCATTTGCGTGTGGCAGCATTGCCTGTTTGTTTACTTTGGTTTTTCCAGAGTTTGACTGTAGTGTTGCAGCATTTCTTCGATACATATCGAAAAACACAGAGTTGCATTCAGTTTGTTCCGGATTTCTCTCGGGATTTCGTTGAAATCCAATTTCTGAGCGGATTTTGTTTGACATTCATTTGTATGGGAAATCCGCTGGATTTCGACTGGATATCGGCTGAAATCCTCAAAAGTGCCGAAATCCCGGGATTTCAATGCGGTCTGAATGCCATATAATCCTAAGTTTTATTGAAATATTTCGAAAAAATTCGATTTTGGGGCACTTTTGAGATTTTTGTGACAGACCCTAGTACTGGAGGTACCCTTAATAATGGACCGACCAAAAACAATTTTGGAGAGGATGTTTGTGGCTACAAACGAGGCATAAGTGCCAACTTTCGTTCAAGTCCCATTTGAATTTCGGGTGTAGGAGAGAATTTTTGAAAAACGCCCTTCTGCCTCGCCCACTTGTATAATTTTTAGAAATCATATTACTTGCCATTAAACATGTCCAAATATCGAATTTCTCCAAAATATCTTGAAAAACTCCGGTTTGTGATTTTCATAACAGAGCCTAGTACTGAATGTATCCCTAAAAAAAGGCCTGATGGGGTCCATTCTCGAACTTGTTCTTACTCATGTCGCCGTGAGCACGCATACCAAATTTCTTCAAGATAGCTTAACTCCTTCGATAAGATAACTGTATACAGACAGACGGACAGACAGACGGACATGGCTAAATCGAATCTCCTAGTGACGCTGATCATTTCTATATATATTTTGTATGGTCTATCTCG
This sequence comes from Chlorops oryzae, assembly GCA_020466095.1. Taxonomy (NCBI): domain Eukaryota; kingdom Metazoa; phylum Arthropoda; class Insecta; order Diptera; family Chloropidae; genus Chlorops; species Chlorops oryzae. Next base: position 52,026,881 of record CM035806.1, on the reverse strand, counting down.
ACTGGTTCTGGGTGTTACACACAACCACACAAACCCAATATACCCTCGACACAGAGTGTGTCGGGTATAAAAATGTGTTTTAAATTTGTACCTATACAAGTCTATGATATGTTCGGTTAAGACTAATTAAGGCTACTAAATTTCGTTTTGGAGAGCTTAAACACCCAACTAGCAAAATAGTTCCAAAGTTGATATTTTCTTACCTATTTTATTATATATACCTTACCTATATTTTATTACCGTACGATTTCCATTCGACGTAAGTGGGGAATAGAATGGAAGTCGTCTGGCGGTAATAATAGGGCATTTCGTATTTAAAGTTAGGGCATTGAGAAGGCATTTCGACCAAAAATAGGTCGAAAAGAAGTCGAAATTACCAAATTTTAACCTAAATTGGGCAAAGAATGAAATGAAAAGAACGAAACGAAAACGAACCCAAAACGAAACGACAAAAAGGGAGAGAGATATATAAATATGTTAGACAAGATCTTATTCATTCATACGGATTACTTCAATACAACAATGAACGAAAGATTTTCTATCAAGTATGTCTTATGAAATGAATAATAAATAAAATATGGACTTGATTAAAAAATATTTTGCGATTTATAAAACCTTAATGTATATGCGAGCTTGGGTTTATGGTGAAAGTGTTCCTTGTACTCCTTCATTTTTCTGAGGCCATCTCATTGATGTGAATTAAATAAATATTTCTTTAAAAAAAAATTATTTTTCGTATAGAAAAAACAGATGCAGAAGAAGAATTCTCAAACCGCCATTCGAAAGACATGGCGGAACGCAAAATCGGGCCACAAAGTCGAATTTCCTTCATTTCCTTACCTAATAGGTAAAAATGACTTTCAGCTCTTTCTTTATAGTTATTTTTCCTTAAATGATCCCTGTTAAGGAATTTATTACTTATTTTTGCTCTAATAAAGCATTTAAACATTTTTTTGCGACAGCCACTCACATGTATTGCTTACGCTTTTGCCTCAGTTTGACGGAAACAGCCGAGCATGCAACATCGAGAGCGGGCATGCGGAAATTTATAGCTTTTTCCCTCAATTTCAGCTCTTATGCTACTTCTAGCTTTCATTAAAACTCGCGGTGCTTCTTCGCGTTTAGAGTATGCATATAACATATTCCTAGCAATTGGGAACAAAATGGAATTTTATTCTGACCGAATAAAAATGCATTAATTAAAACTCACACTTCTTATGCTCTCAACGTTACTTTACATAATGGTCCATTTAGGTCAAAATAGGGCATACGTTTTTTTTTTAGCTTTGTGTTTTTCCTTCAGAGGCATTTCGACTTAAAAGTCGAATAATCAATGCATCTCGACTTATAGTGCAGAATGGCAACAAAAGAAGTAATTTTTTTGACCTAATATCGCCCTAAAAGTCGAACGGACCTGATAGTCGAAATTAAGTAAAAAATGTGGTCCATATGCCTTAAAAAACTTACTTAATTTGGAATTCAAAGTTATGGCACTATTAGGGCATTTTAGAGGGACTGTTTTACCTATTATCGATCTGAAATATTCTTTAAAGTCACATTGACTTTTAAGTTAGGGTATTTTTAAGGCAGAACTTTTGTCAAAAATAGGTAAAACATATCCAAAATAGGTCGAATGGACCTAGCGCTGGTCATATTTCCTTACTTTGCTTGTTGGGCACTATGTTTGTTGCAGTGGATGCTACTTAGGCCGTTTACCGGCCCGTTGCAAGACCCCAAGGGGTTTTTCTTGTGTTTGTGTGAGTGTATGTCTTTCTTATGTAGTGTGGCCCCTAACATGCGATTTTTGAAAAACCAGTGCAGTGGAACACTACACTCCTTTTCGCCTGTGCCGGGAATTTAGCCTCGGACCCTGGGATCAAGAGCATAGCACCCATCCCATAAGTTATCCCAGAGCCACAGCTTAAACACTAAAGTCTAGGTTAGAACATATGGCTACGAACGAAATTTTGTCTGTTTTTCAGACATTTTTTGTCCCAATCGAATCCAAACAGCGCTACCATATCGCACAACCTCTCTTCAAAGGTGACACAACTCAAAAATCGTCAATTTTAAGTTATCATATGGAATTTTATGATCAAGTGACTTCTCTACCCGCACGGAAAATTCTATTCCGTTTTTGTTTTTATAAAAAGCTGAAAAACCCCGTCAATGCCTTTCTTCTTGCTTTGATTGACACTGCGACGCATTTTGTTTTTTGCGTTTTCTGAAAAATGAGAAACTTTGAGTTGTGTCTCCTTAGAAGAGGTTGTGCGATATGTCATACGTATGGTTAAATATAATTCCGTTACGTGTGGTAGGTGTTTACGCGGTTTGGGCTTGATTGGGCCAAAAAATTTTCCAAAAACAGACAAAATTTGCTTCGTAGCCATATCGTCTAACTTAAGCATAAGGCTCATTTTTTTCGTTCTAGCTAAAAAGTTTTGAGGCTTAAAACTTTCAAATTATAGTCTTCATGAGATGAGACTACAATGAGGCAATCATAAAAATTGAAATTAAAATTTTCAAAAATTTCAAAAATAATAAACGAAATTGATAATTGGGCACGAAGAATAAAGGAACATGTTCAGAAATTTCAATTTTCTGAGAAGACTTTGAGTCATAGTCAGAGTCATAGCCATAGTCTATGATCTGAAATCAATTAATGATATATTAAATTCCGACTTTTGTGATTTTTATTAGGTACTTATGAAAAATGTAAAAAATTGAGAGTCCCTCGAGCTCAGAGGGAATTTTGTTTTGAATTTAATCCGATCCCATTGGTGTGTATAAAGTTTCCAGGACTAAGTACCTAACACTTAACGAGCAATTGTTGCTTATGTCTGATTGGACTTTAAAACTGACTAAACAAAGAGAGCTTCAAGATAAATTAAATTAATTTCTTTAATATAAAATTAAGGTGAAATCGAACGTAAATGTTAGCACTTTCTTTCTAAATTTTCATTTATTTTTACACATTTTTATTATTTCCGTATGGGAAATTCCACGAGAAACGGTTCCACCCGTGATCCCGCGACAGTCATTCTGAGCAAAAATTTCGTAATTTTAGTGCCAAACTAGTTTTAAGGGCTTTCAAAAACTAAAGTGTTTTGAAATCACGTCGTTTTTCTTCATTCAAATGAGCTTAAACCTAATAAATAAGTTTCACCGGCGGGACAGTATTCATGGAATTGCCCTTGCATTGACATATTTATATAATTAATTAATGAATTACTTAATTAATTTTTAATTTTTTTTATTTTTTATTTATTGGTTTCATAATTTTTATAAATCTACTTCCGCCTTCAAGTTGACAAAACCAAGTTTTAAAAAGACGTCGGTTAGCAAAAGTTAAGACCTTTATAATCTTGATGTTAATATCTTTAGTTTTGACATATTTTTTTTATTTTTGTTTTTGCCAATATCTTGAATCATTTCAAGAAAAATTGTTTAAGAACAAAACTAGAATTCCTCGATATACAAAGTAAGTTAAGAATTTAATTGAAAAACCGATTAACTCAACTCAAAGAAAAAATTTCGAATCATAAAACATAGAATAAAATGAGAATCCACCACTCTGTTAACCATATTCAGTCATGATGCCAATGCAGGATGAGGATATTATCGGCTGTCGGTACAAAAGAAAACGAACAATTTAAAAAGGATATGCATTTTGCATAAATCCTCGCAGTTTTATAGCTTCTTTTAATTACCAATTTGAAATCAGTTATTTTTAGTCGAAGATTTTTTAATATAGAAATTAATTTTTTTTTTTTCAAATTTTACCTCGATTTAAGCTCGACATCGCTGCCCATCTAGATTTGGAAGATTTCAAAGACTTTTTTATCAGATATCGCAATTATGGGTCTTTGTCGAGTGCCCATTGAGAATTAAAAATTGATTGATCACATGAACCAGCAAAAGAAGACTCGGAAAGGACTCATTCATATCGAGCTCTAACCGCCAAGAAGACGTAAACGACAAAATTCAAATTTTACAGAAAGTTTTTTTTTTTTTTTTTTTTTTTTTTTTTATTAATTTCTTTTGATTTTCTCTACTTATTTTCGGAGAAATTTCATTCGTTAGCACTGTTCCTTGTTAGATATACATACGTATATTTCACTTGCTTTATTTTGGATATTTTCCATATAACACGCGCATTTGTGACGCTTACGTCTTATTTGCTGTCATGCTACTTCAGCACATACTTATGTATGTATTTAAGACAGTTAAGCCCTAAAATTTAGCACACCATTGTGAATGCGGCTTTGCTAGATTTTGCATGGCCACAGGTCAATTTTGGAGCGATCCCAAATAATCGAGAAGTAGACTGTTCATTATTTTGCTTTTACTTATGGCTATGTCGCTTAAACTTTTCAATATTTTATTTTCTTAAATATGGAGAACAGAATTTTATAGAAATTGCTCCGTATCAACCTGCATCCAAAAGCTTTTTGAATCTGTTTCGGTACTGAAAAGCTGAAAATATTTACCCAAAATCAGAAATCAAAACTGAAATCTTCCCTAAAAATTAGTTTTATCCAAAGAAGCAAATCGCAAGCGTGGAAATCATGTTAGTGGTATTCAAGCAACCGTGGAAAATCGAGTGTGCAAATTTTCCACTAACAAAGCTTGCACTTTTGCATGAATGACCCTGTGACCAAGGTGTGTAAAGTAGGCGCGCGAAAGCAGTATAGTTTTTTTAATTTGAAATGATGGCAACTTTGAATGATTTTTTGTAAAGAAATTGTTGACGCAGTAGTAGGCTTTGTTTTTATAAATTTCCACACAACATGGTGCATATTTTGCACACCGAATTCATTGTGCATTGTTTCCACAGCTGTGGAATTAATTTTTCAGACAAAAGGAACTCACTACAGTTGATACTCTCCGAGTGTGCAAAATATGCACACTTGTTCGAATACCCCTATTTCAGTATAAATGGGCAAAATACAGGTTGGGCAAATGTTCTGCAATCTTTGAAATCCCAATTATATTTAAATAGGGTTTAAGAGTCGGGAGAGCATTTGCGAGCTGTAGCTTAGTGCATACATACTGGCATCATAATCCGAAGATCGCGGATTCGATCCTCGGCCGAGCCAAAAAATAATTATAAAAGGAGAAAGATTTTTAGAAAACTTCGAAATACACGAAAAAACACGATGAAGATATCCTCTCTCTCGAAACTCGAGTTCCCTGCACTCAAGAGAGAAGGAGTTGTCAGACGATTTCCTAAAATAGACACATTGAGAGAGAAAAGAGCACGTGCTGCTCTCAAATACTTTTTCGCTATAGCGGACTTTCTCGCTCCGCGCCGATGACTTTGCCCGGCGTGATGCGTAATGCCATTTGTGTAGAAATATCACTGCGCGACTCCTTTACAAAGGGAGACGGGACGGCTCCTTTTTCATGCTGATTTCATCGCGGAGGTCCGCCTGACATATTCTACTGGGTCGCAATCTAATAATTTCCATTAAAAACCGAAAATCCGTAACCATGTCGCTTACGCCTTTATGTTGGTTCGGGATCGATATGCTCTAACAACGAGTCCTATTGCAAGTAGATTACATATGTTCAGGAAGGCAACATTTTGGCAATATTTCCGTGTTTCCCTAAATTCAAAATCACTCGGAATATGCATCTTTTTTTTATTATGATTTTATTTTTCTTTTTCATTTTATATTCAGTGTACTCTCTGCATGCGGACAGTGCTCTTAAACAGACATCCTTTTTAAATGGACACTTTTTGGGACTGTTCTAGTATTCCTGCATCTCAAATAGTTCCCTCTTGAGCGGACACATTTTTCGGTCCTGCAGGTGTCCGCTCAAGAGAGAATACGCTGCACAAAAAAAAAAACCTACAGAACTTGAACGCGGTATAAAATGTCACTGGAGCCGCTTATAACGTTTTAAGTCCATTCTTTTGGACCGGACTTGGACAAAAATTTTTTGGCATTTTTTTTTGGCATTTTCTTATAGCTTGAATATTTGAGAATATCGTGCTAAAAGAATTTTTTGAAATTCGAAAAAGTTAAGAGGATAAAGCCTTCTTTGTCGAGCAATATCTGCGCTAAAGCGAGCCATTATGGCATGAACCTCAATCATAATTTTAACAAATTTTTCACTATTTTTTTATACACTGAACTATAAAAAAATAAACCCGAAATCGATGGGTCATTTTTCAATGGCCGCAATTTTGTCAAAAAAAAAATCCCAAAATTATTTTGGAGGTTCACACCATACTGACATCTATACTGATTATAATCCTGTGTTTCTTTTCCATTTCGGACAACTCGGAGACCTGGAATCGCGGCAGCCAGCACTACACCTTTTTTTTTTTTTTGTTGAGCATCCACTATGACGGCCGAGAACTTTTTAAACCGCCCTTATATTAAAAAAAAACAAAGTGCTTCTTTATTAACTTTTATTCATTCCTAACACAATAAAAGAAACTAAATTGAAAAAGCTCTTTTCGTTTTCGGTTAGGAATTTTTAAAACAAAAAAAAAGGTCAAAAAAACAGCCTCGTCAATGAGACAACCCCCTTAGGTACACTTTCTAGTCCTTTTAAGCTATCACAAAAGTGACCAATTAAAAGGTCAACTTTTGAACATTTCTCAAAACTTCAGAGCCTCTAAGAAGAAAAGTGATTTAGTTTGTACTGACTGGCATCGAAAATTTGTCAAAATGTGAACTTTGTCGCTTACATTATTTATTATATTAATTTTATTTTTATTACAGTGGGGTCTCGTTATAAGTCGCCTCGTTATAAGTCGCCTCGTTATAAGTCGCCTCGTTATACGTCGATTCGCACTTACGTCACGTATCAATTAACACCCTGATTCGCTATACGTCGCAAATGATTCGCAATTACGTCTTAAAGTTTGGGGGAACATTTTTTTCGTCTTTTGCGCCCCTAAGTGCCATCTCCAATGACGCGTCAGGTGCGTTCCGTCAATTGAGGCAAGCATATGGAAGCAGCTCAAATCAATTGCGTTGTTGTGGACGCAGCGTAAAACGTACTGCATCCGACGAATAATTGGAAATCAGACATTAGAGCAGTGATGCCAGTTGTAGGGAAATTTCCTTTTATTGACTTTAATGACTTTAATGTTAAAATTTCTGTATAAATTTTTGATTCTATATTCGATTTGATTTGATTTTATATTCGTAATGCCGATTAGTTGCAAGATGTCATTTTATTCTTCATGGGCAGACATATATTTTAAAGAAAGGAAATGAATTTTAAAACAAACAAGTACGTTGTTAAGGCCAAAAATTCAAAGAGAAAACCAATTAACTCTATTTAGTGGGAAAAGACTAAAAATCATGGAATTGATAGAAACATCGAATTTTGTACGCATGCGCCCAAAAGCATACTATACCATAATCTATTGTGTTGAATCACAATCGAGGGGAATTATTTCTTATCAGTAATTCACCAAATGCTGTAGAAGAAAAATGATAAAAATAAAACAAAAGGAAAAAAACATAGAATATGTAAACTGATAAGGCCTTAATCTTATGGCGCAAAGAAAATTGCACGTGCTGTCTTTCAATTCGATAATAAAATGAAATGACCGAAAAAAAGCAGGATGACAATTACGCTAACACCCAACATGTTTTCGTACGGGTCGGCTTGGGTGAAAAACGAAAAAAAAATTAAAATAATAAAATTTGTGCATTTTCACTAATTAAGAGTTTCAATCAATTTTGCCTCTTTCTCTGGGTTTTTTTTTTTATTTTTTTTTGTAGTTAATTTGCATTTCCATTCCAATTGGCCACATTAACCCTAATGAGCATGAAAAAGTTTCGGAAATGTCATTGCTGACAACAATTACTCATACACGTTATCTATCCGTCCCGAGCCATGCCATCTCTTGCCGTGCCCGTGCCCGTGCCCTCGACTTCGTATCGCATCGCATCGTATCGCATTCCTCTGCGCTTTCAAAATGCTGGAGTCCAATTGTTGCCACGCTTGCTGTTTTCATTGTTGTCTTCAATGTTGCTGCTGCTGCTGCTGCTGTTGTTGATGGCGATGGCGATGATGTCGGTGAGCTTGACGGTGATGCTATGCTGACTCTGCAGCGCGGTTGCATTTTAACTCAATCTAATTGAATTATGCAGAATTAACCGAGCGTTTCTATCGTAATTACCTTGGACAAATGTCTGACTGCATTTCTTAGTTCATTAAATGTGGAAATCGTGGATTCAGGTTTTGGGGGCATCGCTAGTTTGAGGAAAATATTCATGCAAAAGTTAGTTATTTTTTCAATTTTTACCACAAATTTCTGTGTGTTTGTGTGTGTGTGGTCTGTGCACTCAGCGAAAACTAAGGTTGGGTAATAAACAACGATTCGTAGTATAAACTACGACAGCAAAACTGTGTAACGGACGTGTTTTCGCTTGACTTTAACAACCATGCTTTTTCGTCCAGAGCCAATTTCACTACGCACGTACACAGAGAAAAAAATCAACCAGAAAATTGGTTAAATCAAAAGGAAAAACATACTAAACGACTTCAACATGGAATATTTTTAATTTTAACAAGTTTTTTGTTGAATAAAATAAAGATTTTCTTTTTGAACAGTGATGTGCAAAATTGGCCGTGAGACTGTGTGAGTGAGAAAAGAGTCAATGCACTAAGAAAAATTTTAGCACGAATTCCGTCTGCATGGTAAAATAAGGAGATTTTATAACTTCGTGAAAAATAAAAATAATTCAAAGTACTAAGACTAGATTATGCAAGCGTTATAAATTTGTCAATTAAAAATTTGAATTGTAATGCCAAATGTTGTTTTCAATACAATTTTCAATATCTATATCACCTTAGCAATTTCTTGTCAATTGTCGTTTTTTTTTTAAATTCTTTTTCAGTCCCTAAATCATCTTCCATTTTTAAAATCCAAGCCTTGGTTTTTTCTAAAACACATTTCTTTTTTTCTTTAAAAAGGTTTTCCCTTTCAACGCCCTGAAATTCATTAAATTCAGAATGAAAAGAATAACAATGTCTTTTCAAATTGCATTCATATTGTTTTTGAAAAGACTTCCCACACAAAAGACAAGGCATGTTACCAAAAACATTTGAAATCATAAACAACTCTTTGCATTCCATTTTCACGTACGCTTTTCGGAGAAAAAATTTCTCAATGCAGAGAAACGAAAAGGCTGTACGGATGCACGCGATGTTGTTTCGTCGGCCTTTTGCTACCGACTGAACAAAGAGCGTAAGCAATACGTGTGAAATGAGCGCCATCAAATGATGTATGGCGTGAACACCACTGCTTTTGAATCAACCATATTTCAGGTTGAATTGACATGATAATTTTCAAAAATGGATTTAAATTTAAATTGTTGAACTAACCACGGACGTAATTGAAATGACAAGTTAATTTTTAAAATAAAAAAAATTTCTAAAATACATACCTATAAAAGAGGAAATGTTAAAACAAATTTATTTAACGTTCAAAGCAAATTTCCACAGAACCCTCTGCTGAACATAACCCCAAAAATGGGCATCGGATGGACTTCATCCAATTTTGTCACTACGTTGTCGTGACTGCTTTCGCAGTGCTTAAAAAGTTCTAAGATGAATAAACCTCTTATATGTCCTATTTTATAAAACAAATGAGAATTATACCGAACGTAAAGAAATGTAATTAAACATATTTCCTTTCAAATCAACCAAAAATGTTGTTGACTCAGCCATTTTTCTTTTGAAATTTTTGTTCTGCTCGAAAATCAAAAGGACTGTGAATAACAATGCACCCTTTTAAAAAAAAATCATGATTAAGTTCGCTCAGTGCATAAACAACAGCTTTCATCCTGGCTTTCAAGAACGTCTTGTTTCTGTTCGAAGAGTTTCGTTGACAGCTTTTTATTCCTTCAAGGTTTTTAAATACTATGTTACTTAATATTATATTTTATATTATTAAGCCTTTGGAAGCGGGGATTCGAACTCGTCGACATGCGATTGTGCTACGTAATTAAAAATGTTGCTACTACTGTCGTATTTAAACTTAAGTTAGGTTAGGTTAAGTTAAGGCTAGGTTAGGTTAGGTTAGTTTAAGGGGACCTTCTGGTCTAGAATTTTTTGAAAATTGATTTTTTTTTTTTATATATTTCGGAAGAATAGACTTTTAAGAATATGCTGGCAAAGTTTCGTGAAGATATTGACAATATTTGTTTTGCTACAGCCTTTGTAGAAGGTGGAGACAGCAGGCAGCGCGCTTGATCAAAGCAACTTTGAACGCGTTTATCTCAAAACCACTTTTTTTGACCTGGTGTGAATGAAAACAAAAAAACCATCGAACCGATTTGTCTGGAATTTTTATATGTTATTCATAACATCAATGGCTATAGCCCGAACTAGAATCGAATTTTTATTTCAAGAACTTCATATTTTTTCATCAAAAAAATGGTCAAAAAAAGGGGAGTTTTTGATGGTTGAAATAAAAAATTGCGCCATTTTGTCAATTTAAAAACAATTTTTTTTTATTCTAGTTCCTGCCATAGCCGCATTCATTCTGATTAATAACATATTTTTGTTTTTTTTTTTTCGATTACCAGAACTGCCTAAATCTTTCACACCACGGAGGTACTTTTTCAAAGAGGGTCCACTTCAACGCCATTTTTAAAATACCAAAAAAAAAAAAAATTACAACAACATTTTTTATTTTTTTTCAATAAAGAATATAATAAGTCTGCATACTTAGAAAATCGTTTTTTATTTGGCTTAATACCAAAAAAAAATCATGAAAATACCCTAAATTTTCGTGCTCTAGACCAGAAGGTCCCCTTAAGTTTGTGTGGCTGCCACCATTAAGGGTGACACACTTAGGCCTCACATGGGCCCGTTGTGATACCACGAATAATGGGAAAAACGAAGAAAAACAGAAAAAAAAAACACACAAATATGCACGACCTCAGCTGGGAGTTGAACCCAGAGCATCTATTTTCGTAAGCATCTCAACCAACAACGGCACAGAGGCCGGCGTATTTAAACTAACTACGCTTGTGACTATTTTAATTATGAACGTTAATAGAGCCAAATGTTGGCTGTTCGTAGTTAACCCTTCAATTCCCAGTGTCACCTCCAGGTGACAAAGGCTTATTATTTTTCTTTTGTGCTGCAGCTGAAATTTTCATATGTCTTTTCAAAATAGGTAAAAGAAAATTCACTGCATAAAATTTTAAATGATAAAAAATATGGAGTGTCGCCTGTTGGTGGCCACCCATGAAAATAAATGGGTTAAATATTTTTTTTTTTTTTCATCTTTATTTCTTGTCACCGAGAAGACATTCTATGCCACTTTAGTGAAAAATAAGCGCCGAAATTGCATTTTCTCGGACATGGGAATTGACGGGTTAAATTGACTTCGTTTTTGTTATTCATACTACGATATTTCGCTCAGTGTGTCTTAGCACAAATTGTGCACAACGAAAAGTCAGTAAGAATAGAGAAGGCAATAAAAGAATAGGGGTAAAATCTAAATGCCAGCGGCATAGTATCCTTTTTCCATGATTTCGCTTCTACTTTCTTGATCTTTTATTTTATATTTTTTGTTCTGATTCTCGATAACACTAGAATGCAAAATCAATAAATGAAGAAGTAACTCTTCTTTGGAATACGAAACGCAAACCTTTTTTTTTGATCAGCGACTCCGAAATAGTAAAAAAATTTGTCGCAGTGATGTCCAAATAAAATTTTTTTTCATTTTTCAAAAAAGATTTTTTGTAATTTTTTTTTATCTGTGAGAGTAAGTACATATATGAGCCAAACTTCCCTTTCTTTATATACCCTGCAAAAAGCCTGTCGCCATATGCCCCATGTCTATACTGACGTCAATATAGACAAGAGAACTAGGTCCAACGTCAACAGTATTTAAAGGCGGTGTCATTAGAGAAACTGTACTGTCAGGAGGTATAGTTCATCTTTATTGACTATGTCAACAACGTGTCTCCTTATAAAGCGAAAGAGTACTACTTTGGTCTACATAATAGTACCGACGTCAATAGTTTGTCAATAGCTCTTCAATAGTTTTTCGGTCTACTGTTGACATTCAATGACAGCTCAATGTTAAATGTCAATAACGCAAAGCATTGCGACGGGTTTAACTGGTCAGTAGTACTGTTGACGCAGTCAGTAGAGAAATAGTATAGATTCACTATTGACATTTCCTGCAGGGTAGCGAATCGACAGATTCCTATTTTTTTGCATTTTTGGTCCCATTTTGGTGACTCTATTCTGCAACGAATCTTTATCTTTGTCTACCTAATTAAAAAAAAAAAAATTCTAATATTTTTAAAAATATTTTTTATTTCATTTTCATTTTTTCATTGTTTGTAAGCTACCGTAATTTGGCGACTAAAATTATTTGAAGTCATGGGAAAATGTCGGTCTATATTCTTGGGCACAGGAAAATAACTCTTAAATTCCTCAATCATTCCTGGTTAGGGGCTATCTCCAGAGCTAGAGAGAGTCCCTTAATTGCGAAAGCGCTATAAGTCCATTTAACTGAAGGAATTGAAGGATTGGAGAGATTCGGTAAATGAGATTAAGACGTGCTTGTACAACTTCCACGAATGCTATTTGTGATATAAGTATGTAGGCACTGTTTAATATTTAACAAACATTTGATTTTCAGGACTGTAGAGGAACAGGGGATAGTGGAATTATTTCCATCGGACTGTCCCCTTTTTTTAAACAACCGCTTGTTTTATTTTTTATTTTTTTATCAATTGTTTTTTAATGGAAAATGTTTTGAGAAGAGTTTCACAAGTTGAAGAACACTAATGTAATATTTTAATCGACGGCAGCTATCAGGTCTGTATGCCTAGAACATTTTTTGGACGCAAGGATCTTTTGTCTTTGCGCCCTCTTTGTTTTTGGTTTGATATTTGAATTGACGCAAATGAACCCATAGTCTGCCTGTTTTGGACATAAATTTTCAGCGAGGCGGCACGGTCAGTTTATTGTTCCAAAAAACAAAAGTTTTTGAAGTGCCATTATGCCATTGTCTTTCAAATATTCATCTTTCGACTGGTCGAATTTTATGAGACAGTTTTGTTTGAATAAGAAAAGGAATAAAGGCATAAATGAAATTGTGTGAGTAATTATTTTCTGTCTTAATTCTAGGGCCCTTCGAATGGGAAAATTTTGTTTTTTTTTTTTTATAATTAATATAAAATTATGTTATGAGTTCGACTTTATAAGGCGATGAAACTTAATTGTGATCATTTCCATCCACTTGACTTTAAGCTTATTTTTGGGTTAAGAAGTGAAAAAAAAAATTTCTCAAACTTCATTACACCAAAGTGAACTGATTCTTTTAAAATATGAGTAAATACATATCTACGATAAAAATGGCAGTTGTATTCTTATTTCAAATAAGTTATTTGAGCTGGATGGGGGAAACTTTTAAAATGATTAAAATCGCTAAAGCACTTGAAGGACGATACTTCTTTTATCCTCAAACAAGGTCGTTCTACTTATAAAGTATGAATTTAAAATAGCTATATGTATGTGTTAATTATGGGATTATGAAAGCAATGAACACGCTTTTACAATAAGCGGGATTTCACATGAAGCGAACAAATCCATTAACGTTAGAATGGCGACAACAAAAACTTTGCCAACGGCAAATTCCAAACAGGACTATATTAATTTTATCAAAAAATAAACATTTGAAATTTTAGCTATATGTACCTATAGTACCTATAGTACTAAATATTAAATTTTCTTTAACAATTTTTGGCATTTTCTGGTGTATATTTGCCTCACGATGAGGAAAATGGCACCCGAACACTTCCGAATACCGACATATTATATATATGTATATTTGTATTCTACATTAAAAATGTAAGCCATAGAAGTTGTTTAATCACAAGAATTGTTCCTTTTTACTACCATTTTTCCTCCCATTTGCGGACAAATGACCCAAAATCAGAAAATTCCAAGATGGAGTACCTAAACATAAAAAAAAAATTCTTTTTTTTGACACTCGATTCGCTCAAAATACACTAGAAAAGTTTTGTTCCATTTCAAAATATGCAACGGCTCTCGAAATAGCCAACAACACACACCACTCTAATGTTACTTAACTTAATATTTATGTACATAGGTGTTCAGTTATGGAAATTCTCTTCGTTTGAGGCCATTAGCCGACAGCTAATAATTACGCAAGCCCATCCAATAAACAAAAACTCCGCCGCCTGCTTCCAACAAAAAAGTCTTTCTTCTTAAAAACTTTTATCAAATCAATTAAATGAAGCTTTTAATTTAAGCGATCGAGTTCGCTGTTTGAACGCAGCTTTTTGTACTCTTCAAAAGGGCCTTGTCAGTACTCTGTCCGCCCTTAAGCTGATAAGCAGCTTTCCCTGCTTTTTCATTACGCGATTCATTTCGCTTATTTAACGAGCTTGAATTTATAGATTTAAAAACATTGTACGACTAAATGTATGCCTGTTCGTAAGTGTGTGTGTGTGTGTGTGTGTGTGTGTGTGTGTGTGTGTGTGTGTGTGTGTGTGTGTGTGTGCGCTTGTGTGCATGAACGTGTGTGGTGATGAAAATGTCGTCTTTTGATTTTTCACATTCCATGATTCATCTGCGTCCGCACGGGAAACGGGAAAATTTAATACTGTACGGAAATCCAACAATAAACAAAACTGCGTATCCAAATATCAATTGCCTTTATCATATCGGCTTATTTTCCATCAATTAATTACCCAGCAGGAAGATATCTGAGGCATTCAAAAGTCATAGTTTCTGCCGGAGATGATATGTGAACATGGCAGTGATAGGTTTGTCTCAGAGAATGGGCCTGATTTTTCTGCATTTTCATTTCTTGGCTTTTTATGATCAAAGATGCTTTTTGCCAACTAACATTGATTTGAAAGTGGGCGAGAGAGGGTGAGAGAGGGCGAGAGGGGGCGAGATGGTGTGAGATGGTGTGAGATGGTGTGAGAGATGGCGAGAGAGAGGGCGAGAGAGGGCGAGACAGGGCGAGAGACGGCGAGAGAGAGGGCGAGAGAGAGGGCGAGAGTGGGTGAGAGAGGGTGAGAGAGGGTGAGAGAGGGTGAGAGAGGGTGAGAGAGGGTGAGAGAGGACGAGAGAGGGCGAGAGAGGGCGAGAGAGGGCGAGAGAGGGCGGGAGAGGGCGAGAGAGGGCGGGAGAGGGCGAGAGAGGGCGAGAGAGGGTGAGAGACTCCAGTGCAAAATGTGATAACGGAATTCGTGATGTACTGTCATATAATGTGAAATTTTCCTTCAGGGAATGCACCAAACACACACAGATAACCTGCATACCTATGTATGCTTATATAAACGAATGCATTTTTCATCCAATTGGCTGCATTTTTCAAACAAAAAAGAATCCATACATGCTCTTTCTTTTGCCGAAAAAGGTTTTTTCAATAATAACAATGCGTGAAAAATGCATCCGCATGAAAAAAATAAGAGAAAGCAATTTCAAAATTTAAACTCGTATCCTTTTAAATGCGCGAAATTGACAATGCTGTACAGGGGTGAGCTTATGCGTGTGCTGTTTTTCCGGTATTTGATAATTAATTTAAATTTTTTAAATTTTAATCATTAAATTATTTAATTTATTACCTTTTTAACTTCCCAGAAGAAGTTAATGTTTTGGGTCTGATGTTTTGAATCGCCAGTTTTCGCATATTTCCACGTTTCTATATTTATCTATATTTAACGCTTTTAATGTGATGTCTGTGTGTGTGTTTGACATTCGGATTTTTCCGTCCCGATTATCTCGCGAACGACGTCTGATATTAAGATGAGACTAGGCTCATTCGACGCGTAATCGTATAATTGAGATCTGAATAAGTTTTCAGCACGATCGGCTTCGCGGTCTTTCAATAGGAATAAAAAGACCCTTTAAAACCTGACTTGCGCGACGTATGAGCAATTAAAAAAAAATCAATATTCTAAGGTATGATCAATGATCGACCTAAAATAACTAACCTTTACTTTCTCATTATGCTTGATATCGTATGGAAAACAGTTCTTTTGGTTTTAAGCTGAACCGATCTATTAGTTCAAAGTGCCGATGAAACATTGGAAACAAAAAACAAGTACAGGTGAGCCGAAAATTACAATACCCGACACTGACACACAGGACAATTAAGGAATAATATTCAAGAGGTCTTTAAGGCCATAAGGGGCCTTATATCCGACTTACGTTAAATTTCTTAATGAAAACCGTCTCTTCGCCACGCCCACTTTTCAACATTTTTTTCAATTTTCATGTGAGGCTTAAATAATTATTATAATATATGCTCAAATTCTAAAGTTCATTCCAATATTTCGAAAAAGTCCGATTTTGGGGCAGTTTTGGGATTTTTGTGACAGACCCTAGTACTGGAGGTACCCCTGAAAACGGTCCGATCGGTTCCATTCTCGAACTTGTTCTTACTTATGTCTCCGTGAAATTTCAACTCCTTCGATAAGAATACTGTATACAAACAGACGAACAGACAGACGGACGGACATAGCTAAATCGAATCTCCTGGTGACGCTGATCATTTCTATATGTATATATAATATATTCTATGGTCTACTTCGACTGGTTCTGGGTGTTACACACAACCACACAAACGCAATTTTTCCTCGACACAGCGTGTGTTGGGTATAAAAAGAAGTAAAGGGCGAGAAGGAGGAGGAGTCATAGCTAAGAATCTTCGAAAAAGAAGAAAAAAGAAATAAGTTTAATCTGCAGAAGCACTTCATGAACATTTTTCCCGCACAAAAATTTTCGAATCGAAAAAACTGAAGAATCGAAACAAGAAAATCCATTCCCTTAATTGAGTGTTTCAGTCAACGATCATTAAAGCTAATTTCTTTCCTAGGAAGCTTACGAGAACATAAGAGAAACTCATATCGCACCTCCCCGCAACAAAAGAGTCACAACCCAAAATCTGTGTTTTTTCACAAATCGCGAAAAAGAAAATGCGTCCGCAGTATCAATGAACTCATAGAAAAAAGGCATTGACTATTAGTTTTTTTGGCTTTCAATAACAAAAAATATAAAAAAAAAACGGAATAGAATTTTTCGCGTGGGTGACTAATGAGTCATGACCAAGATGCACAGCATAACTATTGACGAATTTCGAGTTATGACTCCTTTGTTGCGGAGGTGCGATATGCTCATTAGGGTGTCCCAAAGAAAAAACTTTTTTAAAATGCTCTTAACAAAACCTTATGGATTAAATTACACAAGTCGACAAAATGAAACTGGTTTCTAATGGTTGTTTTCTGGCTCACTAAATCAGATTATATCTGAAAATCTAATTTTTTTTTAAAGTTTGACTTTAACTTTTTCAAAAAACTGATTACAACTAGTCCTTTTTGGAGCAGTTTGGAACTAGACCCAAGCTAGACTAGTTGTAATCAGTGCCAAAATTCTTAGAATTTTTCACTTATTCTATATGCGAATTTTCATCGAAATCGGACGTCGGCAGCGGTTTGAATGCATGTTCGACGATTTTTGCATGATGCATTTGGAATTTGAGTAGAGTCGGAACTTCTACAATTTTTTACCAATTTCAGCATACCATAACATTTTGGAAACGTAAAATACGCAGTTATTGTTTCAAAGCAAAAAAATGATTTTTTATAATTTTTACCGAATAAATATATCAAAATGAATTCACAAAATTTCGAAAAAAAATTCAAAAAAATCCACATTTTTCACATTTGAAGTAAATTTTTGATTGGAACACATGATACATCGTTGTAAAAGTACATTCTTCCTCTTTTAAGCAAGATAAATAAAATGCAAAACACATAGATACTTCCTGAGATTTTGAGAAAAATCTAGAAATTATTTTCCTTCATCACTAAGGTATAAGTAGTCGGAACCTGATATACAGAAGTCAGATACAAAAATCGTGTTGACTTGTGTTATTTTTGAGAACTTTTTCAGATTCGCGTAGCCGACGCGGATTTCCCCTAAAAGTCCTGTTTTTCTGAGTTTAATGCAAACTGTGATTCATTAGCAACGTTTTTTATGATTTTATGATTCCGGCACTGGCCGGAAGAAAATTATCCAAACTTTGTTTTCCTATACAAAAAGTCGAAAATTTATTCATTTAGTTTGCCGTTTAACCCTTTCGCGCATTTCATGCCATGTGGCAACATCCACGTTTTAAGTTCTCTGACCTAAACATTTGCACTTTTTGATCGTTTGTTGTGATTTAATTGTTAAACGAAACTATTTCTATTGTTTGAACTCATTAGAAGAGAAGAATGAAGTCTGTTGATTATGATATACTTAGAGTAAACAAGGTCAAAGGTAGGATGTAGCTGTGTCTGCTTCAAGTGAGATTCTATTTCAGTGTGCTCTTTGGAAACTATTCTTAATTTTGATGACTTGACTTTCACAATTTGTAAATAATTAGTCAAGTTAAGAGTCTAAAGTAATAGGTAAGTCTGAAAATAAAGTCAGTGGGGCTGTGCGATTTTTCTGAGTTTATATTTTATCATGGAGAAAAACCACTGAAAAATGAAAAGTAATGGAAATTTATTTCTATTTATGAATAACAGGATCCGAGGTAATAGGAAAACATTCAAAATGATTATTTTATTTGAAAATCAAAAAAAAAAAAAAATGAAGGGAAAGGGTTGAGCGTCATAATTTGGATTTTTTGACGTGGTAACGTCTATTAAATCGATGATGGGACATTCGATCTGTGAACATCTCACGCCCGTGATTTCAATGTGCGTTCAATATGTTCATCGTTCAATTTGCGCGACACACAGACACACTCAAATAGGCAAAACTTCAAACCGGTTTAGAGCGGAGAGTTCGCTCTCATGAGAAAGCAAATCGTCTCAATCGTCTCTTCACAAGCAGACAAGGCGAAAATATGCAAACGTCCAAATACAAATTTACGTATTGCTATGGGCGCACACACAAATTCACACATATCATGCATTCGACAGCCAAGCGCATATAGACAAGCGGGGACTGCCGAAAAACAATCAAAATGAAAAACATTTCTCAATGTGTTGAGGGGAGATGTCCGATTGTTTTGTTCTTTCCTTGATCCTTTCTACGTACATATGTATTCCTAGCGTGTGCGTTGTCTTCGTATAGAACGTTATCTTTCTTTCCTCGATTTCATGCTTTCAGTGTTTGATATTTAAAAGCAACGAAAGAGTACATTGTATCCTGTTTTAGCATTACATACTCTTTGGATATGTTCACATTCACACACAACAAATTTTAAAAACAAAGACAAAATCCTGAATCCTGTATTTTTAAAGAAAATAACAGAGCAACATAATATTTTCGCTCCCCCTGCATACTTTATCGAAATTTTTAAAATTTGCGTCTCGCTGTTCGTTTGTATGAGCGTTAGGCTGCAATAAGTGTGAAGCTGTCATGTGTTTGTTGTATATCTGCAACAAAAAATTACAACAAACACATGACAGCCTAATTTAGCTTCATTATAATTGCAGCCTTGGACATCTTAGAAGTTGTACAGTCTTTGGTTGTATTACTTCAACCTACAATTCTCATAAGCATTATGCGGATTAACATATAAGAAGTAACAGAAAATTTTCCGAAAATTTTTTTGCAATTTTTCACTTTGCACGTTAAATATGTATGTATGACATTGATTTTGAAAACTTTTATATGCAATTTTAATTTAAAAATTGAAGTATAATTATTATTTTCTATTTTATACTTATATTACAAATCGCCAAAAAAAATTATAAAATGAGACTTATTTTCTAACTTTTAAATTAATAAGTCTGAGAGAGTTTCAAAAATAGCGTACGTGATACTTGAATGGTCCCTTTTATGTACATACTGAGTGTTTTCTTATTACGTTATCACGTAAAACTATCGTCCGTAAATTGACTTTACAGACACCAAGTTTTTTTTTTAATTTATCGAATCACAAATATTGATGCGAAAAAACGTTTTTATACCCAACACACTCTGTGTCGAGAGTATATTGCGTTTGTGTGGTTGTGTGTAACACCCAGAACCAGTCGAGATAGACCATAGAAAATATATATAGAATGATCAGCGTCACCAGCACCTGCGATTTAGACATGTCTGTCTGTCTGTCTGTCTGTCCGTCTGTCTGTATACAATTTTCTTATCGAAGGAGTTCAGCTATCTTGACGAAATTTGGTGTGCGTTTTCACGCGGACGTGATTAAGAACAAGACTCGATCGGACTATTTTTAGGGGTACCTCCAGTACTAGGGTCTGTTACAAAAATCCCAAAACTGCCCCAAAATCGGACTTTTTTGATATATTTCAATGAAACTTAGAATTTGAGCGTATATTTGAGCGTCCGATTAGAATTGCAAAAAAATTGGAAAATTGGGCGTGTCAAAAGGGCGGTTTTTATAAAGAAGCTTAACAAAAGTCGGTATATGCGGCCCGTTATGGCGTTTCCCAAGTAGCAAAATAGAGCGATTCGACCAGCAGCAAGTCGAATCGACCTATTTTGGTTGAAAATACCCTATTTCTGACCTATTTTCCGGCCTTAAATATGACCTAACTTAAAAGTCCGTTTCGAAGGTCCAAATTACCTCTATTCTACCTATTTCATGACTTCAAAGTCGCTTCGACTTCCAAGTCGATTTTTGGTCGAAAATAGGTAAAAAATTCCCTATTGAGTGACTTAAAATTGACTTAACTTTGAATTCCAAATTAGGTAATTTTTCAAGGGAAACAGACCAATTTTTTGACTAAAATTCGACTTTAAAGTCCGTTTGAGTTATAGGGCGAAATAGGGTCAAAAGTTGACTTATTTTGTTGCATGCTTCGACTTCAAAGTCGAGCGGACTTGATTTTTGGACTTCATAGTCGGTTTGACTTTAAAATCGAAATAGGTCAAAATAGGTAGAGCTCCGCCATGTTTTTCGAATGGCAAATTGAGAATTATTCTTCTGCATATGTTTTTTCTTTAAGAAAAACAATTTTTTTCAAGCAATATTTATTTAATTTCCATCAATGAGAAAGCCCCTTAAAAATGAAGAAGTAGAAGGAACACTTTCACGAAAAATCTCAGCGGGCATATGTTTTTGGGACTTATTAAGCGCAAAATAATTTTTAATGAAGTCCATATTTTATTTATTATTTATTTCTTAAGACACACGAAGAAGAAAATCTCTCGTTCATTTCTGCTTTCGAGTAATACGAATGACTGAGTAAGATATTATGTATTTATATCTTTCTCTGTTACTCTCTCTCTCACTTTTTTCGTTTCCTTTTACGTTCTCTTTCGTTTTACTCATAAGTCCAATTAGGTCGAAAATTGGTCATTGCGACTTCTTTTCGACTAATATTAGGTAAACGGACTTCTTTTCGCCCTGACTTTGAAGTCGAAATGCCCTATTATGACCTATTATTACCGCCAATCGACTTCCAATCTATTCCCCACTTACGTCGACTCGACGTCGAATCGACGTAATTTCGACCTATTTAGGTTAGGTCAAGTAAATATTCTGACCTAATATAGGTAAGAATTTACCAATTTTCGACCTATTTTGCTACTTGGGTTAACACCTCTAGGCTCGCATGACTAAAACACCCTTTCATGTTTTATATCTGAAAGTGGTGAAATCCAAGAAACCCACAATCACTCAAAGAACATCGTGCCAATCGCATAAACTTATACTGGAATTATTCTAAAACAACAATTACAACAATAACCCAATAACAACTTCCACAAAAATCCGATTTACATCCATATTTATTTAAAAAATACAACCAAAAAGGGAAAAATTTAATTTTTTTTAGCGTTCCGGTTTTTTTGAGCGGTAGTGTACATACATATACTCGTATAGCGGAAAGTCCTTCGGAAATAAGCCTAAAGACAGACACACAGATGGAATTCATAACTTTACCAGCGGGAAATGTCCCGCGGACATCCCCGATGATATCCTAGTAACTTCGGAGCCGGAATGCATGCTATTTCCGGTGACACTTTGTATGACATTTACACAGGAGCTAACAGGGACTTCAGCCGTGAAATTATCACCGGAAGATTAGAAAATGTCACTGGTCATGCTAGGGGATGCCATGGCGAAAAAATCATTTGAGAGCAGCACATTTGCTCTTTTCTCTCTAAATGTCAATTTATAGAAAATACTTAGTTTGATAACTCTCTTCTTTGCCCTCCTTTTGAATGTTTCGAAAATTTAAATAAATCTATTTTTAACAATTTCTGTTCGCCTCTGCCAGAGGATCGAATTCCCGCGATCTTCGGATTCTGAGTCGAGCACTCATCATCTGACGCCACTTCATGCTAACGTTTCAACTGACGCTAAATACCTTATTTAAATTCTCAGTAGCCAATGTAGAGTCAAGCACATGAACAGCATCCCTCCACGATGACATGTCCTCCAAGATGTCACACATGACAATGTCACCTATATGTCATCGATGACATCATTGGTGACTTTGTCATGCAGGAGATAATTTTCCGTTGGGTTATTATTCAGAGAGCTAACACATCGTTAGTATGTGCAAAAGTCGTGTGGGGAGATTTCCAAGAATCGGTCGAATATGGTCAACTGTTGCCATAACAAGCCGTTCATTATTATAAGGCAGTGGTGGCAAGCCAAATACTTTTTTCTAGGGCACCACAAAATGTTTCAGAAATGTTTGCGGCACATAGATATGTAGGTATGTATTTTATTTAACCAAAATAAAAAATAAATAAAAAAAAGAAGGAAAATACAATAGAATGCAATAACAAAACAGGAATTCAATTTGAATCCTTAATGTGAATAATGGCGGCACTTTTTAACATGTCTCGTGGCACATAAAAGTACCGCGTTACATTAATTGGCGAACACTGTTATAAGGATTAAGCATTTACTTGGAACGTTTTTCAATCGCTCAAATTTTCATTGGAATACTTTTGTGAGAAATTCAAGAGAATTCGAAGATTTTCGGAACAAGAGCCCTCGAATAAGCTTTTGCTGCATGAAACAAAATGAAGCGTGAAGCAAAAGCCCTTAATTGCAGTCATTTCATTTGTCAAGCTTTCGTTTAATAAAAAAATTCTCAAATTAAAAAAAATAATTATAAAAAATAAAATAAAATATGAACTGGCTCTCAGGTATGGCGATGACAGAAAACGCTAGGCGCTACCGGGTTAAAACTCACTTTGAATGTAAATTTAGTGACACTTTTTAAATGGAGGGCTCACTAAAACCACAATTAAGGATTTCGAAACAATATTACCCAATTGCATTCCTACAAAATTCGATCAACATGAGCACCTAGACCCACCCGAAAGATCTTTTGTGCAGTCGATGTTCCCGATGTAGAATAGGTTGAGTCTCAAATCTCAGTGCTTCCGAAAATGACCAGTTGTGGACATGGTGTGAACAGTTCAACACATGAAGCTATAATTTAATTTTAAAAGCCAATAAATCTTGCTTTATTTTCACATCGTGTACAGTTAGAGTATTCTTAATTTTTTAATTTAGATACTGGTCCGAAATGGGTTAAAATAAAAGAAGAGAAAACAACAAGGACTTCATGTTGAAATAATTGCTCTGTGCTCAAATAATCGTATAACTACATTTGAAAGTGCTATTCTTCCCAAAAGGGCTTCCCACTGACATTGAAACCATGTGCCAAAAGCTGTTTCCGCCTTTTCTGTATCTTCTGGCCTGGTTCTTCTATTCCGTTGCGATGCGCTGCGATGCGAAGCGAAGCGATGCTCTATATTTCACGAACGAGGAAGTGGTTAAGTGATAAAACGAAATATTTTCAATTTATCAATATGAACACTTACCGTAGAGCTGCAAAACTTAAAATTAAGTGCTCTTGCAGTATCGTTTAATTATGTTGCTTTTGTTGCTTTACTCTCTTCATAAGAAGGAAACAAGAAAAACAAAAAATAAGAGGCGAAAAAAGTAGCTAAAAAATGGGCTTTCCAATTTGCTCCCGTTTATTTCACTTGAGAGGACACAAGGTCGGACGACGCAGCACTTAACGATGAAAACTGTCCAAAGAAAACAGTTGTGCTTGATTGCGTGTATGTGTGTGTCTTTGCATACCCAGCCGGAATTTTTCTCATAAATGACCGATTCATGAATTTTTTTACCAAGGATATCAAGGGGAAAATTTGAGTACTTCTCAATTGCAATGGCATTGCCATCGAGAGGAAATATTATTCATCGCAACTCCAATGGCATTGTCATCGATAGAGGTATCGATACGACGGAGTAGATCGAATCCACTTTCGATGACCAACTCGTGACATATGCTCTTATGACTGCCAATGCCGCTTGTGTGTTAATTTCATTAGAAAGTTGGTGTATAATCAGGAGGAGTCTCGGCTCTATGTCATGCTGAAATCATTGATTGTTTCACCGGGACATTTCCGGCTGGGTATGTTTGCGGGTGTGTGTGTGTGTGTGTGTGTGTGTGTGTATGTGTGTATTTACAATTCCTGCAGTAATTGTCACTAGTGACTGGTTCAATCTGTCACTAGTTCCTCTGTCACCGGTACTAGTGACCAACTGTACCCGTGCCATTGTATTCTCCTATTGAGACTTTGTATGAGCATATGTTCGAGCAGACACCATTTGACGCTTGAACTAGTGATGCTGTGGATCAGATGGCTCAGTGTGAAGAGTCTGAAGACCCGAGTTCGAATCTCGCTCGGGCGGGTGCCGAAATTTTTAAATTTTTTTTATTTTTATTAAGTGGATAATATTATATTATAGGCACCTGACAGGCTTAAAAAAAATTTTTTTTTCCCGAAAAAATTAAAAAAAAATAAGTTATTGAAAATATATTTCACGGGAATTTTCGCACGAACTGTAAAAGCATTCGCGAGAATTCAGAATGGAATCTTTTCTTTCTCTCTTCTCACCCATAAGAATTCCTGAGAATATTCCTCCGAATTTTACAATTTTTTCCATTTTTTCTCGCCTGCCCTGGGATTCGAACACGAGCCTTCGGATTGATGATCGGACAAGCTAACCATTACGCTACGGAACCTTCTTATTTTCGCGCAGCGAATTCATAACATGTCAATAGAATGACACTGGTGACGAAGGGGTCAATTTTCCGTTCATTTACTGCAGGGAATATTCAAGGCAAATCTGTTAAAGATGATTACAAAGATGCGTTTTCCGTTTACGAAAATTCAAAAGTACAGTGCAACGAAATTACCCAAGTTCGGTCAAGCAAGCTGCTAAGTGAGTGCCTTTACATCTTCCATGAATATGTACAACAACAATAACAACAGCTTCGGAAGAAAATTGCCTAATGTTTTCGAAGGATATTGTTTGAGTACGTAGCTAATTGAAAATACAATTACTGAGGGCTTTCGGGTCGCTCTGGAGGGAAAGTGCAACTCAAAAAGTGACCAAAGCAATGGGTCATAAAGGTATGATGAAGGAATCGCCCTTAGGATCCTTTTCGGTCTTTGCCTGCTATCACTGAAAAAATTATGCATCGTTGTTTCTACGATAGGAAGACGTAGAAAAATATAATAGAAGCTACGTAAAATACAATAAGTTCTACTGTAAATATAATAGTTTCTACTGTTGAAGAAATATGCCCATCATAGATTTTACGATTTAAATATCATAGAATCTACGATGGAAATGTCATAGAATCTACGTATAATACAATAATTTCTATTGTAAATTCAATAGTTTCTACTGTGGAAGAATTTTGTCCATCATAGATTTTACAATTAAAATATCATAGAATCTACGTAAAATACAATAAGTTTTACTGTAAATATAATAGTTTCTACTGTGGAAGAATTTTGTCCGTCATAGATTTAACGATTTAAATATCATAGAATCTACGATGGAAATATCATAGAATCTACGTAAAATACAATAAGTTCTACTGTCAATCTAATAGTTTCTACTGTTTCCCACTTACATTCATATAACAAAACTAGCAAGCTCAAGTCATATCTCGCGATGGCGTAGTTGAAGTGTGCTCGACTTGTAATCTGGAAGGTCCGAGTTCGAATCCTGTTGCAGGCAAAAAAATTTGTGGAAACAAGGAGAATAATTAAACTGGCAAGTAAATTTCAAGGAAAAAATACGGAACAGAAAGTAAGTTGCGCGAACCAAATAAAAATAGTTGATTTCATCGCGCCTTCCAAAACGTCACGCACAAGCTCTTTCAAGAAATTCCTATAAATTTTTATTTTTTATTTTGTAAGCATTAAAGGATTGTTAAAATCTTTTATTTTTCAGTTTTTTCAATAATATAAATGTTAAATTATCTGCTTTTCCAAAAAAAAAAAAAAAAAAAAAAAAAAAACGACGCGCGCTGCAGCAGGGATCGAACCCGCCGACCTTGTTTTCAAGATTCGATACCGTAGTTCCTATGATTTGATATCGTAGTTCCTACAATATAATATCGTAGTTCCTATTATATTATATCGTAGTTCCCATTATATAAAATCGTAGTTCCTAAGATGGATACCGTTGAATCTACGTTATATATCGTTGAAATCAATGACATTCCTCATCGTAGAAACTACTGCAAAGCGGTCGTAGAATCTATTATATCTTGCAATTGGACCTATTTCAATTGCGGATGTAATAGATTCTACGTCGGATATCATAGATTCTACGACGGAATTTTTTGAGTGATAATAAAGTGCTGTTGTCTGGCGATTTCAGTATCGTATTTTGCTATGCCAGTCGGAAATAAAGTCATCAATAACGTTCGAACTTTTGTGACAGGTCATGGCATAAGGAATGTCTTTGTCTTTTTTTTTATAGCCGACAACACTCTGTGTCGAGAGTATATTGCGTTTGTGTGGTCCAGAACCAGGCGAGATAGACCAAATAAAATATATATAGAATTGACCAGCGTCACCAGGAGATTCGATGTAGCTATGTCCATATGTCCGTATACAGATTTTTAATTGGCGAAATTTGCCACGCGTATTGGCAGGGACATGAGTAAGATCAAGTTCGAGAGTGGACTGAATCGGCTCATTTTAAGGGGTACCTCAAGTACTAGGGTCTGTCGCAAAAATCCCAAAACTTCCACAAAATCAAACTTTATCGCAATTTTTCATTTCAACTTAGAATTTGAGCGTATATTTAAGCCTCCGATTAGAAATCAAAAAATTGAAAAAGCGGGCGTGGCAAGAGGCGGTTTTGATAAAGAAATTGAACAGAATTTGGTATATGAAGCCCCTTATGGCGTTAAAAACATCTAGAATATTCTTTTTTTATTGTCCTGTTTTTAGGTGTGTTTTAAATATGATTCAAACATGGGTGTAGGGGTCGGGTATTTTATTGTCAGGCTCGCCTGACTATAATACCCTTACTTATTTATTGAATGATTTTTTCCACCTCTGTATATATCACATAAAATTGAAAAGTTCGAATTTTGTTGTTTAACATAGCGAAAATCTCATACTCAGGGAAATCCGTTGAGTTTAAAATTTATTCAAGGCACGTGAAGAAATTTTCAAAATTTATTTCTCTTATCGACTTTAAACAACTTTCATCCGCTCACTTTCAGGAATTGTTAGACTATTGTGAAATCCCTGAAATGTCCTCTTTCAAAGATAATTTTATAAGATTAGATTTTCCCTGTTTTTCTTGTTTTCTTGCAATAACGTTGAAGAAACAGCAAAGTCTCATCGTGCTTAAGATTTATCCATTGAAATTTTACGAAAGGTCCTACTTGTGAATCAGCCCTCATCGCCTCCTTTTTCTTTTACATCCTTCGAAGTAGGTCTTTATGTAAGGAAAAAGAAGAGGCGCTCGTATCAGCTTCAAAAAAGTTTTGCTTTTTAAATAACAGCTTGAAATGCATTGAGTCTCAGCTGTTTGGATGACACTTTTCTGTTTATTGGGGCAGATATTTAATGCTCTGAAAGTATACCTGCTAAATACATTTTAAGAAAGGGTATTGCACAATAAGCATAGTGATTTGGGCGGCGAAGCCGATTTCGACAAAAGTTAATTTGCGCCGAATTTGGGCTCTCTATCTTCTACAGTCCTTGAATATCCCTGAAAAAAGTGTTTTTTGGAGCAAAAAAAAAAAAAAAAGAATCCATTTATAGGCGTGAATAAAGATAGAATAATAACTCCAGTGATCAAGTCTAGACAATATTACAAAAAAAAATTATAAAACTATTTTTCGGTCGATTTTGCCAATATTAATACATGCTCCGTTGGAAGGATATTTTATTTCATGGCAGTTGTTGTTCCAGAAGTCACACTATAATACAAAAGTGTAAGGAAATAGAGTTTTATGTCATAAATAAATATGCTAAGCTTCATTACGATCAGCGGGGTGTAACATCCTTAAAAATTCCAAAACTAAAAAAATATTGCATACTTCGCGGGTGCATCAGTGATTAATATATATCAACATGATTTTTCCGTATGGTCATAGCAGATGCATTTTATGTAACAAACAACAACAATCAAGATTACAAAATTGCCTAATCCTACAGAAAATCCTAACCGCTGCACAATGGGGTATTTGATGTCGATTTGTGCGATTAATTGAAAAAATGAAATTGGAGCTATAGTGAAGTGTGCGGTATCGAATGAAAGTGCATAAAATTCTCTATCACCAACTGCAAACATTAGCGCCAAACAAGTTATCCTCTTCTGACCGGACACAGTCGAAGTAGCCGTTTGTTTACGTTTTGTGCGCGCCGCGTAAATATAAAGAAATATTTGAAAATAAAAAAAAATATTTGTTTGTATAAAATAAGTGTTTTTGACTTCTGAACTAATAATATTCCTCATAACCTTTTAAATACATGTTTTTAGGCTTATATGTGGACAAATAGTTGTGAATTGAGCGCGATTGAGTAAAAAGTTTTTTTGTTTCGTAAACTATGGACTTTTGACATACTTTTAAGAAAAAAAAAGTAAGGGTGTTATAGTCAGGCGAGCCTGACAATAGAATACCCGACACAGGCACACGTGTTCAAATAACTTTTAATATCAAGAGGTGTTTAAGACCATAAGGGGCCTCATATACCGACTTTTCTTAAATTTCTTTATGAAAACCGCCCCTTTGTCACGCCCACTTTTCCAATTTTTTTGAATTCTTATCGGAGGCTTAAATATACGCTCGAATTCTAAGTTTCATTGAAATATTGCGAAAAAGTCCGATTTTAAGGCAATTTTGGGATTTTTGTGACAGACCCTAGTACTGGAGGTACCCTTAAAAATGGCCCGATCAAGGAAATTTTTTGGGAGAATGTTAAAGGCTACAAAGGAAGCATAAGTGCCAAATTTCGAGATATCTCAACTCCTTCGATAAGATAACTGTATACAAACAGACGGACAGACGGACAAAATTTGGTATGCGTGCTCACGGGGACATGAGTAAGACTAAGTTCGAGAATGGACCCGATCGGACCATTTTTAGGGGTACCTCCAGTACTAGGGTCTGTTACGAAAATCACAAAAACTGCTCTAAAATCGAAGTTTTTCAAGATATTTTGATGAATTTTGATATTTGATCATATTTAAAGGAGAGTAATATTATTTCCAAAAATTGTAAATGTGGGCGTGGCAGAAGGGCGGTTTTCGAAAATTGTCTCCTTCACCCTAAATTCAAATGGGTATGCGTGACTATAACACCCTTACTTGTTGAATATGTATTCGACTTGGCTTGATGGTTCGATGGGTTTTGACCCATCCTTTCCGCGAGCGAAACGGGGCCGAAAATCTATTCAATTTGAAGACTGTTCTGATACTGCGAAAAGAAAAAAAAAACAAAATTAATCAGAGATCACACATCTTTGCCTGAATTGTCTCATGCTACGGAAATGAGTTTAAGAGCTGAGGGTCATTTAGATGCCGCACAAGTGGTTAAAGAGGTGACATGTTCAAAACAAAAAGCTAGGGCGTGCCTCCAAAGCCTTTATAAACCGCAGCAGCCTATTAAAAGGTCGAAAGCGGAAGCTTTATCAGTTTTAGTGGATGCAAAGCTGTCACGAAACCTATATCAGATAATAAAGGCGGCTGCCCCAGAAAAGTTTCCCTGCTACACTCATGTGCAACAGCAAAACAAGTAAGAAAGCTAAAGTCGGTCAAGCCCGACTTTGAAATACCAGCGTCCCGACATTATGAGCGCACTATGTTTTGCTTCTCTATTTGTGGGCGTGGCAGTGGGAGGGCAACATAAATTATTTCCGTACACCTTTCATTCGCCTTGGTGAACCTATGTTGCGAATTCGAAGCTTCTACGCCTTTTAGTTCGGAAGTTACGAAGAATCTTCATTTTTGGGCGTGGCAGTGGGCGGGCCATAAAAAAAATTTTCCTACACCTTTCATTCGCCTTGGTGAACCTATGTTGTGAATTTGAAGCTTCTACGCCTTTTACTTCGGAAGTTACGAAAAATCTTTATTTGTGGGCGTGGCATGGGGGGGCCACAAAAAATTTTTTCCTACACCTTTCATTCGCCTTGGGAACCTATGTTGCGAATTCGGATTCTACGCCTTTTTCTTCGGAAGTTACGAAAAATCTTCATTTGCACCTAGACCCACCCGAAAGATCTTTTGTGCAGTCGATGTTCCCGATGTAGAATAGGTTGAGTCTCAAATCTCAGTGCTTCCGAAAATGACCAGTTGTGGACATGGTGTGAACAGTTCAACACATGAAGCTATAATTTAATTTTAAAAGCCAATAAATCTTGCTTTATTTTCACATCGTGTACAGTTAGAGTATTCTTAATTTTTTAATTTAGATACTGGTCCGAAATGGGTTAAAATAAAAGAAGAGAAAACAACAAGGACTTCATGTTGAAATAATTGCTCTGTGCTCAAATAATCGTATAACTACATTTGAAAGTGCTATTCTTCCCAAAAGGGCTTCCCACTGACATTGAAACCATGTGCCAAAAGCTGTTTCCGCCTTTTCTGTATCTTCTGGCCTGGTTCTTCTATTCCGTTGCGATGCGCTGCGATGCGAAGCGAAGCGATGCTCTATATTTCACGAACGAGGAAGTGGTTAAGTGATAAAACGAAATATTTTCAATTTATCAATATGAACACTTACCGTAGAGCTGCAAAACTTAAAATTAAGTGCTCTTGCAGTATCGTTTAATTATGTTGCTTTTGTTGCTTTACTCTCTTCATAAGAAGGAAACAAGAAAAACAAAAAATAAGAGGCGAAAAAAGTAGCTAAAAAATGGGCTTTCCAATTTGCTCCCGTTTATTTCACTTGAGAGGACACAAGGTCGGACGACGCAGCACTTAACGATGAAAACTGTCCAAAGAAAACAGTTGTGCTTGATTGCGTGTATGTGTGTGTCTTTGCATACCCAGCCGGAATTTTTCTCATAAATGACCGATTCATGAATTTTTTTACCAAGGATATCAAGGGGAAAATTTGAGTACTTTTCAATTGCAATGGCATTGCCATCGAGAGGAAATGTTATTCATCGCAACTCCAAAGGCATTGTCATCGATAGAGGTATCGATACGACGGAGTAGATCGAATCCACTTTCGATGACCAACTCGTGACATATGCTCTTATGACTGCCAATGCCGCTTGTGTGTTAATTTCATTAGAAAGTTGGTGTATAATCAGGAGGAGTCTCGGCTCTATGTCATGCTGAAATCATTGATTGTTTCACCGGGACATTTCCGGCTGGGTATGTTTGCGGGTGTGTGTGTGTGTGTGTGTGTATTTACAATTCCTGCAGTAATTGTCACTAGTGACTGGTTCAATCTGTCACTAGTTCCTCTGTCACCGGTACTAGTGACCAACTGTACCCGTGCCATTGTATTCTCCTATTGAGACTTTGTATGAGCATATGTTCGAGTAGACACCATTTGACGCTTGAACTAGTGATGCTGTGGAGGCAGCTCATTAGCTAAAGTACGTAAATGGAAAGCGCCGCGCACAGGGCTCAGATGGCTCAGTGTGAAGAGTCTGAAGACCCGAGTTCGAATCTCGCTCGGGCGGGTGCCGAAATTTTTTAATTTTTTTTATTTTTATTAAGTGGATAATATTATATTATAGGCACCTGACAGGCTTAAAAAAAATTTTTTTTCCCGAAAAAATTAAAAAAAAATAAGTTATTGAAAATATATTTCACGGGAATTTTCGCACGAACTGTAAAAGCATTCGCGAGAATTCAGAATGGAATCTTTTCTTTCTCTCTTCTCACCCATAAGAATTCCTGAGAATATTCCTCCGAATTTTACAATTTTTCCATTTTTTCTCGCCTGCCCTGGGATTCGAACACGAGCCTTCGGATTGATGATCGGACAAGCTAACCATTACGCTACGGAACCTTCTTATTTTCGCGCAGCGAATTCATAACATGTCAATAGAATGACACTGGTGACGAAGGGGTCAATTTTCCGTTCATTTACTGCAGGGAATATTCAAGGCAAATCTGTTAAAGATGATTACAAAGATGCGTTTTCCGTTTACGAAAATTCAAAAGTACAGTGCAACGAAATTACCCAAGTTCGGTCAAGCAAGCTGCTAAGTGAGTGCCTTTACATCTTCCATGAATATGTACAACAACAATAACAACAGCTTCGGAAGAAAATTGCCTAATGTTTTCGAAGGATATTGTTTGAGTACGTAGCTAATTGAAAATACAATTACTGAGGGCTTTCGGGTCGCTCTGGAGGGAAAGTGCAACTCAAAAAGTGGCCAAAGCAATGGGTCATAAAGGTATGATGAAGGAATCGCCCTTAGGATCCTTTTCGGTCTTTGCCTGCTATCACTGAAAAAATTATGCATCGTTGTTTCTACGATAGGAAGACGTAGAAAAATATAATAGAAGCTACGTAAAATACAATAAGTTCTACTGTAAATATAATAGTTTCTACTGTTGAAGAAATATGCCCATCATAGATTTTACGATTTAAATATCATAGAATCTACGATGGAAATGTCATAGAATCTACGTATAATACAATAATTTCTATTGTAAATTCAATAGTTTCTACTGTGGAAGAATTTTGTCCATCATAGATTTTACAATTAAAATATCATAGAATCTACGTAAAATACAATAAGTTTTACTGTAAATATAATAGTTTCTACTGTGGAAGAATTTTGTCCGTCATAGATTTAACGATTTAAATATCATAGAATCTACGATGGAAATATCATAGAATCTACGTAAAATACAATAAGTTCTACTGTCAATCTAATAGTTTCTACTGTTTCCCACTTACATTCATATAACAAAACTAGCAAGCTCAAGTCATATCTCGCGATGGCGTAGTTGAAGTGTGCTCGACTTGTAATCTGGAAGGTCCGAGTTCGAATCCTGTTGCAGGCAAAAAAATTTGTGGAAACAAGGAGAATAATTAAACTGGCAAGTAAATTTCAAGGAAAAAATACGGAACAGAAAGTAAGTTGCGCGAACCAAATAAAAATAGTTGATTTCATCGCGCCTTCCAAAACGTCACGCACAAGCTCTTTCAAGAAATTCCTATAAATTTTTATTTTTTATTTTGTAAGCATTAAAGGATTGTTAAAATCTTTTATTTTTCAGTTTTTTCAATAATATAAATGTTAAATTATCTGCTTTTCCAAAAAAAAAAAAAAAAAAAAAAAAAAAACGACGCTCGCTGCAGCAGGGATCGAACCCGCCGACCTTGTTTTCAAGATTCGATACCGTAGTTCCTATGATTTGATATCGTAGTTCCTACAATATAATATCGTAGTTCCTATTATATTATATCGTAGTTCCCATTAATAAAATCGTAGTTCCTAAGATGGATACCGTTGAATCTACGTTATATATCGTTGAAATCAATGACATTCCTCATCGTAGAAAACTACTGCAAAGGCGGTCGTAGAATCTATTATATCTTGCAATTGGACCTATTTCAATTGCGGATGTAATAGATTCTACGTCGGATATCATAGATTCTACGACGGAATTTTTTGAGTGATAATAAAGTGCTGTTGTCTGGCGATTTCAGTATCGTATTTTGCTATGCCAGTCGGAAATAAAGTCATCAATAACGTTCGAACTTTTGTGACAGGTCATGGCATAAGGAATGTCTTTGTCTTTTTTTTTATAGCCGACAACACTCTGTGTCGAGAGTATATTGCGTTTGTGTGGTCCAGAACCAGGCGAGATAGACCAAATAAAATATATATAGAATTGA
Organism: Chlorops oryzae; assembly: GCA_020466095.1. Taxonomy (NCBI): domain Eukaryota; kingdom Metazoa; phylum Arthropoda; class Insecta; order Diptera; family Chloropidae; genus Chlorops; species Chlorops oryzae. The sequence continues at coordinate 51,992,766 of CM035806.1, read as the reverse complement.
CCAGCGTCACCAGGAGATTCGATGTAGCTATGTCCATATGTCCGTATACAGATTTTTAATTGGCGAAATTTGCCACGCGTATTGGCAGGGACATGAGTAAGATCAAGTTCGAGAGTGGACTGAATCGGCTCATTTTAAGGGGTACCTCAAGTACTAGGGTCTGTCGCAAAAATCCCAAAACTTCCACAAAATCAAACTTTATCGAAATTTTTCAATTCAACTTAGAATTTGAGCGTATATTTAAGCCTCCGATTAGAAATCAAAAAATTGAAAAAGCGGGCGTGGCAAGAGGCGGTTTTGATAAAGAAATTGAACAGAATTTGGTATATGAAGCCCCTTATGGCGTTAAAAACATCTAGAATATTCTTTTTTTATTGTCCTGTTTTTAGGTGTGTTTTAAATATGATTCAAACATGGGTGTAGGGGTCGGGTATTTTATTGTCAGGCTCGCCTGACTATAATACCCTTACTTATTTATTGAATGATTTTTTCCACCTCTGTATATATCACATAAAATTGAAAAGTTCGAATTTTGTTGTTATATATAGCGAAAATCTCATACTCAGGGAAATCCGTTGAGTTTAAAATTTATTCAAGGCACGTGAAGAAATTTTCAAAATTTATTTCTCTTATCGACTTTAAACAACTTTCATCCGCTCACTTTCAGGAATTGTTAGACTATTGTGAAATTCCTGAAATGTCCTCTTTCAAAGATAATTTTATAAGATTAGATTTTCCCTGTTTTTCTTGTTTTCTTGCAATAACGTTGAAGAAACAGCAAAGTCTCATCGTGCTTAAGATTTATCCATTGAAATTTTACGAAAGGTCCTACTTGTGAATCAGCCCTCATCGCCTCCTTTTTCTTTTACATCCTTCGAAGTAGGTCTTTATGTAAGGAAAAAGAAGAGGCGCTCGTATCAGCTTCAAAAAAGTTTTGCTTTTTAAATAACAGCTTGAAATGCATTGAGTCTCAGCTGTTTGGATGACACTTTTCTGTTTATTGGGGCAGATATTTAATGCTCTGAAAGTATACCTGCTAAATACATTTTAAGAAAGGGTATTGCACAATAAGCATAGTGATTTGGGCGGCGAAGCCGATTTCGACAAAAGTTAATTTGCGCCGAATTTGGGCTCTCTATCTTCTACAGTCCTTGAATATCCCTGAAAAAAGTGTTTTTTGGAGCAAAAAAAAAAAAAAAAGAATCCATTTATAGGCGTGAATAAAGATAGAATAATAACTCCAGTGATCAAGTCTAGACAATATTACAAAAAAAAATTATAAAATTATTTTTCGGTCGATTTTGCCAATATTAATACATGCTCCGTTGGAAGGATATTTTATTTCATGGCAGTTGTTGTTCCAGAAGTCACACTATAATACAAAAGTGTAAGGAAATAGAGTTTTATGTCATAAATAAATATGCTAAGCTTCATTACGATCAGCGGGGTGTAACATCCTTAAAAATTCCAAAACTAAAAAAATATTGCATACTTCGCGGGTGCATCAGTGATTAATATATATCAACATGATTTTTCCGTATGGTCATAGCAGATGCATTTATGTAACAAACAACAACAATCAAGATTACAAAATTGCCTAATCCTACAGAAAATCCTAACCGCTGCACAATGGGGTATTTGATGTCGATTTGTGCGATTAATTGAAAAAATGAAATTGGAGCTATAGTGAAGTGTGCGGTATCGAATGAAAGTGCATAAAATTCTCTATCACCAACTGCAAACATTAGCGCCAAACAAGTTATCCTCTTCTGACCGGACACAGTCGAAGTAGCCGTTTGTTTACGTTTTGTGCGCGCCGCGTAAATATAAAGAAATATTTTTTGCGTTTAAGAGCAAAAAATTTTTATTTTGCTTGAGAAAAAGGACTATATTTAAATGGGGCCCTCTTTTTCAGGTATTTTGAAAATAAAAAAAAATATTTGTTTGTATAAAATAAGTGTTTTTGACTTCTGAACTAATAATATTCCTCATAACCTTTTAAATACATGTTTTTAGGCTTATATGTGGACAAATAGTTGTGAATTGAGCGCGATTGAGTAAAAAGTTTTTTTGTTTCGTAAACTATGGACTTTTGACATACTTTTAAGAAAAAAAAAGTAAGGGTGTTATAGTCAGGCGAGCCTGACAATAGAATACCCGACACAGGCACACGTGTTCAAATAACTTTTAATATCAAGAGGTGTTTAAGACCATAAGGGGCCTCATATACCGACTTTTCTTAGATTTCTTTATGAAAACCGCCCCTTTGTCACGCCCACTTTTCCAATTTTTTTGAATTCTTATCGGAGGCTTAAATATACGCTCGAATTCTAAGTTTCATTGAAATATTGCGAAAAAGTCCGATTTTAAGGCAATTTTGGGATTTTTGTGACAGACCCTAGTACTGGAGGTACCCTTAAAAATGGCCCGATCAAGGAAATTTTTTGGGAGAATGTTAAAGGCTACAAAGGAAGCATAAGTGCCAAATTTCGAGATATCTCAACTCCTTCGATAAGATAACTGTATACAAACAGACGGACAGACGGACAAAATTTGGTATGCGTGCTCACGGGGACATGAGTAAGACTAAGTTCGAGAATGGACCCGATCGGACCATTTTTAGGGGTACCTCCAGTACTAGGGTCTGTTACGAAAATCACAAAAACTGCTCTAAAATCGAAGTTTTTCAAGATATTTTGATGAATTTTGATATTTGATCATATTTAAAGGAGAGTAATATTATTTCCAAAAATTGTAAATGTGGGCGTGGCAGAAGGGCGGTTTTCGAAAATTGTCTCCTTCACCCTAAATTCAAATGGGTATGCGTGACTATAACACCCTTACTTGTTGAATATGTATTCGACTTGGCTTGATGGTTCGATGGGTTTTGACCCATCCTTTCCGCGAGCGAAACGGGGCCGAAAATCTATTCAATTTGAAGACTGTTCTGATACTGCGAAAAGAAAAAAAAACAAAATTAATCAGAGATCACACATCTTTGCCTGAATTGTCTCATGCTACGGAAATGAGTTTAAGAGCTGAGGGTCATTTAGATGCCGCACAAGTGGTTAAAGAGGTGACATGTTCAAAACAAAAAGCTAGGGCGTGCCTCCAAAGCCTTTATAAACCGCAGCAGCCTATTAAAAGGTCGAAAGCGGAAGCTTTATCAGTTTTAGTGGATGCAAAGCTGTCACGAAACCTATATCAGATAATAAAGGCGGCTGCCCCAGAAAAGTTTCCCTGCTACACTCATGTGCAACAGCAAAACAAGTAAGAAAGCTAAAGTCGGTCAAGCCCGACTTTGAAATACCCAGCGTCCCGACATTATGAGCGCACTATGTTTTGCTTCTCTATTTGTGGGCGTGGCAGTGGGAGGGCAACATAAATTATTTCCGTACACCTTTCATTCGCCTTGGTGAACTATGTTGCGAATTCGAAGCTTCTACGCCTTTTAGTTCGGAAGTTACGAAGAATCTTCATTTTTGGGCGTGGCAGTGGGCGGGCCATAAAAAAAATTTTCCTACACCTTTCATTCGCCTTGGTGAACCTATTTGTGAATTTGAAGCTTCTACGCCTTTTACTTCGGAAGTTACGAAAAATCTTTATTTGTGGGCGTGGCATGTGGGCGGGCCACAAAAAAATTTTTCCTACACCTTTCATTCGCCTTGGTGAACCTATGTTGCGAATTCGGACCTTCTACGCCTTTTTCTTCGGAAGTTACGAAAAATCTTCATTTTTGGGCGTGGCAGTGGGCGGCCATAAAAAAAATTTTCCTACACCTTTCATTCGCCTTGGTGAACCTATGTTGCGAATTGAAGCTTCTACACCTTTTACTTCACAAGTTACGATAAGCCCTTAATTTTGGGCTTATTTTGTGGGCGTGGCTCGAGGTGGGCGGCGTCATTTTTTTCCAGGATATGTCCCTTTTCGTAGTTAACCAGTACACCAAATATCAATGGAATGTGTTGAGTGGTTCGCAAGTTACAAGCATTTTACTGAAAACACATTATATTCATTTATGGGCGTGGCAGTGGGCGGATGTCTCCCATTTTTACTTAGGATCATACTCGGATCCCGATATACCTGTGTGCCAAATTTCGACTTGATTGGTCCAGCCGTTTCGGAGGAGATCCGACCACGGACGGACAGGACAGAACGGACAGACGGACGGACGGACAGACGGACAGACGGACAGACGGACAGTTGACAGAGACAGACGGACATGTCTAAATCGATTCAGTTTTTGATCCTGATCATTTCTATATACATTTTTCTATATCTCCGAGCTTAATTCTCCCTGTTACAAGATTTGCACAAAACTAATATACCCCGCTTACGCTGGGTATAAAAAGATTGTTATCCTAAGCGCGAATGCATTATAATAACTGAAATTTCTGCACAAGTAACCTTACAAGCACTGTTAAACCATACAGCTGATCGGATAATTTTGCTCCATAAACATGCTATTGATACTTTAAGCGATGAGGAAAGGTTTGGACATACTTTATATACAAAGAGGGGATTTGATGGAAGCTCTGGTCACAGTTCCTATAAACAGGCGTTTCATGACTCTAATGCTACCGATTCATCTGTATTTATCACATCAATTGTTCCACTAAGATTGATTTCCGCAAATAAAATTGTCTGGCAAAACCCGCGACCATCTTCAACTAGATTCTGCAGACCTTTAAATATCGAATTTAAAAAGGAATCATCACAATTTATTAAAAATGAAAAAATAAGAGTGGATAACGAAATTAAAGATCTCATAAAGTCAAAAATTCCTTATAAAAGTGAATTTGTAGAGGTCCATCACAATTTGATATTTACAATGATTGACGGAAAAGTATGCAACGCATTGACAGGGACAACATCGACACAAAAATGTTTTTTGTGTGGTGCCACTTCCAAAGACTTCAATAAAATTGAGGAAATAACTGAAAGGCCTGTGAAAATCGACAATTTACAATTTGGTCTTTCTATTCTTCACGGGTGGATACGATTTTTTGAGTGCTTGCTGCATATATCTTACAAGCTTCCGTTGAAAAAGTGGCAAGTTAGATCAGAACATGAAAAAGAAGTAGTTTCTCAAAATAAGGCGCGTATTCAAAAAGAACTTAAACAACAAATTGGGATTATTGTTGATCAGCCAAAACCAGGATTTGGGAATTAGAACGATGGTAACACCGCTAGGAGTTTTTTCCGAAACGCAGATATTTCATCATCAATAACTGGAGTTGACATTGTTTTAAATAATTGAAAAGATGCATATCATATTGGTAGTTGTGGCAAGTGGCTACGAAATAAAAGTAGACAAGTTTCGTAAATATGCTATGGAAACTGCAAATTATTTCGTAAAATGCTATCCTTGGTACAATATGCCTCCACCAGTGCATAAATATTTACTTCATGGGCCAGAAATAATATCGTATGCATCGTTACCAATCGGACAATTGTCAGAAGAAGCGCAAGAAGCTCTAAATACAGAATTTAAAAGCTCCAGAGAACATTATTCCCGAAACTGCAGCAGAGAGGAGACCTTAGAAGATGTATTCAACAGGCTTCTAATTAATTCCGATCCTCTTATATCAAGTAAAAGAAAAAATAAAAATAAAAATGTATTTGCTACCAAAAGAAGCACTTGAATTGCTCGTTATTGATGCCCTCGATTATGAAGATAATGATGAAGATAATGACGAAGATAACGATGATGATAATTATGAAGATATTGATGGTTATTACGATGATGTGAGTGCAGATGAAGACTAATTTGGCGATAGCAAAAAACAGTTTGGAGAGAAACGAAACGAATACTTTTTATATATTAGGTGTAGTAAAAAGAAATTTTTGCACTAAATTGAGGGCTTTATTTAAGATAGTTAGAATGACCCGATTTAGGTCAAATATGCGCCGTTTTGTTCGATAACTTGTTGCCATTTTAAAGGTAATTTCATTATGCCTCTCTCATAGAAGCCCTCGTTCCTATTAGCAAAAAATTGAGACAGTCGAATTTCGAAAGCCTCTCTTGAAGCGAATGTTTCACCAGCAAAAATGTTCGCCATGGACAGGAACAGATGGTAATCACTTGGTGCCAGGTCAGGACTATAAGGTGGATGCAGAAGAACCTCCCAACCAAACTCCCGGAGCTTCTGGCGAGTCACTATCGATGTGTGTGGCCTGGCGTTGTCCTGATGGAACACAATTCCTCTCCTATTGGCCAAAGCTGGCCGCTTATGGGCGATTGCTTCCTTCAGACGGTCCAATTGTTGACAGTAGAGTTCCGAGTTAAGAGTTTTGCCGTATGGGAGCAGCTCATAGTAGATAATTCCCTGCCAATCCCACCAAACACACAGCAAAACCTTCCTGGCCGTCAATCCTGGCTTGGCTACCGTTTCCGCCGGTTCACCGTGTTTCGACCACGACCGTTTTCGCTTGACGTTGTCGTAAGTGACCCACTTTTCATCACCAGTCACCAACCGCTTCAGAAATGGGTCGATTTTGTTGCGGTTCAGCAGCGATTCGCAGATGGAAATTCGGTCTATGAGGTTTTTTTTCGTTAACTCGTGTGGCACCCATACATCGAGCTTCTTTGTGTATCCAGCCTTATTCAAATGGTTCCAAACGGTTTTTTGTGCAATATTTAGCTCTTTTGCAATCGAAACAGTGCTAACATGACGGTCGGACTCGATAAATTCCATGATTTTATCGACATTTTCGACAATTGGCCTTCCAGTGCGTGGTGCATCCTTGACATCGAAGTTACCGGAACGGAATCGACGAAACCGAAATTGCGCATGATTGGCTGTTACAGTATCAGGTCCATAAACGCTATTCACATTTTCAGCCGCCTGGCTTGCGTTTTCTCCCTTATCGAAGAAAAACTGTAAAATGTAGCGAATTTTCTCTTTGCTGATGTCCATCTTTGACAAGCTCTCAAACAAAACTGAATCAATCAATCAAAAAAGTGTCAAAAAAGCTTTTTTAGTAGGAACTGTTATCTTTCTAATGCCCCCTAGCGGAACACGATCGGACTTATACAACGCGAGATGCAGATAAATAACGCCATCTATTTCTTTTTACTACACCTAATATAAATAGCTAGGTACTTGTTTAAAACTGCGTTGAACAATTTTTAGTTGGTGAATTTTCCCCAAATTTTTAAATTCGGTTTGTGTAGTCGTAAGAAATAAATTTGCTAAATTTTGTTGCTCTGAGCATAAAAATGTTGCAGTTATGGAGAAAAATTTTGTTCATTTGTATGGGGGGTGGGCGTGGCAGTGGGCGGATCTAATCAATATTTATAATAAATTTCAAGTCCCTAGCTCAATCCGTTGAATTAATCGCACAAATCGACATCAAATACCCCACTGTGCGCTGTCCAAATTGTCCCCAATTCCACTAAGGCATATACAAAGTTTCAAGCTGCTCGGTCAAAAAATAAATATTTTTGAAAGTCTCATTATATGGGAGGTGGGCGTGACAGTTGACGGATTTCCAATAATTTTTCAAAATTTCTTAATTTCGAACCCAGAAAAGCTCCTGCCAAATTTCAATGCTCTAAGACTTCTCCTATTTCTTGTCGCACGATATATGGGGACCAGACATTGGAAAACCTCTCTTCGTTCAACTGTATTTCATTGAGTATATATCGATACGAAGCTTTTCATAGCCTCGACCAGTTTAAAAATTCCTAGTATTACAGCTTTGCGGATCATTTAAGCTGAAATTTCATCAAAATATAAAAAAAGAAATCAAAAAACAGATTTTAGAGCAGCTTATCTGGTATTCGCAAATGACGAATGTACTACTGAAAAGATACCCTGGCGAATGTTCCGACCAAACCAATTCTTGAACTTATCCTTACTCGTGTCTCGACGGGTATGCATACCAAATTTTATCAAAATTGCTCAGCTGCTTCGAGAAGAAACTGTAGCGAACGCACGCGTATCTCCAGAGCTTCAAAAGCCACAATTCTCTTGCTAAGGACGGTTCTGCACGCTTAGCTATGCTTCGGCTACCATACGGTTCAATCGGTTAAGACGTCCGAAGAGGTTCAAGCTTAGTGGAGAAAAGAAATTTTACTCATTCGTTATAAATAGACAATGGTGCTAACCAATTAGAAAGATTGATTGCGGTTAGAGTTTGAGTAGAACCATCTGATCGCGAAGTCTTAAGATCGGGCTGAATAGCTCACGACTTTGAGTTAAGGTCGGACTACATCAATTGATGGTGTGTTGGGAGTGTCAAACATGTGTCCGGACTGGAATTGCTTTAACAACCAGTGAGCTCACGACAAAACCTGTATTTTGGCAGACAGACAGACAGACAGACCAATAGATGGTGAGACGGATATGGCAAAATCAAACGCATTGTGGTTCCGGACCTATAAGTATATTGTGATGGGTATCTGAAGATACGCCCATGTATGTGAATCATAAGAGAAGCTATCGAATTTCCTATTGGGGTGCATTATAGACCCAGCGGGAAATTATCCTCTGCATGACAATGTCATCAGTGATGTCATCGATTACATATAGGTGACATTGTCATGTGTGACATCTTAGAGGACATGTCATCGTGGAGGGATGCTGTTCAAGTGCTTGACTCTCATTGGCTACTGAAATTTAAATAAGGTTTTAGCGTCAGTTGAACGTTAGCATGAAGTGGCGTAGATGATGAGTTCTAGACTGAGAATCCGAAAATCGCGGGTTCGATCCCTGGCTGAGGCGAACAAAAATTGTTAAAAATAGGTTTTTTTAAAATTGCGAAATATCCAAAGAGAGGGAAAAGAAGAGAGTTATCAAACTGGTTTCTTTAAATATAAATTGACATTAATAGAGAAAAGAGCAATGTGCTGCTCTCAAATGCTTTTTTCGCCATCGCACACCCTAGCATGACAATGTCACCGCTGAAGTCCCTGTCAGCTTCTGTGTAAATGTCATACAAAGTGTCACCGGAAATAGCATGCATTCCGGCTCCGAAGTCACTCCGAAGACATTTCCCGCTGGGGACGGTTGCGATTACGTGTACAAGCTAAATTAAAATGAAGCGAGCCTTTCGCTTCGACTACGATAAATTTGGACTGTACCAACGAACTTAGAGCGATTGGAGCTCCTAAGTAGTAGATATCATTATTTTCAGCTTTTAACTTAAACGGCGCATAATATACCAAGTTGAAATACTAATAATCCCAGCGAATCTTTCATTCTCACTCTCACTCGTACATTCTCGATCTCAATCTGAATCTCAATTTAAGTCCTTTCTTGCTGCCTTGCTTGTTTCTGTTGTTCACTACGAACAACCCAGCAAACATTTACGCTTACTAAACAATTGGAAGTAACTTGCGCCCGCAAACAAAAGGCTTGGATCCAAGTGTTGGAATTTATTTGGAATTCAAGTGTAAATAACCAAAACGGCTCCCTTTTTATTCAATTGGATTTGAGATTGGAAAACATATAAATCCAAGCAATCGAATTAAATATTTTCCAAGCCTAAACAAGCAGTACCAATCCGATGTAGGCGGGTTCAATCCCCGCTGCGGCAAGGGTTTTTTTTTTTTTTTTTTTTTTTGAATACTGAGGTAGATAATATAACATTTAAATAATATTTCAAAACTTAGAAGAATATCTAGCTTTCATCCAAACATTTATGAAAAAATTAAAAACAAATTTTTGAAAGCACATGTGTATGCATTACGTTTCTGACGACCGGATATGAACCTAAATTTATAACTGCCAACTTTCTTTCTCCCCTCTAAGTGGATCAAATTTTACCTCAGATACCTTTCTACGTCCCAATTTTTCCACAATCTTTTTTCGCCCGCGACAGGAATCGAACTCGAGCCCTCTATGTTACAAATCGCAACACGCTCCCATTACGCTACCGAGAGATCTCATTCGCGCGTGCTAGAATTAATATATTAACGTTCGAAAAAATCGAACTGTAGACACCTCGTATGTATGTACGGATTTGCGAAGTACTTGAGAAATTTAACGTTTCCCAAACACATTTGGAAAGCGTTTGGGAAATGTTTGCGAATTTAATATAGCACATATATGCTTGGAAAAAGTTTGGAAAATTTCTTGGAAACAAATGAATAGTAAGCACCTTTGTAAAAAGCTGATGCAAATGTTTGCTGGGAATTTGATGAGAATGTTTTTGTAAAATATTCTCAAAGGAAATTATGCTATTATGCCTGAAATCGTGAAGATTTTAGCTTTCGAAGTTGAAGCTCCCAACTGCTTATTGCAGATAAAATTGTCTGTGTTTCAAGCTTTGTTTCCTTGTGTTGCGTTGCGTTGCGTTACGTTTTCATAAGCATTTACCTGATGTAAGTGAAATTTTTCGGGAAAGCTATTGAAGACGAATCAAGCAAGCTTGGTGGCATGGAGGCAACGAGGCGGCGCGGTGTGGAACTCGCCGTCCGCCAGCTGTTATGTTCACAAGCAAAAGATAAGAAAAAGTGAGAGTGAAAATGAAAGTGAAAGTGAAAATGAACATGAACATGAAAGAATTTAGACAAACAGCGGGAGAAGGTAGAGGTGCGGGCCAATAACCAAATAACCAAATAAGCAAAGAAAACGCTGAGTAAGACAATAAAAGTTTGAGTATGAAAATGCAAAACAGCCAAGATAAAGATAAAAATACGAAAGAAACTAAGAAGGGCAAACTACCGCAAACAAAGGACTGAAATTTCAAAAGAAATCCTCTCGTCTTTTAAAATAAAAAAAATTAATAAAATTTTAATTAAATATTAACCCTCTAATAAAATGAAATAAAACATACAATACCTTGTGTCCTTCAATTTTAGATATTCCCACTATTGGCTGACTTATTAAGAGGAATGGAATATTAGCACGAATTTCTTCAAGTGGAACCCTGGCATTCGCAGAGGAGGGCTTTAAAAGCAGGCTCCAGAAAGCCAGAAATTTTCCTCTACGGATTCGGATCTGATTACTGGGCAATTATCCTTTTTGGAAAGCCACTGATTGGCACGACTTCGAGAATACGTCATCGGTGCGCGTCCATCGATTTTAGACCCAAATTTTAACGATAAGGATCATCATCTCAACGATGGGGACATTATTGCTCTTAGATCTAAACAGAAACAGAAACAGAAATCAAGGTTAGTTCGTTTCCTTTTGCCTTTTCTTCTTCTTCTGGTTCTTTCTGGTTTTTGGGGTCGAAGTCGTTGTCGGCTTGAAAATGTTTTTACATATTTCCCTTAATTTAACGTCAACTATTTAGTTGAATGGTTAAAACACATGAAATTTATGGCTTAAGAAAATATTGAAATCTTGCAATCGCCTTTCACGACTTAAATCGCATGCCAGCCAGGCCAGAGTTATATGTGTTGGGTCTCATTTTTTTTTTTTAAATAAAAAATTTTAAAAAAGTAAATAAGAAAGAAACAAAAAATATAGTCAAAATCACAATAAAAAATAAAATAAATAAAATTTGTTTGCACCCTTTTGGTCTGATTTTCGGTACAAATAAAGGTTTTAGGCGCTAAGCTATGCAAATGGCATATTGACAGTCAGAAAAAGTTGAAGGGAAAACAGTTTTATTTGCGTGTTTGGCGCATGGATTCGAGCTCTAGCTGACTCCTTCTCCTCCTACATGTGGACGATAAGACTTCAAACAGCTTTATGGGAATTTGCGGGGCTTAGGCTTTCGATTTTTTAAAGCCGTTTCAAGGCAGTTAAAATGGCAGAGAACGGCAAAAAGGCACAAATTGCTTGCAAATGTGGAGATGAAAAATCGAAAACCATGTGTGTGTGTGTGTGTGTGTGTGTTTTTTTTTTATGTATGACGAACGTGTGCGTGTGCTTTTGCGTCTATTACAATAGGAAATTGCTGCAAGAATAACACGGTCAACGATTCGAATAGTTTAGGCGTAAGAAAAAAATTTCAGAAAAAAAGAGAAAGTAAAAAAAAAAAAAAAAAAAATCAAACGCTGTTTATGCGTCTTTTTCTCGTTTTCTATTTTTCTTCTCTTGATATTATTTTTTTTTTTCTTCATGTCATTGGCGCCGCCAAGCTGAGCAATCGAAGATAGCAGTAGTCCCATAAGACGATCCGAACACATTATACAAGACAGTGGAAAAAAAAGAGTCAACGTTTGTGTCGATGGAATCCTTCTTATTCTTTTTCTCGTTTTCCTTTATAAGTTTTCCTAATCCGACTCGGAAAATCGACGTTGTTTATAAATAAAAATTTATGGCAACAGACTTGGTTTTTTTGTTGTTTTTGGTTTGTTTTTGAGTCAGAAAAAATTCTGTACAAAAGTCAAAGTTGGGTACCAATCTCCTTTCCTTTTCATTTTCATTTTCCTTTGATATTTATTTTATTTATTTTTTTTTTCATTTACTTTTATTTATTTATTTATATTTATAGGTATATATGTATATATATTTTCTTTTTGTCCTCCTTTGTTACTCTGAAGTGCTTAATGTTCCGAAACTTTTTTAATTAAGAAAATAAGTAGAAAAACGAAGTGCTAATAGAGACAATAGTTAAGGGGACACTTTTAGGCGCTTGTGAGGACACGGGAATGAGGGAGGCTTTTATGATCTTTTGGATGATGGCACCCTTAGGTACCATCAGCAGTAAAAACGTAATTATTGATATCCCTGTTTAATAGGCGTGCGCAATTCTCTTGTTAATAAGAAATTCGGGAAAATGCTCCTTAAGCATAGATCAAATCGCACGGAAATGAATAAAATTTCACTTCAAGAAGAAGATGAAAATTCTAGTAGTGACAAACTCAACTCAACGCAAAGTAGTCCAAAAAATGGATAATAGCTAGGCAAATGATTTCGTCTCGGTCTCTTCGCTTTCCTTGTGGTCGAAGAAAATTGCCTGTGTGTGTAAGTCAGCACTAAAGCTATGGCCTCAGTTCGGCTAGGAATGAAAAACTCCACATTAAAAACAAAAAGCTTCAGAATATCTCTGACATAAATTTCAACTGAGAAAATCAACATTTTAGCCCATTTTCATGATTTTTTCCTCATTTTTCATCGATTTTCCCAATTTTTTGCTGTTTTATACGCTTTTTTGTAGTTCTTGCGCAAATTTTTTCAACATAATTCTTAGCGGTTTTCCTTTTTTACAATGTATTATGCAATATTTTGCCATTTCAAGCTACTCAACGCACTTTTTATATAGAAAAACCTATAAAATACATGACCTACTCACCCGACGTATGAGCAATGTTATACGTATATCATGTATACGCTATCAAAACGACTACTTCATATATTTTGATATAAAGATTTTTGATTTTTAAATACCAAAACAGATACTTTTTTAAAATCAATAAGAAACGCGAAAATCATCCGAAAAAGCGTAAAAAATTATGGTTCTTGTATGTAAAAATGTTATATCAAAGTAAATGAAGTAGTCGTTTTGATTGCGTATACATGATATACGTATAACATTGCTCATACGTCGGGTGAGTAGGTCATGTATTTTATAGGTTTTTCTATATAAAAAGTGCGTTGAGTTGCTTGAAATGGCAAAATATTGCATAATACATTATAAAAAAGGAAAACCGCTAAGAATTATGTTGAAAAAATTTGCGCAAGAACTACAAAAAAGCGTATAAAACAGCAAAAAATGGGGAAAATCGATGAAAAATGGGGAAAAATCATGAAAATGGGTTAAAATGTTGATTTTCTCAGTTGAAATGTATGTTGTGATGGTGGAAATAGTAATTTCGAGCCGTTTGAAGATAACACAAACAATTTTGAATGCAGAAAAAGCGACTTAAATGGGCTTAAATGTGCTGAAAATGGTCGAAAATCGACAAATTGACCGATTTAAACAAAACGCCATAAATTTTTCCCAATGAGCCAATTTCGTACTTTCGTCGGTGCAGTAGTAGTGAGGGGACTCACCCAAACACAACCAAATGGTTTTCACGTTAGCACCATTTTACTACTTCCACAATGTTATTAGCTTAAATATTTCTTTTTGTTACTTCTTTAAAGGCTGAAATCCACTATAGAGTTTTTGACGTAAAGAAAATAATGTATAGTGAAAAAAATCTACTTTTGCTGTGTACACTTAAGACCGTCTCTGCGATTTAACAGGTCTACGTAGAGGTGCCGTCGGCATACTTCGGATAGAGCTTTACTATGTGCTCCACGACCTTGTACACTGTAAAAGTAATTTTCGCTACTGTAGAGTCTTAAAGAAAACATTCTCGTTGTTATAGACAAATGAACATTCTTGATCAGGACCGAAAACTGAATCGACTTAAACACGTCCGTCTGTCGGTCCGTACTTCTGTCAGTCAATCTGTTCGTTCGTCTTTGGTCGGATCTCCTTCCCAACGGCTGGGCGATTCACGCCGAAACTTGGCATACAAGTATGTTGGAACGATCCTAAGTGAAAATGGCTAATATCCGTCCTCTGCAACGGCCACAAATGGAGAATTTTGATAGTTTCCGAATAAAAAGCGTAGAACCTTCAAATTTTCAATATTGGTCGACCAATACTAATAAAAGGTGTGGAACAAATGTATATGGTCCGCCCACTGTCTCGCCCCCCAATGGAGATTTTTTGTAAATTCCGTACGGAAAGGCAAACAGTAGTGCCTCAGTATTGTCGGGACGCTTGGTAACATATACCAAGAAAATCGGACTTGACCGACTTTAGATTTCTTAATGGTTTTTTTTTGTTTGTTTTTTTTGTGTTTTTTGCGTGTTACTTTTGCCCTTGGTTTGTATGTCAGGCTCAAAAAACATATGCTTATTGCCTTATGAGATGACCAAAAAGGTTCTTTGATGAGGTACCACATCCATTGATCTGGCATCGCCGCTATGAATGTGCATATATACCTATGTTTGTAGTTGACTCAAATTCTATCTCGCCTAAATTTAACGAAATTTCTTCCTGACAACGATTTATTTGGTGTTTTTTTTTCGTTTTGGTCTCTTCGTTTTTCCTTCCTTTGAATTCATGTGTACCTATTTCCCGATAGTTAAGTCTTTTCTCAGTGTGTCAAGCACACAACAGAATGAAAGCTGTCTGCGTGCATACTTTAAAAAATCAAAAGAAACGCAAAAATCTCATCGAAGTCAACCGACGAATTTTGTTCCGTAACCACCGAAAAATATTTCAGAATGAACTCAAAAGATGAACAAATGCTTTTGACTTGCATCTTAAGGAGCTTTGTTCCGATTTACTTTTGCCTTTTCCCATTCCCCATTTCCCTTTTCCACTGTTCTTCGCTTTTTTTTTCTTTTTTTTTTTTTCGCCCTTGCTGAAAGATTTCTGCTGACCTTTCGATTGCCAATAATCTAGGTAGAAGTAGAGTAGCTTAAATATTCTCCTATATATGCTTGCTCTCTATGTCGGTTTCGAGTAGGAATTACTGTCATATTTACCTACAAACACACACCCACACACACACACACACATACACACACCCATGCACGGCAACTTTTAACATACCCCAGTAAGCAAGGTCAGCTAATTTCTATTACAATAGCCACTAAGGACTATTGCGGAATTCTTTGCTGAAAATTAACATTGCGATGTCCTACACCGAAAAAAATCTGTAGGTAATATTGAAGAAATGGGCTGCGTTATTGAAGAAACGGCAGTAAAAATAGAGCTAACTAAAAAAAGCAATCAATATGAATAAAGACGACATTGAATATGAAAAAATTCAAATCAGGAAAAAAATTTCGTTATATTGAAGAAATATCTTCATATCCACGAAATTATTTTATTAAAATTTCTTCAAGTATATTATCCTGCTTCGTTATATTGAAGAAATTTCTTCATATCTACGAAAATAATTATTGATATTGAATAAAATTCTTCAATATTACGAACGATTTTCTTCAATATGAAGAAATTTATTGAAATACGCAACCCTGCTTAGTTATATTGAAGAAATTTCTTCATATTTATATATTTCAAAATTTAATCATATGTATTAACTGTTGTGAGTCCCGTCTGTCTCACATCTGCTATTTTTTATAGACAAGAAAATCGTCCAAATATCATACACACAAAACAGTATATTAACTTTCTCATTGCAAGCAATAATGATTGACTAAATAAAGACTCGCGATAAGAATTAAAAAACAATTTTATATATATATGATTGTGTCGTTAAAAGGAGAAAAATTCTAAAATATTATGAAAGGACTTAAAGAAATTTTTCAAAATTTTATTTATTTATTTATTATTAAAGTTAGGAGAGTTTCCAAAACTATACTAACTTAGATTATTTATAGCGCTGGCAATATTTTCTTTCAATTTTCAAATTAAACACAATTTCGCTGCTTCCATAAAAAAGGCGTTTTCACTTCATGGACGAACTCTGCTTATGACGCTGAATCTTCTGCCTTAAGACTCATCAACCCCAAGAACTTCTTAAAAATATTAAATTTTTCGTAATATTGAAGAAATTCTTCATATCTCAAGAATTACATTAGTCATATTGAAGAAATTTCATTATTAATACGAAATAAATTCGTTATATTTAATACATAAATTAATTTTAAGACAATTTCTTCGTCATATTGAAAAAATTTCTTCATATTTACGAAATTAATTTCTTTATATTCACGAATACGTTTTGTTATATTAACGAAATTTCTTCATATCAAAAAACAAATTACGTCATATTGAAGAAATTTCTTCATTTATACGAAAATTCTAAATTTTAAAATGTCCTACGAAAGCTTTTGTCATATGTAAGAAAATTTCTTTAGTATGAAGAAATGTTTTCGTACCTATGAAGAAATTTTGTTATATTGATTAAACTATTTAACTCATATTGAAGAATTTTTTTTCGTTCCATTCACAAAATTTCTGCAATATTACAAATATTTTCGTCAGCATGAAGAAAATTCGTTATATTGACTAAAATTCGTATTCAAATATTTACGAAAATTTTTATTCAATATTACTGCCGATATTTCTTTCAGTGTAGGAAATGTAAGGTATTCATGTCGTTTAGAAAATACATGACCTACTCACCCGACGTATGAGCAATGTTATACGTATATCATGTATACGCAATCAAAACGACTACTTCATTTACTTTGATATAACATTTTTACATACAAGAACCATAATTTTTTACGCTTTTTCGGATGATTTTCGCGTTTCTTATTGATTTTAAAAAAGTATCTGTTTTGGTATTTAAAAATCAAAAATCTTTATATCAAAATATATGAAGTAGTCGTTTTGATAGCGTATACATGATATACGTATAACATTGCTCATACATCGGGTGAGGTCAGGTATTTTATAGGTTTTTGTATATAAAAAGTGCGTTGAGTTGCTTGAAATGGCAAAATATTGCATAATACATTGTAAAGAAGGAAAACCGCTAAGAATTATGTCGAAAAAATTTGCGCAAGAATTACAAAAAAGCGTATAAAACAGCAAAAAATGGGGAAAATCGATGAAAAATGGGGAAAAAATCATGAAAATGGGTTAAAATGTTGATTTTCTCAGTTGAAATGTATGTTGTGATGGTGGAAATAGTAATTGCGAGCCGTTTGAAGATAACACAAACAATTTTGAATACAGAAAAAGCGACTTAAATGGGCTTAAATGTGCTGAAAATGGTCGAAAATCGACAAATTGACCGATTTAAACAAAACGCCATAAATTTTTCCCAATGAGCCAATTTCGTACTTTCGTCGGTGCAGTAGTAGTGAGGGGACTCACCCAAACACAACCAAATGGTTTTCACGTTAGCACCATTTTACTACTTCCACAATGTTATTAGCTTAAATATTTCTTTTTGTTACTTCTTTAAAGGCTGAAATCCACTATAGAGTTTTTGACGTAAAGAAAATAATGTATAGTGAAAAAAATCTACTTTTGCTGTGTACACTTAAGACCGTCTCTGCGATTTAACAGGTCTACGTAGAGGTGCCGTCGGCATACTTCGGATAGAGCTTTACTATGTGCTCCACGACCTTGTACACTGTAAAAGTAATTTTCGCTACTGTAGAGTCTTAAAGAAAACATTCTCGTTGTTATAGACAAATGAACATTCTTGATCAGGACCGAAAACTGAATCGACTTAAACACGTCCGTCTGTCGGTCCGTACTTCTGTCAGTCAATCTGTTCGTTCGTCTTTGGTCGGATCTCCTTCCCAACGGCTGGGCGATTCACGCCGAAACTTGGCATACAAGTATGTTGGAACGATCCTAAGTGAAAATGGCTAATATCCGTCCTCTGCAACGGCCACAAATGGAGAATTTTGATAGTTTCCGAATAAAAAGCGTAGAACCTTCAAATTTGCAATATTGGTCGACCAATACTAATAAAAGGTGTGGAACAAATGTATATGGTCCGCCCACTGTCTCGCCCCCCAATGGAGATTTTTTGTAAATTCCGTACGGAAAGGCAAACAGTAGTGCCTCAGTATTGTCGGGACGCTTGGTAACATATACCAAGAAAATCGGACTTGACCGACTTTAGATTTCTTAATGGTTTTTTTTGTTTGTTTTTTTTGTGTTTTTTGCGTGTTACTTTTGCCCTTGGTTTGTATGTCAGGCTCAAAAAACATATGCTTATTGCCTTATGAGATGACCAAAAAGGTTCTTTGATGAGGTACCACATCCATTGATCTGGCATCGCCGCTATGAATGTGCATATATACCTATGTTTGTAGTTGACTCAAATTTTATCTCGCCTAAATTTAACGAAATTTCTTCCTGACAACGATTTATTTGGTGTTTTTTTTTTCGTTTTGGTCTCTTCGTTTTGCCTTCCTTTGAATTCATGTGTACCTATTTCCCGATAGTTAAGTCTTTTCTCAGTGTGTCAAGCACACAACAGAATGAAAGCTGTCTGCGTGCATACTTTAAAAAATCAAAAGAAACGCAAAAATCTCATCGAAGTCAACCGACGAATTTTGTTCCGTAACCACCGAAAAATATTTCAGAATGAACTCAAAAGATGAACAAATGCTTTTGACTTGCATCTTAAGGAGCTTTGTTCCGATTTACTTTTGCCTTTTCCCATTCCCCATTTCCCTTTTCCACTGTTCTTCGCTTTTTTTCTTTTTTTTTTTCTTCGCCCTTGCTGAAAGATTTCTGCTGACCTTTCGATTGCCAATAATCTAGGTAGAAGTAGAGTAGCTTAAATATTCTCCTATATATGCTTGCTCTCTATGTCGGTTTCGAGTAGGAATTACTGTCATATTTACCTACAAACACACACCCACACACACACACACACACACACACCCATGCACGGCAACTTTTAACATACCCCAGTAAGCAAGGTCAGCTAATTTCTATTACAATAGCCACTAAGGACTATTGCGGAATTCTTTGCTGAAAATTAACATTGCGATGTCCTAGGAAATGTAAGGTATTCATGTCGTTTAGTTTTCGGTCCGCTATCACTGACATCTTCTTTTGAATAAGGTCGAAATGGTTATGGATAGCGGCGCGAGCCAAATGAGACAAAATGAATTCTTGAAAATTCATGCTACTTGTTTTTCGGTCTTCCATTGCTGAAATCTTAGTCTGAAAATGGTCGGAAGACTTCATTCGAAAATGAACATAAAACTCATATATGAATTCCACAAAGGATAACATATCATCGTAAGAATTCTTCGAAGAAATTATTCCTATTTGGAGGACTAAAAATTTTGAGAAAAATTTCAGTTTTGTATTACACTTTGTATAATGACTATGGTTGCTGGTAGTTATATTTAAAAAGTCGCCTTATCTAAATACAGACCTATCTACTTTCGATTATTTTGAAAATAAATCAAATGATTAGCGATTAATCGAAAACATCATAATCATATGGTTATTCGATTAAAAAAATGATTTTAATCGATTAAATTAATCATACCTATGATCAATCGTGTCCATCCCTACTTATGTCTTCAATGAATTCATGTCAAGAACAAATTCATGCAAAAACGAACATGCCGACTGGGATGTATTTATTCATAAATATGGTTGCATATGTGATTAAATTGAAAATAACAAAATTCTCAAGCATCCTTATGTCGAAGGAGCATCATCTTGAAGAAGGGCAATCATTGATTGTGAATTTCCGAGGAATGAAGAGAAAAAAAAGAGAAAAAAACATTTTTCCTCTTTTTGTCTTTCACTTGAACACATAAAAGACTGTCAATCTCAATTCTTGTCTGAGAGCCCGAGAACCTTCAAAATATAATCGTTATCATCATTGTTGCGATAGACCCTTCAAATGAGTTTTATTTTATTTTTTTATTGTATATATATACATACATATACATATACATGTACATATATATTTTTTTTTTGTTTATTTAAATTCTCGAAATTGAAATTCATTCCAAACGATGGAAAAATATTTATTTCTTGATTCAATGATTGCCATACTTTACATACATACATACGTCCATATATGTAAGTGGCAATCTGCTATCTGCCAAGGCGGACATTTTGATCGCGTCGTGAACCTATCACTTTCATTTGACCTTTGTTCTTCTCTGCACGCATTCGTTTCTCTTTTCGATTTGCCTTAAAATAAACATTTCAAATTACCTTCCGATATGTAGCTCAAAAATGAAAATTAATTCAAATTCTCTGTTCTGAGAAAAAAAAAATTTAGAATTCTCCATTTTGTCGGTAGCGGAAAATTCCGTTTGCACATAAATAGATGAATAAATAAATAAATAAAATAAAAAACAAATTATCTTTGATATACATATGTATAAAATATTTACAGCCGAATCCACAGCATTTGTCTATGACAGCACTTGTTGGCTGGCTTGTTGGCTTATATTGTTGCAAATGAGCTTTGATTGTTTCTCTTGACGTGATGCGATGTGCACCTGTATTTGTGCTACTTAAATAAGCCATGTCCTTAATGCCATTCAGCCGGATTACATCTTGACTGTGTGTGTGTGTCATTATGCCTTCAATCATCATCATCCTCGCGGTGTGGCGCACAGTGGTTTATTTGCGGAAAAAATGCATTTTTTGAAGTACCTTATTCCAATGTTTGATGTTTTTATCTGAGTTAAGCATTGTTTCAATAAGAAGAATTCATGATATTTTTTTCCGAAAAGGAAATTTTTATCCTCAATAAAGTTATTGAAAGTCAGAAAACATTTTTTCACCTAAAACCATGAAAATATTGTTAATATAAAGCAACATTTGTTTCTTACTATATTGTTTTGATGGCTCCTTTTGTTGGTTTTATATGAAAAAGTAGCATTTTATCGTCAAAATATAAAAAAAATTTAATCAATCCATGAAGAATTTTTGAAGTTATGAGCAATGTAACAGGCAGCTTTCTAAACATCAATTTTCCGCCTTTTATGGACAAAAACTTAGTTACCTTTGTTTACCTTTGTGCTCTACCTATATAAAAATGAAAGGTCGAGATGTCATTTTTCAATATCTGAAAAAAAATTTTTGCCGACAGCTGCCTACCAGGGAGTTATTCCAATTTAAATGAAAAAATACTTGCAAAAAAAATTGTTAAAAAAATGGGGCATACTTTTAGGGGGCTGTTGACATTAGAATTATGAATGGTATTTTATGCCTGTGACGGTTCATAAGATTTTAATACATGGGCAACGAATAATGGACGCCGCAGTTCTTCCAATAGGAATGCTATCTGAAAAAGCCAAAGAGGCCCGAAACAAGGATTACCGAAAATACAGACTGATGTTTTCCAGGAAATGTGACAGAGTCTCTACGAATGAAGACGTTTTCTGTCGGCTAATGGCAACTTCGGATCCTTATATTACTTTTATAAGACGTCAACCCTCTAAAACTACCTTGGAATTAGATCCGGTCGTAATTGAAATGATAGCCGAATAAATTAAAAATTGTATTTCTTGTATTTGCAATAATTTCAAGAAGTTGTTCACATTTTGGGAATGGTGGTGGGGAATTCAGTTGTGGGTGGTGGGCGTGGCCGATTTCGATGGAACTTTCAGAATGTGTTTATATTGTCGTATATAAGGTTTGTGTCTAATTTTATGACAATCCGAGCAAAAATAAAAGTTTTATATGCAAAAAGATTTTGGTGGTGTATGGGAGGTGGGAGGTGGGCGTGGCCGATATGGATGAAATTTTCAAATTTTCTTAACTTCACCTATAGCAATGGGTGTACCAAAAATCATTGCTCTACAACAACTCCTGCTATTTTTTTCCAAAAAATATATGAAGCCAAACCACTGTGTGGCGTGGCGCGGCGTGGCGCGGCGTGGCGAGGCGAGGCGAACCGAATAGAGCCCTTTTGATATATTCATTGATAGGCTGCTAGGTATGTGTATGCGTGTGTGTGTGCGCCCAGGTTAGTTCACTCATTATGCTCATCAGTTTTGTAGAGGAAAAGCAATATACTTAAGTAAACGCATGGAGGTAAATATGGCGGGTTAATCTTAGAGTGAGCATCGTTCCATACAAGCGCGCGCGCGTATATATTCACGTCTCTTGATCGAAGAGGGTGAGAGAGCGCGAGAGACAGCTTTCGTCCAAATTGCCTTTTCGCTTAACCGAATTCGAATTCGGTTAAGGTTGATTGCATGTATAATCTTGCATGTGTAGATTGAGTACTTGACTCGCGGTGCCAACCAAGCCTTTGTCGGCCGAAGCATGACTGCGCTGCCGCTGCTGCTACCATCGAGTATACACACCTTCACATAATTTACAATCATATCCTTTCGAATCCATTTCGTATCCAGGGTCTGCTTGCATTTGAGAATCCTTAGATAACGGAACGCACACGTGTAGCAAGACATATGTACATTCTGAATTCATATTTAAATGGCGTAAACATGACAGCATCATATCAATGCAACAGCCCAGCATCACAATAGCACAGCACACGAATGACGAACTTTATGAAGAACGTTCATTATCATACAAGTGCGCTCTGCAATGGAAATGCATACGCGTACCTATATGTCTTCCTAATGCGCCCTAGCACATTCAACACACATATGTATGTACATATGTACGTCCGTGGGTAATGGACCTTCGATCGAATTTCAAAGTCTATTGAACAGTTATACTTAGGTATATGTAGGCGAAGAGTATTGCATCCAGTTAAGAGCGAATAATGAGGCTTTGCAGAGTTCTTGAATGCAAGCAGTTATGATTAATGTAGGCTTTACTCTTGAACGTTAGTGTGTTTTGTTTTCTTAAATCTAAATGAAAGATATTGCGAAGGCTGGTCTATTAAATTTTACTTCCAAACGGAAAAAGTAAAAAGTTTATTATATCATCATCTTCAATGTTTGAACTAAAAAAAAAAATAATATAATTATAACAATATTGTTTGTCTTTAAATCCATGCCAAGGCATCAACTTTTCTGGCGTTCGATATGAGTACGATGATTTCTCATGGGTTGTAAAAGAGTAAGAGAGAAAGAAAATATAAAAACTAGGCCTGAAATAGTGACGGCAGATCACGTCTTTTAGACCGTGGGGAGCTGTTAACACCAAATTTCTGTCTAGTGAGTTCGGACGTAGAGACAACATATTGTAGAGTTACTCGCTTTTTCCCAGGCTTTATTGCTGCCTTATAAGGCAGCGGTAATGTCAAGATTACTGTTAAGTTAAAGTTAACCAGAAATTTAAACAACTTTATTGGCCATTTATGTGAAATTATGTGGACGATTGGCACGCGCTTTGAACATACACTTATTCACCAAGGAGAGAGAAAGAGACACAATTCGGGTCTTACACTTTTTATACCCGACACACTCTGTGTCGAGGGTATATTGCGTTGGTGTGGTTGTGTGTAACACCCAGAACCAGTCGTGATAGACCAAAATATATATAGAAATGATTAGCGTCACCAGGAGATTCGATTTAGTCTGTCGGTATACGGTTTTGACGAAATTTGATATCCGTGCTTACGGGGACATGAGTAAGAACAAGTTCGAGAATGGACCCGATCGGACCATTTTTAGGGGTACCTCCAGTACTAGGGTCTGTTACAAAAATAACAAAAACTGCTGTAAAACCTAAGGTTTTCAAGATCTTTTGATAAATTTTGTTATTTTACCATTCAAGTAATATGATTTTAAAAACTTGGAAAAGTGGGCGTGGCAAAGGGCCAATTTTCATAAACAAATTTTACAAAAGTCGGTATACGGGGCTCCTTATGGCCTTAAAAACCTCTGGAATATTCTTTCTTAGTGGTCCTGTTTTTTGGGCGTGACTTAAAAATTATTTAAATATGTGTCTGTGTCGGGTATTGTATTGTCAGGCGCGCGTGGCTATAACACCCTTACTTGTTTTTGTTTGTTTTTTTTTTTTGTGGCGATGTGTAATTATTCTACTCATATCTATTTTTCATTAGCTACTTTTTTTTAAAATAATCCTAATATCCGCATACGAGCCGCCGATGTATTGAAAAAACCGCATCCGTGACACCCCTAGTCGCAGTATGTTCTAAAACACGTTATCGAAAAACTATGTTGCCTACTTTTAGGCTAAAAGGTGCATTTTTCATTATTTCTCTGCAAGAGCAAGTAGGCAATGTTGTCTCAAATCTACCACGACGACGAACATTACGCGATCAATCGGCTAAATATCGCGTATTCATCTGCCAGACGTGCATTGTCAAAGTCTCTTTTGGAAAAGGTTTACACGATGTTTTTCAATATATACATACCTTACCCAGTCAAGACTGTTACGTTAATATAACATTACAGTGACGTAATTTAAAAGTGGAAAAACGTTTTAAGAACGTCACAATAAGGTTACAATAACGTTATTTCCTACTCAACAACGTAACAGTGTAACAGAAATCAGCCTATCAAAATGACGGAGAAAAAAAAATTTTTTTTTTTTTTTTTTTTCTCTTATTTATATCTAAATTTTTTATTTTTATTTATAACAATTATTAGTATTACTATTATTTAATTAATTGGTTTCATTTTTAAAAATTTTTATTTTCCTAATTTGTCTTCAATTTTCTTTGCTTCGATCGAGTTTCGAAAACACGACATGTCGCAACATCCAGCGTGCTAGGCGAACGCTTTAACCAGTAGGCTAAACAAACAAACACGATTTATCCGTCAAAATGCTCACTTGAGTTTATCGTTATTCAGATTTTGGGAAACATGCGTAAAGAATTTTTCACTCCAAATTTTTTTTACTTGAAAATGAAAAAATATAGTAAAAAAAAAAAAAAATATTAAAAAAAAGGAGAATAAATAACAATAAATTTTTCATTAATTCCACATTATCTCCGTAAATACGGTTCTCGAGATTTTAATATTTTGCCAGGCGATGAATTAAAGGCTCTAGAACAAATTTGCATCAAAAAGTAAATTTAGTAAAAAAAATGTAGCATACGATGTTTTTCCGAAAAATGTCGATATTTTCATGAAGAGGTAAATTTAAAAAAAAAGTCACGTTAGATCAATTTGACGGTTATGGCTCGATATGTAAATAAAGGACATATTCGAGTTCGAATTTGACGTAGGGATTAGAATGTAATAACATATCATACATTATAGTGAAATTATATGTATCTACTAAAAACAAAATCAACGTCAAGGTTATAATAGCATTAGATCTGTTAAATATCATTCGTTTCAACAATTTATAATGTGAAAACATTCACCACGTTGCCTTAAGATCAAATTATAAAATAAATGTTACTGCAACGTATTTTATGCTCATACCTTTACAAAACATTATGGTAACGTTCAGTGTTGGCTGGGTATGGTATTGTCGCTTTTGCTTGATTCCATCGAGTGGTTTATACAATGTATCGCCAATTGTTCTTCCAGAAGAGTCGCGGACAAGATCAGACAAGTTACTAACAAGTTTTACTCTTCCGCGATAAGAAAGCAGCGGCTGCGGAACGCTCTTCCGCGATATAAAATGTCTGCTGGAGTACGATTCCATTGCATAGATTTTCCGAAGGTGAATAGGCGAGCGCACACAAAGGCATAAACAAATAACAGGGCCTTACGGGTATTTTACGGAAATTCACTATTAAAATCGTCAAATACTTTAAATGCTCCTAAAATCATTCCGAGTAAGTTTTCACCTGATTTTCGACTTCCAATTCGCAGGGACTACTGAGTATATGTGTATTTTTAGACCTTTTATAATGAAATAAATGTTTTGTGGAAACGAATTATGGGGCACACAAAATTTCGGTAAATCTTAAATTTTTGACGATATTTATTTCCGTAACATGCCCGTCAGTATCGTAAAATACACTGTGCGACAGTTTAGAGGTCATGTTTTGTAAACAAAAATTTGACGACTGTTTTTGAAAGTGCTCGGTGAGTATAACAACACCTCATACTCAGTTTTGTAAAGTCACCTCTAATTTTTTTTTTAAAAAGACTTCAAAAAGTGGGACGAGAATTAAATTACTAACTTACTTATTGCCATATCTCGTAATCCGTTCAATATTTTCATTTCCTATCTATTACAATTTATAGCTCTTAACTCATTTTAAATAGTTTTAGTACAAACCAACCCGAAAAAACTCTATCTAGTAGGTGCAAATTGGAAAAGTTCCTAAAATTTGATGTGTTTTTTTATCATATTTTAGTTTGTATGGCCGGCTTATAGCTCCCAAGGCAATAAAATTTTTTTCAAAATTTTTTGATCCAAATATAGAAAGACTATAACTTAACAACTTCTTCATATACACGAACTTCATCCGAGCACTGCTTGATACCGTTTTGCCGCTGCAAAGTTTAACAATTTTTACCAAAAATCGGAAGAAAAATCGCAAAATCACCCTTTGGGTATAGACGAAATCTTTTAACCCAACGCAAATGGTTCCGAACCATGAAAATAATATGTAATCAGTGTTGCACTGTTTTTTTCTGGATAATCTGCCAAGGAAACAAGTAAAGAAGTTTACATCGGCTAAGCCGATTGCACACATACCTTTTCCTCAGCCTTAAATATGTTGAAACATTACCTTAACAAAAATTCCTTCCCTTTTCGTTGTTCTAGCTACACATTATCTGTGCTTCGATTTAGCTTCACAAACTCGAAATTATATTTAAGTACAAATTTTTTGCGAATGGTGGGCATGGTCAAATTTTAACCGTTAGAGGACATTTTGTCTATCAGCGAAATACTCAATTCAAAATAGAGAAAATCAAATTTTTGCGAATTTCGCGAATGGTGGTCAAATTTTAACCTTAAGTCACGACTTTATTTGGCGGCAAAATACACAATCAGAAGAAGCAAAAAAATCATTTTTGTATTCAGATATGAGAATAAGAGAAAGAGTGTTTTTTTCTAATGTGTATGATGATGACCATAAATATAGCGATGTCGCAATTTTTTTTCAGCGAAAGCTTAAGTCTACATAGTATCTATACACACACCAAATTTCAATAAGCTGAGATGTATAGTAAAAAAGTTATTCACGAAAAACGTTAAAAATCGTGATTTTTTAAACTTCTGAACCACTTCCCACGACCCAAGGAGGGACTACGAAAACAATTTTTATGCAGTTTGTCGGACATTTACCTGGTTCATGTCCATGCCGAATTTCAATATGATATCTTTCATGGCTTAGGAGTAAATTACGAAAAACTAAAGTGTGACCGACAGACAGACAGACAGACAGACAGACAGACAGACAGACAGACAGACAGACAGACAGACAGACATGGCTAGATCGACTCCTCTTGTCACCCTGATCAAGAATATATATATATGTCTATATCTATCGCGACTCCTTTGGTATGTTACATAATCCGAGGCAAACTTAATATACCCTTTCCTTCGGAAAAGGTATAAAAACTCCCTAAATCCCTGTAACTTTTTACAAAAATCCTGTCGCTCTGTGATAGTTGCCGGTTGCCAGCCGGTCGCCCTGTGTGAAGAGAAGATTTGAGAAAATAATCAAAATTTCAAACGAGACTTCCGATCTGATGGGAGTTAAAAAAAAAACGAGGCTTTCAAAATCATTTTCACTTTTCGTTATTTCAGTCCTCCTCGATCCCGTTTAAACAAAAAAAAAAAGTGTGAAAACGAGAATCCATTTTATCATCAAGGACTATTATGTCAACACAAAAACGAGTATTCAGAAATGTTTTCAATGAGTCCTTAAAACTTATTGTTGCCATCACTGAACTTATGTCAATAAAAGGCGAGAATACTCCTATGCTCAATGGCTACACATTAATTCCATTGTTGGCGTTTCCCAAAAGTTGAAGCGGAATCTGTCCCAGCAGCGAAACTGCGATTGCATGCCAGTGCCATCAACTCTAGAATCAACTCCAAAATAATGCAATAGCATTACAATATGCATGAATTGCTTCTCAAAAGTAATCAACTCCACTATTTCAAATACTTCATCAATTTTATTTGCATTGTATTATATTGTATTATATAGGTAATGCAATAGGAGCGGCTTTTCATTACCAATCGCCTATTAGTAATGCGTGTTTTTATTTAGAATGCATCGGTGAAAATAATCTTTGGGTAATCAATGAACTTATATACGAAAGTAATGCAGCGCAAGAGATAAAGGTAATCCAACAATAAAACGTCATTGGTTCAATGACTGCATTGATGAAAGTTAATGCAACAGAAGCCTTTACCGCTTACCGCCAATGTCACACAATGTTAAATGTAATGCATATTTCAACAGGAAATTAATCGAGTGTGTCATCAAATGGCATTACTTGTCATAGATGAAGCATCGATGAAGCATGCATTACATTCGCTGCTGGGGTGCTATGTATGTGTGTGTGTGTGTGTGTGTCCGGGTGCATAGGTGTGAATATGTTTATAAAGTTGATGCTATGTTTCATTAATTTATGAACAAAACAGAACATTTCGGTGTCTGCGCATCACAATTTTGTTATGAAAACATATGCTATTCAATTTATTATTTGATGGTAATAGGCTCCTGAAATTGTCGCCATCAATATTCCTTACGCCTACACGTTTTCCACTTTCTATGGTGTACAATATTCGCGACGTCAATTCCATTTAAATTTCAATTGATGCCATTTCCCAGTCAGACAGGCGGGATTTCCCACGGCAAAAACACGGTTTTATTGTAATGGCAACATATACGACGAACGGGAATATGTTCACTTGTGTATGAAAGCATCGGTATCGATATTGTTGCTCAATACGCCTTCGAGGAGTATCATATCTGTAAATGTTTTTGTACATTTGCATGTGCGTGCTTTGCACGTGGCAAGGAAACACCTATGCATATGAATGTATGTGTCAAAGTGTACCTATGTGAATAAAAAGCGTGGCAATCGCTGGGATTGTATTGTTAGGATTGCGGTGGCGCGCAATTGCCTTAATGGTGTTTTTGATATACATACATAGAGGAGTACTTCGATATCGAAGTAACTTTATTACGAGCATAACAACAACTACGACTACGACTCTACGGGGGTAATTCAGTGTCAGCGTGCGATTCCGGCTTTCCTCTTTTGAATCGTCCTCAAATCAAGTTCTCCTGCTGACGTCGAGACGTTTCCGCTCCACTTCGCTCTGCTCTTTTCCGCTTTTCTCTATTATACCGAGTAAATCTTTATTGTTCCGTTCAATTCCGTTCCGTTCCGTTCCGTTCTGATCCGTCACGTTGCCTGTGGATCGAAATGCGTTTTACATTTCATTATTTTATTATTTATCATTAACATGTGTAGCTGTCTTTTGTCGGCATTTTAATAGCTTCAGGTACACAATTTGTGGTTTGTTTGTAGAGCATAAGTCAGTCAACTACTTGCAAGTAATTTCTACGTGTTGCTACAGTGTAAACATTTGGAATCGGGGCAACCACAAATCAATTTGCTGAAAATTTTGAAAGCATCAAATCATTTGGCTCGGCGTATTGCGATGCGGCAAACGATTGAATTTGTAGATAAATTGCGCGTATTTATTTGAAAATTATTTTCTCCTGGTTTTTTTTTTTCGTTTTGTTTAGACAACGGAATTTATTTAACGCATGCGAACCCACGTGGGCATTTGCACAACAAGTGTCAGCCGCAACTTAAAAACTTTTATGTGTTTCGAAGTCAATTTTTATTTTTTTTTGTATCTACTAGAATACTCTTATAGATGAAGTTCTAATTCTGAAAATTTCCATATCTTACATTATCTTTTAGACCAAAAAAACCGTGTAAAAACTTACGGCGAACTTTCATCATAATCTTGATATAGTTTTTGTTTGAACATTTTATGAACTAAGCGCCAGGAAAAATAAAAGATATTCGGCCTGATTATGATTATTTTTCAAATTTTTATGAATGAAAAAGAGTTTTTTTTTTTCATTCATAGAAATGTGAAAATCCGAACGGATTCGATCCGTCGGAATACAGAAACAGGCCGATTGGATAAAATTTTTTCTAATACTTCTGAATGATAGCCAGCCTCACTGTGCAAAGAGAGCGGGCTGCAGATGGGCATTTCCGCCTTCAGTTTTTTTTTTTTTTTTTTTTTTTTGTACGTTTGTCCATTTAAAGGCGAGGAAGCGACGGGGAGTGGAGTCGAGTACTACTAGCCTACTAGCCAACAAATGTGGGCAACTCTTGAGTCAGAATGGCCTAGTCTAAACCGGACCTTAGCAAAACAATAAAACATCTCATCGTTTTTATTGTTGAAAATTTCGATTTTTGGCTTTTGTCATCGCTACATGTATGTATGCATGTATGTGTATATATTTTTTGCGATTCCTCTAATGCTTTCAAAGGCGCCCACCAAAAGCAGTTCCAGTTCCCTCGGGCCTGGAAGTCCTTCAAACACAAATTGAAATACCAAGAAAATGACGTCGAACATGAAGACGATGTTGAAGAAGCACAAGAAAAAGAAGAAATCGATTGCTAGGCAGACTATTGACACGGAGCTCCATCTAGATGCAGTCAAAATTGAAGCGTGGAATTTGATCTCCGGTGAATGTCACCGAGACTCAAACCGAATTGAATCGAAACGAATTGAATCGAACGTATTCGACGTGCAGCGGCTTTCAACGGAAATTGAACGAAGCAAACAGCAACAGTATATATCCATATGTGTTTATAAAAATATCAATCAGCTCACACATATATTCGTAGAGTATAGTGTTCAATACTGATGGCTGTCACACTATCGCATGTAGAGCGCGAAGAACCGACGGGCGTATACGTTATGCGAGAAGGTAATTTTTATAACATTCCGCTGCGATGTTATCTTAATCGCTGACACTGACATCAATTCGAATAGGGTTTTGACAGAATTGAAGAGTAAAAACGTAACAAAAAAGAATATACATATATGTATGTACGTATATATCCATATAAAGTAAATCGAAAGTTGCCTCCTTGAGCAAAAGGAAATTGATTCTACTTTCCAAGCGCAATTTTGGTCACAGGTAATCGCATGCTATTTTTTTTTTTTTTTGTTGGGTTTTTTTTTTCTATTTGTTTTAGCCGATTCTCGTGTGTGTGTGTGTGTGTGTGGTGTGTGTGTGTGTGTGTGTGTGTGTGTGTGTGTGCTAAGCTGGGAGACAGAGACGACTCGCATTAAATTTGGCAATATTAAGTGAGCTTATTCTGGCACGAGCGGCGCTGATGAGTTCGTGAAAATTGCTTCTTTAAGCACTTAAAGCAAAGTGCTTTCCTTTCACAAGCTTATCATGTGAACTACCATGCGTGTTGAATCAACTATAGATGCTTTCGTATGTATGTACATAAGTGTTAGCATTGTGTGTGTGCGTATGTTTGTATAGATATATGTACATATGCATAAGCGGATGTATAAAGGTACTCTCAGTATATACTGCGTGTTGCACTCTTAAAGAAATAAAGATTTTATAGCACAATAAAGCCGAAAGAAATTTTCTTCCGTACCGTACCAACAACAAAATCGATATAAATGTTTAATTGCAGCTAGAGGTACGCAAAATCCGTTTATCCCCGTTGGAAATTTCATGGTTTATTAACCTCCATCCAACCAACCATCAAAACCAAAGAAGAAGGTAAGAAAGCAAGAGTGAGTAAGACACAGAGAGAGCAAGAGAGAGAGATAGAGAGAGCGAGAGAGAGAGAGAGAGAGCGATAGAGAGAGCGAGAGAGATCGAACGAGAGCGAGACAGAGCAAGAAAGAGCATAAGAGAGAGCGAGAGACAGCGAGAGAAGGAGCGATACAGAGCGAGAGAGAGCGAGATAGAGCGAGACAGAGCTAGAAAGAGCGATAGAGAGCGAGAGAGAGCGAGAGAGAGCGAGAGAGAGCGAGAGAGGGACTGACTTAATGACTGAATGAATAGAAAAATGAAAGAATGACTGGCCGAATGATTGACCGAATAAATGATCGATTGGCTGACAGACTAAATGACTTTTTAAACAAACTACTCAATTACTGTACTGTACTACACTAGCTTGTGTTTGATTCCAACTGGGCATTCACTCTTATTCACACACATGTGCTCTTAACTCAATTGCTAATAGGTTTACGACTTGAGTGATGCTGATTTTAACCTCCGGAAAATTGTGCAATTTGACTTTTTGCCCAATATGAGAAAATTTTATCCATCAGTGTAGGTCCCTCTAAGCTGTCCTCCCTTTCTGTTCATTTCAGTTTTTTTGTTTTTTTTTTCTCTCTCTTTGAAGTTGATCCCAAGCATTTCGAACAGCTGTCGGTCTTTATTTGTTGGAAATTTACTTTTCCATTTTAAGAAAACTTGATAATGGGAGTTAACTGATCCTTTTGCCGCTAGCAGCGGTTGCCGTGTGGCAACGCACAAGTGTCAGTAATTGAACAGAAGTCCGTTTCGAAAGCGAGACACGAAAACGCAAAGACCCAAAGCGATATGTAGCAAAGACAAAGAACACACATGAAAAAGTACACTGAAATTCGAGGACAACTCAACAAGCATGCGAGAATATACCTACAAACTCAACCCGCCCCGCCCTCAAAACAAAAACAAAACAAAAAAAAAAGAAGTAGAGTGTTCGAACGTTTTCACTTGATTTTTATAAACCTTTCTATCAAAAAACGGAAAAAAAGAAAACATTATAATAAAATATAAAATGAAAGGAAGAAAAGGAGAAAAATTCAATTCAATTAAGAAAAACAAAGGTATGCTAACGGAAAAATGGAAGGCAGCTTAGTTTGAACACGTGGTGGTCAATGGTTAAGCGCCTTAGGGGCGAGGAAGAAACCGGAAATGGGAAATGCGAAATGGAATTACGATAAAGAAGATTCCGTTTAATTAAAGTTACAATTTGCGCCTATCAAATATCAAAAGCTCTTATATGCTTAAGTACAAATGTTCCAGTAAATTGACTTGTCGGCATTCGCCACTCGCCGCTCGCCGCCCGCCGCTCGCCATCCCGAATTTTTTCCTCGCTTCAAAGCAAGTGAGCGAACGAAGACGAGGGTGGCAGGACGACGAAGAGGAAGTTTTCCCGTTTTTATTTTTCCGTCTATTTTTCTGTTTTTTTTTTGTTTTTGTTTTTTTTTTTTTTGATTTTCTTTTGGGAAGCGTCATTTCGAGGAGTGGTTTCATTTGCGATGATATTAAGACATTGTGTGTGAGGCCTAATTAAAAATGAAAGAAAACAATTCCGTTTTAAAAGCTTTTTGAATGAACAAATCGGTTCGCGCAAGACCGTGTGGCGGGCGGGTCGTTCGGTCGTGAGCTCCTTTATAATGCCTCTTTGTGTTTCGTTGAATGGTGAGATAATAAGATAGCAGTGTAAATGATTTCCAATAGCATGAGAAGAGAGCCAGAGAGCGACAGCTATGAGCTAGTATCGAATCCATAAAATTAGAAGCTCTACATTCGACGACCAACCGTGCAATGAATTCAAGGAATTTTGTGAAGATTCTACTTGAAAATTTCTTTGAAATATCAGCGGTCATAAGATTCTTCTTCTTCTTCTTCTTCTTCTAAAACGAAAAACTGAATCAAGAAAAAAGAATATTGTTTCTTGCTTTTTATGTACATTTTATTAGGTGGACCTTAAGAGATTTATTGAGATTGCCTGAATATGCTTTGCTCCATTACCTGTTCCAGTCCATAAATTCATTGACATTGGCCTTTTTAGTCAGCTGCGAACAGCCGAACAGAATTAAGTAATCTAGATAAATGGGGATTTTTATTTTTAAGCGAAACGAAAAAAATATATAGATATACTTAAATAAATAAATAAATATATTATTGCATGTATGTAGACATTAAGAGATTGATTTGTTGGTGATGAAAGAATTTGATGGCAAACGATTGCGTGTCTGTACTAAATTTAAGACCGCAATGGACTTCAAGAGTCTTGAAATTATTTTAACGTTTCACATTAGGTATACGCGGAACTTATTTTGGGCGTGTGGTGGGAACAAACCTTCGAAGAAAAGGCTATATACAATCCAGAATATAAAATATGAAGAATATAGAACTCAAGAAACAAAGTCAAGGTCGCAAGGTTAGTCAGCCAGTCAGTCCGTCCAGTCTGTATGACTAGTCGGTATCTCGGTCAATCAGTAGTGGTATTTTGCAAATGAACATCTATCCGTTTGCTATCAATGAAGTCGAACTTATTAAATTTAGTAAAACTAATAACAGTAGTTGTGCCAATATCCAGAATTAAAGTTGATTTTGACTGTATTCCGCCTCTCTGGTTGGGTGAAGAAAAGCTGAGATTTGAGCATAAAGTCCTGAACTTGGGTGTCTATGTGAACTCTAGACTTTCTTGCAGCGATCATATAAATTCTGTTGTAAAACGAATTTATCTCACTCTAAGAAATCTTAGAATATCAGCGTTCTACACGCCAATGGAAACAAGATTACGGCTTGCTAAAGTACTTGTATTGCCTATTATAACATATGCTGAAACAATTTATTGTAAATTAGATTCTGCTTCTTTGCATAAATTGCAAATGGCTTTCAATGCAGTTACACGCTATGTCTTTGGCCTTCGTCGATTTGACCATATCTCTGAATTCAATAAGATGTTTCTGGGCTGTTCTATGGTTGATTATCTATATGCTAGAAACTGTATTTTTCTAAAAAAAATTTATTGTCACAAAAAAGCCGCAGTACCTATTTGATAAATTGCAATTTCCCTCCTTAACTCGAAGTAAAAATTTGATAGTTCCCATTTAAATATAAGCATTTAAATTCCTCACGTTTTTTTTTTTTTTTTTGTTAGTACAATCGGAAATTGGAATTCTCTGCCCCATAACCCGAAATTAATTGGTGAAGTTAACAAATTTAAGCATAGTATTTTTAAATATTTGGCTGATATTTAATAACGTAGAATATGATAGTTTTAAGTGATACTGAAATTTTTAAAATATGAATTAGTCGGAAATGAAATTGTTAAATTGAATTTTAGTGATAAGATTAAATTTATTTTTATTTTTTCTTCTTTTTCTTTTGGATTTGTAGATTTAGATAGTAATTATAGTCTTAAGTATTGTTTGAATTTGGTTGGGTATTATGTTACAAGCTTGTACTATAAAAGATAATAATATCTTAGTGTACCTACTAATGTGGAACAATAAACAAAATTAAATGAAAATGAATAAGTTCATTTAGATATTTAATTTTCTCATCTTATTTTCAAAAAATTTATTGGACATATGGGGTACCAAACTAAAGGAAATTAATCCAGCATTTTAAATAAAATAAGAAATGTGAGTGTTAATAGGACCTTTTTCATACCAAAATGGCTCTCAAAGTCAAAAAATGTTTAAAAAAAATTTAAAATTTTGACTTTGAAGACTCAAATACGCTTGAAGCTGCAATAAAGTATAAGACTATTTTATACGCCTAAAAAGGTCTGACAATTCTTTGTCGAACTCCACTAAAATTTGTATCTTGGATTCAAACGTTGAGGCGTGAAAATTTTTTTTCTGAAACCACTGCAAATTTTCGTTCTTTCCCTTCTAACTACTCAGGGGTGCATTTTGGAATCCCCCTGCCATACGATTTTTTGTTAGTTCTGACCCCCTCTATCAGCTCCCGACTAGTTGACCTTCACAAACGGAACACCCTGTATACAACATATCCAAAGCAATCTAGTTATAATCAATCAAAATATCTGATAAATATTTTATATGGCTTCAATCTTATCGCTCGTAATCATTCAATTTGCACAAATGTACAAGAAAATACGAAAAATCATTCGAAATTCTCACACGAGCCCTCATCATTGGAAACTTAGGACGATCCACTTGTTTCTCTTTTCCTTTCATTTTCCTGCACCTTTCTTTTGAATGTTTGTTTGTTCGTTCTTTAGTTCGTTCTTTCGTTCGTTTACGATGCTGGAAAATATTTTGCAAATAGCATCACGTCTGTCAAGATAAATTATCTCCTTTTGATGGCAAGGAATATTGGAATTTTGTTGCACACAGAAATTCTTTTCATAGAAAATTCGAATTCTATCGTTTTAAACCGAAAATAAATTTCTCAGTTTAATTTTATATGACATGTAATCAAGTATTTAACTCTGTCTGACGGAATTCCTAGCGGCGTAAATTCGAGCAATTAACCCAAAAGCGAGTACTCTTCAAATACTCCGTACCGGAGTGTACTCACAATAAAACAGATTCACATATACATATGTAAGGCGAGGTATACTAAATATTACTCCCTTTGAGATCGAAGGTGGATGAGTTCGTGCATTAATGAACTTAATTTGAACGATGAGAGGCAAAGAGCAAAAGAAGAAGAAAATTTTTTTTGCGGGGAAAAAGCAGCGGGTGCGCTTACTGAAAAATTGGGAAAATGGGCTATTGAAAAAAACAACCATCTATCTTATTATTATTACCTATATCTTATCAATAACGTGAATTAAACACATTTTAAAGACAAAATTTTAAATTCATAAAATCGAAGAAATTGATGAAAATCAACTAACCTCCCTTGAGGTAAAGAATATACTCCCGGGAGTACTCCCTTTTGTATCTAAATAGCGAGTAGTGGTTTTCCAATGCCACCATAATGTTAAAAAAATACAGTTCATCACATGCCAAAGCAAATTGGAAGAGAGTTCTTGTACTCCTCTTGAAGTACTCGCTTTCGCCGCTGGGAACGTTCACACGCACTGTGTGCGTGTTTGTGTGGCTGTAAGTGTGTTCACAGATATTTTATTTAGATCAGTTTAGCGATAAAAATAATTGAATGCACTTATTTATTTTATTTGGTGCAAGGCCTTTTCGACTTTTGCCGAGGAATTGTTGGACAAACTTTCAAAAAATCAAAACAAAAAAAAATCTAATCGACAATCATTCTCGAATGCAATAAATTCATGCTCCAATTGAGTTGAGATATAAAATCTCAACCGATCTAACAGCAATTAGAATAATATTTAAATCAATTTTCAGTATCAGGCAGGAAAAAACTATAAAAGAGAAAATATTATTCCAGAAGAACCACACAAAAATATTTTTTAACACTCGAAGAGTCGACGCAAAATTCATTTAAAAACCTGCATTGGACTGAACTGTTCAGAATAAAATTGGATTCAAATAAATTCGGTGAGTTTGAGCAAATGTAATCTTTGAATAACGTGTCTTCAATCGATTAATTCGAATGAAATAAATTGATGATCCTGTGGAATAGTACGAATAGACGACGTTCAGAGATCAGTGCAGAAAAATGTCCCCACTTTTCAAGTGATTCGAAGAAAAGGCGTCTTGGAATATAAATTCTATTTGAAATCATTAATTGTATGTCTCAGCTTCGACAAGGATGTAATAAATGCTGGATTATCTTTAGATTTGTGCAGTGAACGGTGTCGACCGTATTTGTCTTTAAGGACCCCGCCCTGACTACGCTATTGAAAACAAGTTAATAGTCTCTACCTTCTGCCAAAGGAAGTCCACCTAACTCAGTACTCCAACAATTGCCTTCATATTTTTCCAGCTAGTTTTTAATCATTCAATAAAGCAGCGTCCTCCAGAGTAATTGGGTTCCCACAGTCTCAATTAAGCTAAGCCCCAAAGGACAGAAACATTTTTTTTCGATTCTTATGAATCGCGAATCGCGAATTTGCTTTTATCCGAATATTGTTATCGGCAAGACGATTTGAGTTCGATTTCTCTTACGGCTGCCGCTCATTAGAGACGATATTATTCTTGCTCTTATTCGCTGAAAGAATTTTCAAATTCATTAAAGCGTTGTTAGTTCCATTTTAAAAATTAATTCAATAAAAACCAAAATATTTGTGTCCGTTTCATTTCTCAGTCTAAACTCGAATTAAATAAAACAAAACAACAACAAAATATATCTCTTTTAATTACTTAAAAATTATTCAACTATTAAAAGTGATTTACTTGAAATGAAACTACTAATTGAGACCATACCGTGCACGCAATTAGTAGTCCTATGCACATCCTGTGCTTGGTTACAACCTTCGTCCAACCAATTAAAAACTTTCCTATCTCGTCGAGTCCCATCGCAACAAGTTGTTTCACTCCGCTCCGTTGCCTTACACTCCACCCGTTCCCAATCCCAATCTCAATCCCAATCCCAATCCCACCACCCGCCATCCCAACCACTCAATTTCATTCCAATCCGTTCAAGAAAGTTCGGCTGCGGTCGTATCCTCAATCAAGCCTAAATAACAAAAGCAACCAGAAAACTTTAAAAACTAATGCTAATGAAGCGTGGCGCAATTCAATTCTCCCACTTTAGTCAAGTTCCTAAATCAATAAGGACTTGGGTGAATTTTTGCTCTTATCCCCAGTCTCTCACTCGGATTCGGACTCGGCCCGCTTGTGGTCACATTTTTAGTGGGATTCGAATTCTGAAAATCTCAAATCATTTTGCCGCTAGCGAGCCAAATAAACCTTTTTGCCGAATGCTTTAAACGTTGTGTACATATTTAAAATAAAACCCAAAAAAAAAAAAATAAAAATATTTAAAAAAATAAAAAAATTGATAAAATACAAATGAAATCAGAGAGTGAAAGAGAGAAATGCAGCCGTGTTTACTTTGCATAAGCACATAATGCAACAAGCTCAAAAGTACATTTTTCTTCTTTGCCACTTTTCACGGCAAATGGTTGCCGTTGCACGTTGTTGTCTCACCGGTCGATGGATAGTGGCGGAGTGCAGTGAAATGAAAAGTTGGCTACACTAAGTACCGGAGCAATGGACGGTGCGCCGGCATGTACGGCTAGTGAGAGAGTGTAATCAGTTTGCTGGCCACCTTTTGCGGTTACTTTTACTGTCATGACATGGAAAACCTTTCAGTTCATTTGGATGTGTATGTGCGTGTGTATGTGCGTGTGTGTGTGTGTGTGTGTGTGTGTGTGTGTGTATGAGGAGTGAGTTTATTTCGTTTTTCCCTACTACTGTCATTTTGAGGTTTTGGATCATTTCACTGGCGTCCCTTTTTCCATCGAAAGTTGCTTAAATGATCAACTCAATCTTCCGCTTCGCTTGCTTTCCATAAACACTGAACGTAATGCGGAAATGAAAATTTTCTGAAGTTGTCGTTCAACACGCTAAATAGAGCAAGAGCGAAAGAGCGAGATATATCGAGCGAGAGAGAGAGAGAGAGAGAGAGAGAGATAGAGAGAGAGATAGAGAGAGAGATAGAGAGAGAGATAGAGAGAGAGATAGAGAGAGAGATAGAGAGAGAGATAGAGAGAGAGATAGAGAGAGAGAAAGAGAAATAGAGAAAGCAAGCAAAAAAGTGAAAAGGCGAAGGAGAGTGCATTTTGAGTTCAATTGAGCGTGGATTTTCTGAGAAAAATGAAGAAGAAGAAGATTAAATATCTACTTTCAAGTCAGTCATTAGAGCTGCGATTTTTAGTCTAGTATACGATTTAGATTTCAGAGAAAGTTCACTTACAATGGATTTCACTGGTTTGAAAGAGAAAGAAAAAGAAAAAGCTAGATTATGGCGATTTTTTTTCAGTTATAAAGGATTTAGAAGCCAGTAATGACGAAGCTTAATTGTAGAGTTGCAACGGATATCCGGCTGACTGATAGGCCGGATATCCGACTGACGAATAGTTTTTATTTTTTATTATCTATTTTCCGGTTCCAAAGCCATATTGAACGGCGTAGCAATGATCCTGAGCTTTGTCGTTTATTAGAAAAAATTTCTAACGTAATTTTTTGACACATTACACTTTTCAAAATGCTTGTTTCGATTGGTTGTACCCCGAACTGCAATGAAAAATCTCTGAAAATGGAAATTTTCTGTGAAAATGTAGCGGAACTGCGTCGGGTTTCCTCCAATCACTCCATTATGAAATCTGCAATCGAGCACAAATTCAATACAGCCAATGTTTAATGCAAGGTATCCAGCCGGATACTAAATTTAAGGCCGGATACTGAATAGTGGCCGGTAAAAAAAAAAAAAAATCCCACAGATAATTTCTTACAGTGTACAAGTAGGTACATATATGTATCTAAAAAAAAAAAACAATTTTTAATGATATGTTCTTTTATATTGAACTTAATAAATAATACAATACCTAATAAGCGTGACTTGCGATTTCCTTTTACGCAAGTGAGATATGAAATTCCAAATTTACAAAGCTTAAATCTAAGGATGTTTGAATACTACTTCATAGGGCCGAACAGGCATGTGGCCCATCGAATTTAAACAGTTAGATACTTCCATATGTTTTCAAATTTCTTCCAAATTTAATTAAGTCATTTAGATTTGTATTCTTGTCTTTTCATATCCCCATGGTACGACACTCTCCATTGCCCCCTTCTCTCTATCCTCACTCTCCTCTCTCTCCCCACTCTCCTCACTCTCCTCTCTCTCCTCTTTCGCCTCCTGCCGGAAAATTCCTGTTTAGTTACTACACAGAAACAACCTGTAAATAAAGGTAGCCAAAAGGTAGGTCTGCCTAAAAGCGTTTCGTTGCAGTTACTCCTCGCGCATAATTAAAAATGGCACGAATTTTGCTCTCCACAAAACTTCTGTTTTTCGTTTGTTTTTATCAATATCGGGATTCGTGTTTTGATGCGTTATTTAAACAAAAACAAAATAAGACATGAAAACGTCAAAAAAAGAAAAAAAATACCAACGAAAAACCGAAACCAACCAATTTCTGAATCAATCAAAAACTTGCGGTTGTCTGTCTATGAATTTTTGGGCACAACTGTCATTGAAATTAAAACCCAAATTGCCGCTCTTAATTCAAAATTACCTGCCAAAAGTGCTGTGAGCGTTAAAGCATAACATTACCCATCGAATAAAGTACTAGAACCCCCCAGAGTCTTTCAAGTCTCGAAAAACGTCGCACACACACACAAAGACCGTTCGAACCTTAAGCTCAGCTCTGCAGAGGTAAGAGAAAGAAAAAGAGCAAGAGCGACGAGCATGTGAAACGAATAGAGGCACTGAGACCAGCCTTCACGATTTTTTTTCCAGTTTTTTTTTTTTCTTTCGCGTTCACTTTTGTTATTGATCGAGCTGAGCACAAGCCGGTCGCGCTCAAAACAAGCAAAACAAGTAAGGATGTTATAGTAAGACTAGCTCGCGAATACAATACCCGGCGCACACAAATCACAGACGGCAAGACCACACTGCCATTAAGTCAAAGCCTATTCTGGAGATTTTTTCGACCATGCCGACGATCATCTGTTCAATTATGTACCTTATGAGAACCATTATTTGGTATAGCCCACTTTTCGAGTTTTTAGAAACTTTATCAGAGGCATGATACGGAAATAACTCGAAAAATTCAGATTGCCCTCAAAGGTTTGTATGATTTTCATAACAGACCCCAGTGCTTGAAGTACCCCTTAATTTCTGTCACTATTGAATCACCGGCCGTTCTCTTTAGTGTTTTTTTACTCAGTTCTCCCCCAATGCGTAGGTATGCCAAATTTTTTCAACATCGCCCAACGCCACCGATAAGCTCGAGAGTCAGACATAAGTATGTACCTAAAACATGTTCCGGAACATTTAGTTCGCTGGTGGCAAGAGACGCAAGAGGCAAAGAAACTCTCAAGCGGACAGCAACGGGACCGAAAAATATGTCCGCTTAAGAGGAAACTATTTGACAGGAAAATATAATAGAGCATTCCTAAAAACTGTCCGCTCAAGAGGAGAGCCCGCAAAGAGAGAGCACACTGTACAGACAGCCAGACGGACCGAGAAGCAGACAGACGAAAATATCTAAAGTGATTCGCCTGGTGGCGCTGATCATTTCTACACGCACTCTAGGTTGCGCACGCACGCACAAGCAAAGTATTCCCGCTATACAGTCTGTATCGGATATTAATGTGAGCTTAAATTTCACGTAAGGAATTCCATTAAGCTTCATTTTTTTGAACTTCCATTCGGCTTGCTCCTAAAATAGTTGCGAATATTATTTAAAGCAGTTCGGTTGCTTGCTTAGCGCTTGTACGAATTTAAAGATGTGCAGCAGTTAACGTGATCATTTGGGGAAATAAAATTTTCGAAAGCAGATCAATCGCGTAAAATGATTCGAAATTACTGAAAGAAGGACAAAGCAAAAAGTATATTTTTTAAAATATATTTTCAAAAGGATATTCAATAATAAAAACAAAAGTGCCATTATTCAAAATCATAAAAAAAAAATTTTTTTTTTACAAACGATTTTCGAAACTCCTCACAAAAATGCTGTCCCACATACGCAACCGCAGT
The DNA here is from genome assembly GCA_020466095.1 of Chlorops oryzae. Lineage (NCBI taxonomy): Eukaryota > Metazoa > Arthropoda > Insecta > Diptera > Chloropidae > Chlorops > Chlorops oryzae. The sequence continues at coordinate 51,950,228 of CM035806.1, read as the reverse complement.
CAATTGGATAAAGTGAGTAAATTTGAAAGGGCGAAAAAAGGATTGTTTATTTGTTAAAAAAACTAAATAAATAAATTGATATCATTTGCAAACACTTCGATTTCTCCAAATGAAAAAATTTATAATTCGATTTTATGGCGAGACGGAGCGTCAATAGCATTTAGAAAGAGAGGGAAAAGATACACACGTACACATACAAAGAGAGATCGAGAGAGAGAGAGAGAGTTTTAAACAAATTTCTTTGACTCGAAGAAAGTATCTGATTCGATTTATGGTTTGACTGCGTTCGATTGTGATTGAAAATTATTCGAGCACGAACTTTTTCGAATGCCCGAAAGTGCTGGAATTGTTTGAGAATTGTAGATAAAGCAGCGTTCTTTACCCTGGAGTGCAAATCGGTGGGAGTTTCTAAAGAAAAAACTTGACTACTGCTGACTGAATGGAGTGCAAATCAATATCCTAATGTGGATTTATTTATATTTAAGAAAAACAAATTTATTATGACCAGTACAGTCAGCTTTATCTAGAAACACATCTTTTTTTTTGTCGAGTGGTTTTTTTTTTTTTTTTTTTTTTTTTGAGCACTGTTAGTCGAAATGAATAACATTGGCACTCTAGGCTTAAACATTCTTTCCATTAACCGTACCCTTGTGTGGACGACACGACTTTCTTAGTGTGATTCTTGTGATAAACTTTCAATAATTTGATCATTTTATCTAAATCAGACACGTTCACACAAAAGTTGTCAAAAGTTCATTAGAACCATTCCCCTGTACTTTTGAATTGCGAATTCTAATGAAAGTATTTATTAGTTTTTTATTCTGTAATTAAAATTTTATTATATGTACATTTTCTTTTAAATTTATACAACTCGAAGACGAACATTGTATGTACAGTAGTGTGGTCCAAAATTGTATGGGAAAATTTTTTTGTGTTGGATTTTGCGATCCGCCCCCTCAAAATATAGTAGAGGGCAACAGAAAAGGGAAATGAAAAGATTTAGATCGATCGGACGTCATTTAGGGGGTGCTCAACGAGGTCAAAGCTCAGAAACATGATTTTGTAAACTCATGCCGCTAGTACAAATAACAAAAATTTGCACTTACATTTTTCTAAATATCTCAAAAACTAATTAAGTTAGGAAGACGAAACAAACGTTGGCTGATTCCTAATACAACAGAAAATCAAAAAAAAAAAATTTCAAATTTTTACACAGAGAAAATTTTTTTCACAAAACTAAAAGGGAATTTTAAAAGTTTTTTTCAATTAAACGAAGATATAGGTACGTATGGTGGATACCCAAGACCGTGATGAAAAAATCTCAAATAGAAACTAGTAATGAGCTGCGCATATAGCTATATATGTGTCAGTCAAAAAACAACGTCAAGTCAAGCGGTCGAATTTTTTAAAAAGAAGTGGAAAATGTGCTCATCAGCTCGACGAAATGTCCAAATTTTTTTTATTGGATGTGCAGAAGCTGAATCGTTGGTTAAGTTGATCCAACTTCCGACTCTGCGGGAAGCTCTACAACGTTTCCATTTCATTTTAAGTGAGACGAAATATGTAAGAGAATCTGCACATTTGCTAGTTAAAGAAGTCATAGAGGTATGGAGCAAATGTTGTATACCGAAAACGAACTGTTTTCATTGTCGTGAAAAAATAATCAAATACCATCTTCTTCTTTTTAAAAAATTCGACCGCTTGACTTGACGTTGTTTTTTGACTGAAACATATATAGCTATATGCGCAACTCATTACTAGTTTCTATTTGAGATTTTTTCACCACGGTCTTGGGTATCCACCATACGTACCTATATCTTCGTTTAATTGAAAAAAACTTTTAAAATTCCTTTTTAGTTTTGTGAAAAAATTTCTCTCTGTGTAAAAATTTGAAATTTTTTTTTGGGATTTTCTGTTGTATTAGGAATCAGCCTAATTAGTTTTTGAGATATTTAGAAAAATGTAAGTGCTAATTTTTGTGATATGTACTAGCGGCATGAGTTTACAAAATCATGTTTCTGAACTTTGACCTCGTTGAGCACCCCCTAAATGACGTCCGATCGATCTAAATCTTTTCATTTCCCTTTTTCTGTTGCCCTCTACTATATTTTGAGGGTGAGGTTCGCAAAATTAAACGAACTTATCAAATTTGGTCCACCCTAATGTACAGTGACTACCACTCAAAATGGCCCACCTGTTAAATCTTCATTTAAATGCCTATACCTTGAAAAATATAACTGTTACAACAAAATTGTTTGAGAAACATAACAAATTTATTCAATTTTAAACATAAAAAACTTAACCTTATTCATTTCAAACAAAAAACTTCGAAGTTATAACAAAAATAAAAATATTCGCGCTAATATCATGCGTCACTCAAAATGGCCCACCTTACATTAAAGCGGGATAACTAAAAAAATTTCCAAAAATTTGTGGTTTTAATATTAAGTCGGATATCCTTTTCGTTAAATAACGGAATAACGGGCATGTTTTGGTCTAGGCCCCTTGCTCGGCAGCTGAGGTGGGTAATCGATGCCTGATTGATGGAAATATGGTTAAAAACCACTATTCGAAAATATTAATAGAAAATTTAATCCAAAGCGCGGGGAAGTTAGGTAAAGCAGGGACATATCACTTCTACTAAGCTAATGAACCTGAGCATATTGCTGAAATCGTCAAGAAATGGTGACTATAAAATTGTCCCAGAGTGCTTCAGATGCCGCCACACTCATCCAATCTCAACATTAAAGAGGAGTTTTTGTAAAAATTAGAGATTCAAATCCAAAAACATTACATTAATAATATAAAATACCTTTAAACTGCCTTAAAAGCGGTATGGGTTAAAATTAACCCGCGGAATGTAAAGAAACTAGTCCAATCCGTTCCAACCCGACTAAAATCCGTTATTTAAGTGGGTGGTAGTCACTGTACCTACGATACGGCCTGAATCAAAAATTCTTCCTCTCGAATATTTCGTATTCGATAGTTTTTTTTTTACTATTTTAAATCTTAACCCTTTTCATTCAATTTAGTTCAAAGTAAATAGTAGCTTTTTATATATCTTCTTCGTATCAACAGAAAGTGTCAATCACAGGAAAATGCTAAATGCTTTACAATATCACAAACCTGGATAAGGTATTTCCGATTTTTTGTCGTCGAAATGTTTCACTTTAAGCGGACAGATCAGTTTCTTTATACATATACTGGTTTGTTCATACATATACATTGTATATGTAAGTATGTAACAAGAAATAAAAAAAAAGGGTCAAGACCCAATTTGGTAGGTAGGTCGATCGTGATCACATGTCAAAGGAAAACTATCGGTCAACGAGGTTAATAGGTCAATGAGGACTCAGAATGGGTTGGATTTTTTTTATTTCTAATTTTTTTTATTTAAATTAAATAAATTTGCAATTCAATAATGTAGTAATTTCATTGCTTAGAATGACAAAGTGATATCAGGGAAAAAGACTTAAAGAAAGTACGAGAAACTGAGGTCACTGGACATAATTACCGCAGCGCTCATACAAAGCGTCTCATGCCTCGATATCGATTTTGAATATGGACCACTTTGGAGTGTGATTTATATACAGTGTACTATATATCTCTGTCTCTCTCTCTCTCTGTGTCGCCCTCTCTCTATCTCTCACTCTCTATCTCTATCTCTATCTCTATCTCTCTCTCTATCTCTCTCTCACTCTCTATCTCTCTCTATCTATCTCTCTCTCTCTCTATCTATCTCTCTCTCTATCTATCTCTCTCTCTCTCTCCCTCTCCTTCTCCCTCTCTCTCTCTCTCTCTCTCTCTCTCTCTCTCTCTCTTTCTCTCTCTCTCTCAAGCGGACACCTACGGGAGCGAAAAATATGTCCGCTTAACAGAAACGTCCGCTTAGGAGGAAACTATTTCTTAAGCAGCAACCACTAGAGCATACTTATATATTTACATTTGTAAACATATACATACATATATGTATTTTTCCATTTGCGAATTTTTGATTTACCTTCATTGCTTCAATGATAAAGCTAATGGCTGCCAAAGGTAAAACTCATATGGATTTATGATGCCCCCATGCCTGTCACTTCGGTAACCGAATGTATGCACATATTGACATTTACAGCACTCGCCAATGAAAAACAACAACAAGAATTAAAAAAAAAACAACAGATTGTATCTCCCTAAGTAGTTAAGTAAATGCCCATGTATCAAGCTTCATGGCATTTCATGTGCGCAACCTTCTCGTGAGCATTACCTCCTCTTTTTTTTGTTTGTTTTTTTTTTTGCCTCTTTTCCATTCAGTGCTAATTTATTAATGAAACATTGCTACGAAATTTATTTGATTTGCTGATAAACACAAATTTTAATAACATTTGCCAATGCAAACTAACCCACACTCGTCAAAGTGTCAAAATATTGTTAGAGACTTAAGACTTTTTTCCCATTGAGAATTCTCTTTGGCGACTTGAAGTGCAAGAGAGGTTTCGTAACAATTTCTCACTACTTTCTCTATTTGAAGTGTGACAAAAAAAAAATAAACTTATACTAAGAAAATAAATAAACAAACTGAAAAAGCACGTGTTGATTCATTGATTCACTATTTCAATAATAGAAATATAAAGAGAGAAAGAGAGTGAGAAACAAAAACGAAAGTAAAACGGTACGGAAAATAACCCCCAGTGAAAGTGATGGGCATTTACGACCGATTGATTTGCATAAGCGCGCATATTTATTTGCAAAGAAGTTGAGTTTCTTCCTTGCCCTTCGGTATTCGGTGAAATTGTTTTCGTTTCTTTTCGCGGAATGTATTATTTAGTTGAAATCTCTCATCATACATATGAACACTTCTCCATTAGTAACTATTAGTAGCTCACTGTAACTATGTTTTGATTTTATATATGACAAATATAATAGATTGACAAAGATTCCATATCAAGGATCAAAAGAATTGAACTGGACATTGAAAAAGTACTCTGAGAAATAGGTAAAAATACCCAAAAAAAAACAAAGGGTTTTTGTGCTGAGGAATAGTATGAAATATGTGAATGCAAACCACATTTATGTGCTGGGCATAAAAATTTGCGGCCCAAAGACGTGCCAAATTAGTAGTTAATGGCCCAGAGCTATACATTTATGGCTTTTAGTCAGGGGAGCATAAGAACTCGGTATGAGTCATATGTCACACATAAATCAGCTCTAGGGGTATAAGTCTCTAGAAGCGGACTTTGGCACGAAGGGAGAAACATTCATTTTTGAGCTCAGTGTGAGAGGTTACAATCCGAATGAGAACTCATAAATGACTCATTTAGGATCACACATCTTCACTGGGTGACTTTGACGTTTATTTATGGATATACAATATTGGTTGACCGGCAAAACGGCTTAAGTCCACTTGTGTGTTTTACCAGAAACTTCGACTTTAAATGTGCAAATGTTTTGGCTATGACAATAAAATAAGAAGAGTAATCTGCATCATTTAACCAGGCAGAGTTGAGGGTATTCTGTATGACTTCAAAATTCTACCTTTAATGTATGAAAATACTTTCGCCAATTGACGCGGTGCTGATCCCCTTGCAAACGGGCCTGTCTTAAATTGATTGCCCATCTTTATTGTTTCTTTAAATTTGCTTAAAATATATTCTTTAAATTATAATGTTGCATTTTAATAACTCACACTGGTGAAAATGTGTAGTTTCGAATTTAAGTTTAAACACCAGAACCGATAATATAGCACACTCTCATTTCATTAAAGTAATAAAATTGCTGGTTTTTTTTTTTTTTTTTTTTTTTTTTTTTTTTTTTTTTTTTTTTGTCAAGTTTATGGAGAGTAGTGCTGGAAAATGATTGGCTTTCAAAGGGGGCGGCAAAGGAAATAAATTTGATCATCTCGATTAAATACAAAAATGAATTTTTTTTTCGTATCTGTATATTTATATGACGCACGGATTTAATTAGTGCTTGATAAGCTGGTATGCAATCAAGAATCGCTCTTGTCATCAATTGAAATAACGCAAGCACAGCATACAACAGAGAACACAAATGCAAACATCTCTTTCATGTACAACTGCCGCACGAGTTTAATGAAAAAGAAGAGAGAAACGAACAAAAAAAAACAAAAAATATGGGAAAAAATTCAAAGAATTGAGGACTAAAAATGAGAAAACTCCAATTTGAATTGCATTTGTCGACGTGGTAATTGCATTACACGACAATTCATTTAAACGAGCATCAAAAACATTCGTCCGGCATATCAATTGTACGTGTGTTCTCATTCAGTTTCGCCGGTTGCTCTTTACTTTTCCATTACTGAAATGTGTTTAATTTGTGTCCATTTATTAGGTGTAGTAAAAAGAAATCCACTATTTTTGTATTAAATTGAGGGCTTTATTTAAGATAGTTAGAATGACCCGATTTAGGTCAAATATGCGCCGTTTTGTTCGATAACTTGTTGCCATTTTAAAGGTAATTTCATTATGCCTCTCTCATAGAAGCCCTCGTTCCTATTAGCAAAAAATTGAGACAGTCGAATTTCAGAAGCCTCTCTTGAAGCGAATGTTTCACCAGCAAAATTGTTCGCCATGGACAGGAACAGATGGTAATCACTTGGTGCCAGGTCCGGACTATAAGGTGGATGCAGAAGAACCTCCCAACCAAACTCCCGGAGCTTCTGGCGAGTCACTATCGATGTGTGTGGCCTGGCGTTGTCCTGATGGAACACAATTCCTCTCCTATTGGCCCAAGCTGGCCGCTTATGGGCGATTGGTTCCTTCAGACGGTCCAATTGTTGACAGTAGAGTTCCGAGTTAAGAGTTTTGCCGTATAGGAGCAGCTCATAGTAGATAATTCCCTGCCAATCCCACCAAACACACAGCAAAACCTTCCTGGCCGTCAATCCTGGCTTGGCCACCGTTTCCGCCGGTTCACCGTGTTTCGACCACGACCGTTTTCGCTTGACGTTGTCGTAAGTGACCCACTTTTCATCACCAGTCACCAACCGCTTCAGAAATGGGTCGATTTTGTTGTGGTTCAGCAGCGATTCGCAGATGGAAATTCGGTCTATGAGGTTTTTTTGCGTTAACTCGTGTGGCACCCATACATCGAGCTTCTTTGTGTATCCAGCCTTATTCAAATGGTTCCAAATGGTTTTTTGTGCAATCTTTAGCTGTTTTGCAATCGAAACAGTGCTAACATGACGGTCGGACTCGATAATTTCCATGATTTTATCGACATTTTCGACAATTGGCCTTCCAGTGCGTGGTGCATCCTTGACATCGAAGTTACCGGAACGGAATCGACGAAACCAAAATTGCGCATGATTGGCTGTTACAGTATCAGGTCCATAAACGCTATTCACATTTTCAGCCGCCTGGCTTGCGTTTTCTCCCTTATCGAAGAAAAACTGTAAAATGTAGCGAATTTTCTCTTTGCTGATGTCCATCTTTGACAAGCTCTCAAACAAAACTGAATCAATCAATCAAAAAAGTGTCAAAAAAGCTTTTTTAGTAGGAACTGTCATCTTTCTAATGCCCCCTAGCGGAACACGATCGGACTTATACAACGCGAGATGCAGATAAATAACGCCATCTATTGAAAAAATAATGGATTTCTTTTTACTACACCTAATATTTTGAATTGAATTCTTCTAATTAGATTAACTTGATCAAATAAAAAGCAAGTAAAGGTGTTATAGTCAGGCGAGCCTGACAACAGAATACCCGACACAGACACACATGTTCAAATAATTTTTAAACCACGCCCAAAAAACAGGACCACTAAGAAATAATACGCAACAGGTTTTTAAGGCCATTAGGGGCCCCATATACCGACTTTTGTTAAATTTCTTAGGCTTAGATACTTAGATACGCTCAAATCCTTAGTTTTAATAAAATATTTCAAAAAAGTCAGATATTGAGGCAGGTTTAGGATTTTTGTGACAGACCCTAGTACTGGAGGTAACCCTAAAAATAGGGTCCGATCGGGTCCTTGTTGTTATTCACGTCCCCGTGAGCACGTATACCAAATTTCGTAGAGGTAGCTCAACTCCTTCGATAAGAAAACTGTATACAGACAGACAGACGGACATGGCTCAATCGAATCTCCTGGTGACGCTGATCATTTATATATATAAATATTTTGTATGGTCTATCTCGCCTGGTTCTGGGTGTTACACACAACCACACAAACGAACAGAGTGTGTCGGGTATAATAAAAAATACTACCAAAAAAAAAAAAAAAAATTTCATACAAATATCACGTTAAAGCAAGCAGCTCCCGTTTTTAATAAATTATTTATTTATTATACCCGACACACTCTGTGTCGAGGGTATATTGCGTTTGTGTGGTTGTGTGTAACACCCAGAACCAGTTGAGATAGACTATACAGGAGATTCGATTTAGCCATGTCCGTCTGTCCGTCTGTTTGTATACAGTTTTCTTATCGAAGGAGTTGAGCTATCTTGATGAAATTTGATATGCGTACTCACAAGCACATGAGTAAGAACAAGTTCAAAAATGGACCCGATCGGACCATTTTTAGGGGTACCTCCAGTACTAGGGTCTGTTACGAAAATCACAAAAACTGCCCCAAAATCGGATTTTTTTGAGATATTTCACTGAAACTTAGAATTTGAGTGTATATTAAGGCTTCCGATTAGAAAACCAAAAAATTGGAAAAGTGGGCGTGGCAAAAGGGTGGTTTTCATAAAGAAATTCAACAAAAGTCGGTATATGGGGCCCCTAATGGCCTTACACACCTCTTGATATTAAAAATTATTTGAACACGTGTGTCTGTGTCGGGTATTTTATTGTCAGGCTCGCCTGACTATAACACCCTTACTTGTTTAATAAGTATTTTTTTTTAATTTTTTTATTGTTTAATTCTTAATTAATTTAATTTCTTTCTTTTAATTTTGCGTGAGGGACTCCACTCCAACGGATTTAAATGGCGGTTGACAGCTAATTAAAACTGGGTAAATATTTATTTTCCAAATTTGAGTTCATTACTTAGAAAATCGCGCGTCTGGCTTATGGAGCCATGCACATAACATGAACAAATATAAAAAGCCCAAAATGCAATTATTTAATACACACACACATACGGAGCAGCTTAAAATGTCTGTTTAAATGTTGAGTTAATAAATGAAATGAATATTAAAAGGGACCATAAACGAAATAAGATTTTTAATCGAAAAGTAAAAAAAGTTAAAAAAAAAAAATTTATAAATTCTTTCCCCTGAGAGTATTTAGGAATTTTTTTTTTTTATTTTTGATAGACCCCAGAGTTTAGAAGATTCCTTTGTCAGAAATCAAATTTGTATGAGTCATTTTCGAGCCCTGTTGATGATCAAACAGCGAATGCCAACATGGCCGATCAATGAAAGACTCGAAAATTACCCACTGATGTGCAACAAAACAGAGGCCCATTGAAAGAAAGAAAAGAAAAACAAAATATAGAGCAATAGCCCATTGATCCGACAAAGGATTGAAATATGATTATTCTGTCATATTTCACTCAATATAAGACTCAAAAATATCAGCTCGAAATATGTCCGAAGTTTCTGCAAAATTCGGAGCTCATAAAAATGGGCAAGTTAAGAAAATTTCATTTGACTTTAAACTTAAGATAAATACGATAAATATCCAGGACTCTCGATGTGACAAAGTCACTGTCGAATCCCACACACAGAGCAATATAAAGCAAGCTATATGTCACCGAAATAAGCCGCGAATGATATCAAAATTGATATCCCAAGAAAAGAAGCGGTTCCCATTCTCTCTCGGAAAATGTACCAATTTTGATGCTCTTTTGATTATTTCATTCAGAAATCGGACTTCGAAAATAGTCGATTATGATAAAAAATCTCGAAAAATTCTAGGTGGAACTATTCTCCTATAACTTAATTTTTAAAGGAATTTCCGCACTCTATTGAGCCGACTATGGGTATATATCCTCCATCTTTGGAGCCAATGTCTTTAGAGTAGCCATTTGAGCGGATTGTGGTCGACATGGACATTGAAGTCTATAACCTCAAAAGATTGCCAATGGGTGCCTCGGCGGTAGCTCTGGCAGTATTTTGGAAAAGCTTTTCCCTCGGGGAGTCTTAAAATGAGAATTTTTCTCGATTCTCTATTGATAACACGTACAGGTAGACGGTATTTTTTATGTTAAAAGCGAAAAAGGAATTTACTTCAACTCATAGCATCATGTGGACGTAAAGTTAAAATTTTTGGGTTTTTGTACTCATAATAGTGGAACTCATGCAGCTTCGCAAATTGTGGGAAATGAGAAATCTGTCAGACAACTGTCAAAATTTAGATGAAAATTTACGATGGGAAAAGTTGCGAAGGCATTTGCGAAGCTGCATGAGTACCACTAATATTTTGTATAATAGGTATATTTAAATATATAATATTTTGTATTATAGCAAATATTCATTTGTTCATATGTGCATATGTACATACTTATGTACATATGTTCATTTGTTCACATGCTCATACATTCATTAGTTCACATGTTCATTTTGAGTGTCATATTTGAATGTAATTCCCATCGAATTATTTTGCGCGTCAAATCATTCGTAAAATTTGGAAGCAAGTTCTCCTGCCAAAAACCAGAGCTCCGAATTTGTGCCTTACATATTAATATGGTTGATTTGTTCGAATGCTTCCGCTTTTGAATCATATGTATGTTTGTCATGCCAAAGCGATCCGGTGACGGTCGACAAAATTAATTAATTAATTCCGAAAATTGGCTCGCACACTTGAGTTGAGTTTCTTCTTCCCGGTAACCAAATGCGAAGTCAAATAGCTAACATTAACCCTGCCTAACCTTGCCTTGCCCTGCCCTGCCGCACAGTGTCTCGAGTCCATACATTTAAGGGACAAAAATACAAGGAATGCTCGCACAATGATGAAACTTGGCATAATTCTTTTGACCAAATTAAGAAATAAACAAAGTTCTATCAAAATCGCCCACGCCCACCGCCCACTCTCCATACAACCCAAAGCGTTTTTTTCTCACTTAATGTTGCTTGGGCATGGTGGAATAATGATGAAAACGGATTGTTGCGCATCGAACCGCATATTGAGACATCCCTTTTTTTGAAAGGTATTTTATCAAAGAATAATATATGAAAAATATATAATATATCGATGATTATTCACGGTGCTTAGATTTCCGGTATTCGCAAGCTTACAAATTTGCATGATACAAGAAAACAAGATAGCGCCACTTCAGTACCGCTATTTTGAGGCTCTCTCTGAGAGCCGAAAATTGAGTTTGTGACCTCACTGAGCGACAAATTGTTGTTGTTTCCCGTGCTATTCAAAAAAGTAAAAAGCCGGTTTAACATGGGAAACAACAACAACGAATCGCGATTTTGAGTTTGTGACGTTTCCTCTCTCAAGTGGCGCTATCTTGTTTTCTTGTATCATGCATATTTGAGTTTTTTTTTTTGGTTTATTGGGTAACACCCATTTACAAAGGAAAATCCCCTTTTTAAGCAAAAAAAAAGTTCTTTTTAATTTGAAAAAAAAATTTTTTTAAAAACCCTTTCAAATGTTGTAAAAATTATAAAAATCGAGAGGGGGAAAAAAATTATAGTGTTTTGATGTTTCAAATGAAAAAAGCTAAATACAGCAATAAAAGAAGCATGTCTAAAAAGTGTTGACCATGCCTAGAAGCCACATTTATCATTATTTTTCCAAACCCTTCAAGTTTTTTCTCAGATATAGTATCTGTAACAAAACTGCTATTAAAAAATTTTAAATTTCAAACTTCGATTTTTTATACCCAGCGTAAGCAGGGTATATTAGTTTTGTGCGAATCTTGTAACATCCAGAACTAAGCTCCGTAGATATAGACATATATATATATATATATATATATATATATATATATATATATATATATTTTTGATCAGGATCAAAAACTGAATCGATTTAGACATGTCCGTCTGTCTATCTGTCTGTCCGTCTATCTGTCCGTCCGTCCGTCTGTGTTCGGATCTCCTCCGAAACGGCTGGAACAACCAAGTCGAATTTTCGCACACAGGTATTTTGGGATCCGAGTAACGCCCACAAATGAATTTAATGTGTTTTCAGTAAAATGCTTGTAACTTGCGAACCACTCATTTCATTGATATTTGGTGTACTGGTAAACTACGAAAAGGGACATATCGCCCACAAATAAGGGTTTTTCGTAACTTTTCAGAAGCTTCAAATTCGCAACATAGGTTCACCAAGGCGAATGAAAGGTGTAGGGAAAAAGTTAATGTAGCACGCCCACTGCCACGCCCACAAATGGAGAGGCAAAACATAGTGCGCAAATGATGTCGGGACGCTGGGTATTTCAAAGTCGGGCTTGACCGACTTTAGCTTTCTTACTTGTTTATTTTTGTCCCCTTTCGTTACACTGTGTGCAGTGCTCTGCCTTTCCATACAAAATCGCGCACACGCATACACAATTTTAATATTAAATTGAAATTAAAATAGATTTCATATTGATGCGAATTGTATGAAAACGTGTAATCGGCTAGCAATAAAATCTGTTGACTGATGCATAGCACGCTTGAAGGCGAAAATATTATTTCATTAATAAATGATTGTTTCATTGTACATGGCAAGCGATCCAATTTGTAATACCTAGCAGTAATTTGTAGCAGCTTAAAGATTTATGGACCTATAAGGAATAATTTAGTTTGGATTTATTGCTAGGCGATTGGCGGGTTGGCAGTTGGGTGGTCAATGGCATGCTGCGATTCTGTTGTTTAAAAATCAACATTAAAAATGTATTTTAAATGAAGAATAAAAAATACCAAAAGTGACTGTAGCCATTCGCTGAAATTTTGAACTGAAATTTATCCATCCATCCACAGTGTCAATCTGTCTGCCAGTCCGTCGGCATGAAAAGTCCTTTCGTATTAATCAGCTTAATCAATTTTAAATTAAAAATAAAATAAGTAATTAAAAACATCGAAGCCTTCTTGTACCGGAAGTCGTTTGTCTAAGGATAATTTTCGCTCCTTTATATTTTCCCACGTACATAGATCTACTTAGTTTTGCAATTATTCCGATCATATTTTGCCCTGAACCGCATTAGTTTGGGTCATCGCACGCTGCTGCTGCTGCTGCTTATTCCTTTCCTTTCCGTTCCATTTATAAACATGTTCTTTTATATTTTCGAACTATACCTTCCGTTTCTATGATCCCTATTTTCGCTTTTGTAGAGCTTCACGCAATTCAATTATCTCAAGCATCTAATAAATATTTTTTTTTTTTTTTGCTGCTACCTTTCTTTAAAGCATCCATACGTCCATGGCAACTCTCTGAACATAATGAAATTTTCTCGAGTTTAACGTCTTTCCCTTATTTCCATTTTTCTTTTCATTTTCATTTTTTTCTATGCACGCCTGCTACTTTAGCAACGTCATTGTTTTTGAGTACGAGATCCAAAGCAGACGAAAAACTTTGGAAAACCTCATTCACGTTAATCACTTAATTTATTTATCTACTCTTATAATCCGACACACTCTGTGTCGAGGGTATATTGCGTTTGTGTGGTTGTGTGTAACACCCAGAACCAGTCAAGATAACACAAACAAAATATATATAGAAATGATCAGCGTCACCAGGAGATTCGATTTAGACATGTCCGTCTGTCTGTCCGTCTGTCTGTCCGTCTGTCTGTCTGTCTGTCTGTCTGTCTGTCTGTCTGTCTGTCCGTCTGTCTGTCTGTCCGTCTGTCTGTCTGTCTGTCTGTATACAGTTATCTTATCGAAGGAGTTGAGCTATCTTGAAGAAATTTGGTATGCATGCTAACGGGTACATGAGTAAGAACAAGTTCGAGAATCGACCCAATCGGACCATTTTTAGGGGTACCTCCAGTACTAGGGTCTGTTGTGAAAGTCACAATAAAATCGAAGTTTTTCAAGATATTTTGATGAAATTTGATAGTTGAACATATTTGAAGTCAAGTTATTTCATTTAAAAAAATTAGAAAAGTGGGCGTGGCAGAAGGGCGTTTTTCGAAAAATGTTTCCTGCACCCGAAATTCAAAATGGGACTTGAACGAAATTTGGCACTTATGCTTCCTTTGTAGCCATAAACATCCTCTCCAAAAAATTTTTATATGGTCCATGATAGGTCCATTATTAAGGGTACCTCCAGTACTAGGGTCTGTCACAAAAATCCCAAAACTGCGTCAAAATCGGACTTTTTGGAAATATATCAATTAAACTTAGAATTTGCCTCCGATTAGAATTGCAAAAAAAAAAACGAAAATTGGGCGTGAAAAAGGGGCGGTTTTCATAAAGAAATTTAACAAAAGTCGGAATATGGGGCCCCTTATGGCCTTAAAAACCTCTTGAATATTTTTTCTTAGTGGTCCTGTTTTTTGGGCGTGGTTCAAAAATTATAATTATTTAAACATGTGTGTCTGTGTCGGGTATTTTATTGTCAGGCTCGCCTGACTATAACACCCTTACTTGTTTATATTTTATTTTATTTTTTTTTATTAGCCGGCACACGCCGCACAGTGGTTAGGCTTCATACATATCGCGGCGAAAAATATAAGGAGATGCCGCAGAGCAATGAAACGTGGCACCAAGTCTTTATTTGACATGATTAAGAAAAATATGAAGTTTAATCAAAATCGGCCACGCCCACCGCCCACCTCCGATACAAACCAAAATTTATTTTTCATATAAAATGTGTTCCTTTCGTCAAAATGACACGAAATTTTGCATGTCGGTAACATTTGATAAAAGAAAGACATCCTGCAAAATTCATCTAAATCGGCCACGCCCACCACCCCCCAAGAATTCGATTTGAGTTAGAGTAAGAGGTGTGTTTTAATTGCGCAAAATTTACTTTTTTTTTTTCTAGACAATGAATAGAATTAGATTCGACTGTAAATTCATATTTATTCATTAGATAACACGTCTTTAACAATGTAATCCAGTTCTAAATGTTGTTTATTTGGTTGACGTCTTATATGTATGACTAATATATGGGTCAGATGACACAAGGAGACGGCTAAAAACATTAGAATTTGTGGAAGCTCTGCTGAATTTTCTGGAAAACATCAACCTGTATTTCCTATAATCCTTATTTCTTGCTTCCTCAACTTCTTTTGATAATTAGTTAATTGTTACTATTATAATTCGGCTTAATGAACAGGAATTCCTTAAAGCATACTATAATTTTTTAAAAAGATTTTTATTGCAATTGCCATGAATTTTTCTTACAAAATTGATGATATCTTAAAAGTGCTAGGCTATGCCGGCCGTTTTTTGTTATAATATGTTAAAGCTAACTAAAAGCTTCAATTTTTATCCTATTTGAAAATAACTGCTCGTAACTCACATTAGTTCTATTCCAACAAAAATAGCAAATCCTGTTGTTTTTGGAGTCATTTTCATTTCAGCTTAACTTTTAAGCTACTTATCGCATCTTACTGATTCCTTCGGTAATTTCATGATTAAATGTTATATTTTACTAAACTAACACAAAAGCGATTTTATTTTACATTAATGCCGTACCCAATTTAATGAAAATCTTAGTCAATTATTTCCCTTGCATGTTTATGTGACTTCCAACGGGTATACCAAGTATAAATATTACCTTTCGTAACAAAAGCTTATGGAATGCTCTTATTTAGACAATTTTCTACAAAACTGCATCATTATGGGCTCTACGCAGATGTGCAGGAAGTAAATTTCCTATACTAAACACATGCAAAAAAAAAAAAAAAAAACGAAGGAGTACTTTGAGTTACTTCTGATACTTCAACGAATACGCAGATTAAAAGCAATCGAACATGCAATGTTGCAATTAAATCATACATTTTCTATATATCTGTCGACCTGTCATCGAAATTTCAACTCTGATTTCCTTTCTTCACAAGAACGAGCTCTATACTTCCGGCATATCTGCGTAGAGCCCATTACTTTTCCGAAATCATATGGCCGAAAAATGTATTTTTTGCTGCTGAATAACCACTGTGCGGCGTTGTGTTTTGTGTGATGAAGAAGAAGAAGAAGAAAGGAAAAAAGACAAATAAATGGCAAAACAAAACCGAAAACAAAAAGAAAACAAAATCCGTATTGAAAACGCATGTTGACCCTGAATAATGTCAGGGCTAAAATTGTTAGCCGGGTAAGCGCAATCCAGCTGATTTTTAATTTATTATTTTGTATTTTGTATTTCTTATTTTTTATTTTTTATTTTTTATTTCATTTTCATTTAAATTTTATAACGGAATGAGGAAGGTAGCGATAATATAGACGAACGATGGAGATAATTTTATTATTATGTTCGTAATATGTGTTAAGGAGAATCATGTTTAAAGTTCTTTGAGTCAATCGTTTGCGTGTGTGTGTGTGTTTGGGGTCAATGGAACGGATAAAATTGTATAAATTTTATATCACTATTTGTGCTAAATTAACTTTTAGGAGTTTGAATGAAATTATTTAAGGTTAAAGTTCCTAAGGAAATAAACTGAAAGAATTATTATGTATGAGGGGAGACCTTGTCTGTAGTTCGCGACCAGTTTGGCTTTGTTCGGTCACTAGATCAAGTTGCTAATAGTTGATATCTTTTTGAACATATTTCAAATTGAGTACGGAAGCGTCGCCTCCAGTCATCATAACTGGGTTAGTTAGGCGCTTCAGGGCAGGCATCAATCCGAATATTAGGTGTAGTAAAAAGAAATCCATTATTTTTCCAATAGATGGCGTTATTTATCTGCATCTCGCGTTGTATAAGTCCGATCGTGTTCCGCTAGGGGGCATTAGAAAGATGACAGTTCCTACTAAAAAAGCTTTTTTGACACTTTTTTGATTGATTGATTCAGTTTTGTTTGACAGCTTGTCAAAGATGGACATCAGCAAAGAGAAAATTCGCTACATTTTACAGTTTTTCTTCGATAAGGGAGAAAACGCAAGCCAGGCGGCTGAAAATGCGAATAGCGTTTATGGACCTGATACTGTAACAGCCAATCATGCGCAATTTTGGTTTCGTCGATTCCGTTCCGGTAACTTCGATGTCAAGGATGCACCACGCACTGGAAGGCCAATTGTCGAAAATGTCGATAAAATCATGGAAATTATCGAGTCCGACCGTCATGTTAGCACTGTTTCGATTGCAAAAGAGCTAAAGATTGCACAAAAAACCGTTTGGAACCATTTGAATAAGGCTGGATACACAAAGAAGCTCGATGTATGGGTGCCACACGAGTTAACGCAAAAAAACCTCATAGACCGAATTTCCATCTGCGAATCGCTGCTGAACCGCAACAAAATCGACCCATTTCTGAAGCGGTTGGTGACTGGTGATGAAAAGTGGGTCACTTACGACAACGTCAAGCGAAAACGGTCGTGGTCGAAACACGGTGAACCGGCGGAAACGGTGGCCAAGCCAGGATTGACGGCCAGGAAGGTTTTGCTGTGTGTTTGGTGGGATTGGCAGGGAATTATCTACTATGAGCTGCTCCCATACGGCAAAACTCTTAACTCGGAACTCTACTGTCAACAATTGGACCGTCTGAAGGAAGCAATCGCCCATAAGCGGCCAGCTTTGGCCAATAGGAGAGGAATTGTGTTCCATCAGGACAACGCCAGGCCACACACATCGATAGTGACTCGCCAGAAGCTCCGGGAGTTTGGTTGGGAGGTTCTTCTGCATCCACCTTATAGTCCGGACCTGGCACCAAGTGATTTCCATCTGTTCCTGTCCATGGCGAACAATTTTGCTGGTGAAACATTCGCTTCAAGAGAGGCTTCTGAAATGCGACTGTCTCAATTTTTTGCTAATAGGAACGAGGGCTTCTATGAGAGAGGCATAATGAAATTACCTTTAAAATGGCAACAAGTTATCAAACAAAACGGCGCATATTTGACCTAAATCGGGTCATTCTAACTATCTTAAATAAAGCCCTCAATTTAATGCAAAAATAATGGATTTCTTTTTACTACACCTAAATAATAAAAGTAGCACAACTCGTTTTTGCTTTTACAGTACGGCGAATATTTATAAACTCAAGTAATTTTTCATTTTTTATTATTTTTTATGTAAATAATTAATTGAGAAATTTTTTTGCTCTAAGTAATGTGTCTGCCAAGAACACTTCCTGTTCATTGTATCCAGATTGTTCGTATTAGCGAGATTGAATGTTTTGTTCATTATTTACAAGCCCGTAGAGACAAATTTGGGGCATATCTCTAGAAGAATTTTCTATTTAAAATCTTGTATTTTGGTTCAATGTTACTACCTTCCAATTATTTTTCACTCAAAACTCTTATTTTAATAATATACATACATACTTCAACCACAACGACATACTTCAACGGAGTTTATAAATAATCGCAATTCGCAAGCACTGATTTCAGGATTTTTCTAAATAATTGCAAGGCCTACCATTTGATTTGCTGAATTTATATATGCAAATAAGGATTTCCACCTTCTTCAACTATAGCAGCAAATCAATTATTTATACATAAAAACAAATTTAGCTCAAAAAGTGATAACATTGCCCGAGTTTATAAAGTATTCGCAGTGCTGTATGTGAGAAAAATTTTAGAACATTTTCTTGGAATGAATTGCACTCACTGACTTTGTTAGAAGAGACTCCTACAATTCCAACATCCATAATTTCAACCTCTATTACGAGAATCTATTCGGAATTAATCCTGTCTCTCCTCTCTTGCTCTCCTCTCTTGCTCTCCTCTCTTGCTCTCCTCTCTTGCTCTCCTCTCTTGCTCTCCTCTCTTGCTCTCCTCTCTTGCTCTCCTCTCTTGCTCTCCTCTCTTGCTCTACTCTCTTGCTCTACTCTCTTGCTCTCCTCTCTTGCTGTCCTCTCTTTCTCTCCCCTCTCTCTCCTTTCTCTCTCTCTCCTCTCTTTCTCTCCCCCATCTCTCCTCACTCTCTCTCTCCTCTCTACCTCCTCTCTCTCC
The DNA here is from genome assembly GCA_020466095.1 of Chlorops oryzae. Lineage (NCBI taxonomy): Eukaryota > Metazoa > Arthropoda > Insecta > Diptera > Chloropidae > Chlorops > Chlorops oryzae. The sequence continues at coordinate 51,931,284 of CM035806.1, read as the reverse complement.
TCTCTACCACCTCTCTCTCCCCTCTATTTCTCCTCTATTTTCCGGCTCTCTTTCCCTCTCTATCCCTCATTCAATTTCCTTCCCTATTTCGATTTTTCTCTCTTATTCCCTTTTCTATCCACCCGTTTTCTTTTTTTCTCTCACTCTGTTTTTCTCCCACTCATTTTATGTCCTCCCTTCTCCAACTTTTTTCCATGCTCTTACTTCCTATCTTTCTATGTATCCCTCTGTCTCAGCTTCTTTCGGCCTCTCGTTCTCCCCGTCTGTCGGTCCCTCTTTCCGTCTCTTTCTCTCTTTCCGTCTCTTTCTTTCTTTCCGTCTCTTTCTCTCTTTCTGTCGCTTTCTCTTTTTCCGTCTCTTTCTCTCTTTTCGTCTCTTTCTCTCTTTTCGTCTCTTTCTCTCTTTCCGTCTCTTTCTCTCTTTCCGTCTCTTTCTCTCTTTCCGTCTCTTTCTCTTTTTTCGTCTCTTTCTCTCTTTCCGTCTCTTTCTCTCTTTCCGTCTCTTTCAATCTTTCCGTCTCTTTTTCTCGTTCCGTCTCTTTCACTCTTTCCGTCTCTTTTTCTCGTTCCGTCTCTTTCTCTCTTTCCTTCTCTTTCCGTCTCTTTCTCTCTCTCCGTCTCTTTCCGTCTCTTTATCTCTTTCTCTCTTTCCGTGTCTTTCTCTCTTTCTCCGTCTTTCCTTCCATTTTCTTCCTATCTCTCTGCCCTCCCATTCTCCCCGCTTTCTCTCTATCTTTCTCTCCTTCTTCCTCCTCTCCTTCTCTTTCTTGCTTATCTTACTCTTCCCCACACTCTCTTTTTGAGTTTTTTCCCCCCTCCCTTCACCCATCTTTCTTTATTTACATCTTTCTCAATAAATTGAAATATTTGCGTATCTGTTTTACTCAGAAATTTCACTTTTGGTCAGCGTTGCCAGGTCCTAATTTTCAAAAGTAGGAGATTTCATTTCCAAAGTTAGTAGATCTCCTACATTTCAATAATCCAAAAGTAGGAGATCTACAACCTTTTTTAAATTGATTTAAACATTGAAATAACAATATTTCAACTTTAAATAAATATACATACATATTAATGTATTTTTAGACGTTGATGTATTGATGTATATGTTGACGAATTTTTTTTTATGTACATATAGGTATGTTGGGTTATGTTATACAATCAATTATACATAATGATGCCATATTTTTTTCATGGAAAAAAGGGTTTTCATGAGAAATGTAATGATTTCGCAGGATTTTGAGGAGAGAAAGAAAGGATAAAAAAGGATCTCTATTTCAGTGTTTTATTTAGAAAAATAGTCGACGATTTTTATCCAATAGACATATTTAAGTATTCGTTAACAATAACGTCATCGTCGTCGTTAACGACGTCACTGTCGTTGTCAAGAATCGCTTTTTGGGTACCATGTTTTTCTTTCTTTGCGATTTGACGCAGTAGCTCTGGTTTGGATTGTATATCGTCGGCTTAAAGTGTAAACCTGCTAAGTCCACTTTTAACCGATTCCGACTTTTCGATGTCATTCGAAAGAATAAACCACACTGCATCGTCAGGCAAAAAAAATCTTTTTTATTTTCAAATTCTAAATACGGAGAAATTGGTGATGAGTAAAACTACTTAGTCTAACTGTGGTCAAAGTTCACAGCTAACACCAACAAGTGACTTCAAGTAGACTTTGTATGGTGCACAGAATCGAATTTAGAAGATACTTCATATAGGAACAAAATAAACCATCCATATTTTGGGTCTCCTTCCCTACTTTGAAGTATTGAAAAAAAGTGTTTTTTGTTTACCCTGTAAAGTTTTGAAATTGTTAGTTAGCAGGTTTACACTTTAAGCCGACGATATAGTATAATAATACCTAATATAATAATAATGTATTTATGTATAATAATATAATATTTTTATTTATGTTTATACTATCGATAGTATCGACGTTTTTTAAACTATCGACGAGTACTAATGAGGTATTTTACACTAGTCAATTGTTGACCACCAATTCTTATTTTAATATTTAAAATTCTACAAAATTATATATTGGAAGGGGTATAATGGAGAACTAGTTCTGGTGAAGTTTGAACTAGAAAAACGCCACAGTTTTCCAATCGGATTTTCTGCAGAGTTGGGATAAAAAGAGCAAAAGTAGTAGATTTTAGGAAAAAGTTAGTAGGGTAAGAGATTGAACGAAAAGTAAGTAGATCTCATAAAAAATTATGAGACCTGGCAACGCTGCTTTTGGTTACAAATATTTTTGCAGTTTTTTGTTTTTTCAAGCCTATTTCGAATAAATAAATAAACAATAATAAAAACGTTGGCAAAAAAAAAAAATTTGTTACGATTTTATAGTACTTTCTTATTCTTATCTTCGTGTTCATCTTAAAAATGCTAAAACGTTTTTTTCAGCACGTATGCTAAGCACAAACTTGAACAGTCGTGTCGTTGTCATTGTAGTTGTTGTTGTTGTCGTTTTCGTTGTCTTCGCCGTAAAAGGTACAAATTTTTCAGATTGAGTTTATGCAATTGTATTTCTTCTGTGCAGCTCGAGTGGCATTATCTTTATTGAACTCGTTGCATGCTATTGAATCTACTTTCATACAACTAAGAAAATATTCTTCTCTCTGTCTGCCGTCACCGCTTGCCCGTTGCCCGTCTCCCCGCACTTGTCGCTCTCTCGCCTACCGATTTTCAATTTGCGTTAAATGTGCATTTATTTCTTTCGAACAATCCTCAGCATTGTCGGTTTATTGAAGTAGAGGATTACACTCCAATAAAAGATTTCAAATGGAATTCAATAAAGTTTCTATCGAAAGCTCATCTTTAGGTGAAGATATTTTAACAGCTGCTTATGGAAGTGCCAATGCCGATGCCGACGCCGAAGCTGATTAAAATACTTACAGCTGGGGATTTAATTCCCACTTTCATGACGTACGTATCGATTTAGCTGTAAACTGTTAACCCACTCTTCCATTGATAGCGTCCAGAGGGTGGGGGGGGGGGGGGGGGGGGGGGGGGGGGGGGGGGGGGGGGGTTAAGTAAAAAGAAATTCAATAGAAATCAAAGTCCTGGAAAAGACGAGTTCTCCTTTTTAGTCTGTCTGAAATCTTTAATGAGAAAATTACTATTTTTGGAGAAGTCGACTCATTTAAACCATTACAGCCTCAAGATTAGGTAGGGGCAAGTGGGCTAAATCGGACTCGTGTCTAAATATGATCCCAGCCGTAACACTAGAATGAAATGGTTTCTGACGATTTTTTCCACCCAGTAAAGCACATACATATTATGCTGCTGATTTTTAAACAAATTTTTCAAAATTTTTTAATTCATCGGTAAAGTTAAAAATCTAGAAATTTCAAATTTGTATCTAAAAATTTTAAATTTTATGTTTTAGAAAAAAAATCGGTAATTTTTCCTGATTAGGATTTCACTCATGATATTGAAGGTGTATGATAATAATGAAAAGTATAAGGTTTCGTAGAAAATCGATTTTTATAGAAAGTCAACCGTGTGGAAAAATTTGACCCCCCGATTTTCCCGATTTTCATACTATTTCAAAAAAACGTGTTTTTCCAAAAACCGAATTCTTAAGCGTTATTAATCTATTTTCTTCGCAAGAATAAAGTTCGGATATTGCTGAATACAATAGGATGTGATTTGGGTACTTCTATGGTATTTCTATGGTCATATTTAGAACACCTATTTTCAAACCTTCAAAAGTTAGTATTCTGAATGTTTCTAAAATAATCGATATTTAGTAGATTCTTGATGAAAATTTTATATTGCAAAAACAAAGGTAATGATATTCTCTTGCTAATGGTATGTTAAGTTCTTATCTTGAGAATCAGCGTTTTGAATTTATAGCAAAATTTCACAAGGGGTCAGAATTCGACCACTTTCCCCTTAACAAAATATTTCTTGAAAATCTTAAATATTTCCCGTTGAAATTGGTATTTAAATTAATGTTTATTGTGACGTCAATTGTCAATAAACTGAAAAAAGTGGAATCGAGTAAGCTTTCTAGTTAAAGTTAAGGCCTCAGTTCGACTAGATTTGAAAAACTCCATATAAAAAAGCGGAGAAATTTCTGACGGCTGGCCGCAGTTCAGTAAAAAAAATATCTTAATATTTTTTTTTTTTTTTTTTTGCCTGCTTCCCTTTTAATGGTGTCAAATACCCTATTCTTAAATATTTTCAAATATTCGAAATGCCCATTTACCCCATTGATTTTCGGAAATAAATTTTTACGTGGTTCTTATCCCCAAAGCAACTAGCAAAATAGGTCAAAAATTGATAAATTCTTACCTAATTAGGTCAGAATATTTGATTGACCTGACCTAAATAGGGCAAAATAACTTCCGTACGACGTCTATTCGTGTAAAGTGGGGCATAGAATCGAAGTCGATTGTCGATTGTTATAATAGGGCATAATAAATCATTTCGTCTTTAAAGTTAGGCCATTGAGAAGGCAATTTTACCACAAATAGGTCGAAAAGTAAACAAAATGAGCAAAATTTTAATCTTTATTGAGCATGTGAATGAATGGAACTCGAGCGGATAAAAATAAAAAAAGATGGAGATGAAAACCTTGAACTCCTTCTCGAATTTTTTATAGCTCGAACCGAATCGGGTGGCAAATGCCGTTTAGCGAATATTTTAGATACAATCGTTTCCCTAACTCGAACTCCCATATCTCAAATTTCTTTATACTAAGTCAACTTAGAATGTTGGCACGTGTGCTCTGTTAGTTGAATTTTTGGAAAAAATTCGCATCTTTTCCAGGAAGATATTTTTGCTTGCTTAAAGCAATGTTGTTTTGGTATCGAGCGTTTGGCTATTCGGAGGAAACCCTTTTATGTGCATCATAGTAGCATATTTTTGCTGTCTTTAGTCATTTCCGTATGAGTATCGGTTTGAACAACTCCTTCGTGCGTGAAGTAACTTCCCTGCAGTAAAGAAGAGGTCGTTTTGCCAAAAAGGAGTACTCTGAGATTACTCGAAATATGACTAGTCAAAATGTACAATATTTTACGTATCTACGGAGGTCTACCGTGGGTGAGTTTGAAGATTTCTTTACGCATTGTGCTTTGATTACGAAGTAGGAAAAAAGTTGGTGTTGTCTGCTTTAAATTTATAAGTATTTTTTCTTAGTATTTTGCCTTTTTTTATAAATTTTTGTAGTAAAATATTCGATTATCCGGCATGCACCGGACCAAGCAGTGCGCCGGATAATCAAAACGCCGGTTAATCGAGTAAATCTGAAAATTTTGAGTAGCAGCAAAACAAAGTCACACAAGCTATATAATGGTCTATATTCTTTGTTTTTTATTGAAAAAAAAGGGAATCAATTTATTTTTTTGCAAAGAAATCTGACATTTTCGATTGTTTTACTTTGATTTCTGACTTTTTTTTCGCTAAATTGCGCAAAAAAATTGAGCCGTCAGCGCGCCGGTTATCCGAGTCGCCGGTTAATCGAGAGCCGGATAATCGAGGTTCCACTGTATGTACATATCGCTCATTAAATTCAAGAATTTCATATCTCAAAAAAATCGATTTTGAGCAAAACGCGCTGAAAGTTTTCAATTCCCTTGAATTTTGATGAAAAAAGAAGACATTATTGATACGAATTTTTAACCAAATGTAATCATTAACTCAAAAGTCGTGTTTTTTTTCAGATATGACATTCTTGAAGTAAATGAGAGATATATATTTAAATTGCAATAAATTTCACCACAGCTGTTCAAAACCCACCTCAAGTCGGTCATGTTAATACTAAGTGTGCTGCGGCAGGCAGTCTAAAGAATTCTCAGCAATTTTCAGAGAATCTTGCGATTTTCCTTTCAACTAAAACTGCTTCAAATCCTTTAAATTTCCTAATAGAAAAGACAGAAAAGGATTTCTTGAAAGCTCTCAAAACACTGTCAGAATTTCCATGATAGTAATATTCGTAACATCAGACATTAAAACTTTTGAATGCTATAACGATACCATGGCCATTGTTCGTTCTGTCTTAAGGCTTTGTCTCAGTTCGGTAAGAAATACCCGCGGAAAATCCTAGGTAATTTCGCCAAGGAAAAAAAGGTATCATTAAAATATTCTAAACAGCCTTGACGGCATAAACAGCTGATTGAAATATCACTTTGAAAGTCGAAATGGAAACTTATTTGTAAGTATAGCTAATGGGCTGTTCAGACTAGCAAATAAAAGCAATCTTTAGCGCGCTAAATGCGGTTGTCAAAAATACCCTTTCAGACTACACCTACATATTTGCATTTAGCACCATTCTGCATTTAAGTCAACTGTTTGGTTTGTTGAATAAGGCGGCCAACCGTCCCGCATTCTGCGGAACCATCCCGTAAAGACAGTTGTGATCAAAGTTGTGATGTCAAATAAAATATATTTTTCCTATTATATATTATATATATAATTCATAATTCATAAATCAATAGTAATATTGTTGCTTTCTAATTTAAGTACGACAACAATTCCGGCAAATTCTGTGTCTTTTTTGGATAGGGGTGGTTGTCCCGCATTGACTTATTATAAACTTGGCCTCCTTATTTTTGAATGTCTTTAAAAACAAGGAAAAAATGGATAGAAGGGAGCTTCTCAAAATAGAGGTCATGTCATATGTCGTTTTTGTTAATAAGTTGGAGTTTTCCATTTCTTCTAAACACACTTTTCTCGATTTTTCATAATTTTCGGCAGGCGTCAACCAGCTGTTGTTGGGCTGGGTCTGCCTAGAATTAAATTTTATTTCGTACTTTTCTCGCCACTGTTGCAGCAAATTCATCATAAATTCAGAATATATCTCTGCATTTAGAAGGCCCTAAATGCATTTAAATACACGGATAAATTCAGAAGTTGGCTCTAAATCTAGATTTAGCTGCTAGTCTGAAGAGGCTATTAGTGTCCACTTCAATCAAAATTTTCGTTTCCATAAGCAACAAACGTATCAAAAACGAAGCGGAATGCAATCGGAAATTTCATTCGATAACTTTTCGCTTGCCTGATTCCACTCAAAACGATATGCAAAAAAGTAGGTACTTTGGAGACTTCAAAAAGCATTATTTTTCGTTAGAGGTAGCACTGACGAAACGAAATAAAGGAACTGACATTTATTTTGTTCGAAATTTGTTGAGCGCATCGAAAGCATTTGGGTTGGTTGAATGTTTTTTATAATTCTTGCACTGAAACTCAATAGAATTCAATGAAAATCGACTGGAAATCATATTTTCAGAAGAAATGACCGACGCATGAATCCATTTTCAAAAATTTTGTTTCTTATTTATTGTTGCTGAAAAACTATCGGTAGTCCGAATGAGATAATCAATAATTTTTATTATTCTTAACCATCGATGGTTCTAAGTCCCCATGGGTGATGAGTCAGCATCAGTTAGTCAATATTACTCATCTCTAATTAAAACAAACGCGAATACTTGGCGATATGAAATATTTTCCATTTATATAAGAGGGAAAAAAATTTTCAGAGCATTTCAAATACCATCGAAGCTATCGATGTTCACAGTATCGATAGTATTGCATCTCTAATTTTTCCGATTCTACACTACGTGACGTCAAAACGAAATAAAGGTACAAGTCTGCAAAAAAATTTTTTGATTGAAGTGGACACCGACCATATTATTAAACCACCTTCAAACTACCTGGTATTTTGACATCAACTGTCACCAGGGGCGGACTGGGGGTCAAAGGGCCCACCGAGCGTTTGAAAAATTTGGCCCTGTTACCTAAGGCATTTGCCCAGTTGCCCGTAGGCCCAGTCCGCCCCTGACTGTCACTTTTCTGCGAGAAACAATCGAACTTCAATTATCTCTGCTCGGAAAGCCTGGGTTTCGATGTCCATTTTTAGGCAAAAAAAAAGCACTAAAATCTTATGATACTTTTATACTGAACTGCCGTCAGAAATGCCGCGTAAAATTTCTGTCAGGAATTTTCTGAAGCTTTTTTTTTATATCGAGTTTTTCATTCCTAGCCGAACTGAGGCCATTGCTTTAAAATCGAGAATATTGTAGAAAACTCACGATAAACGAAATAAAATTTTCTACTTAAATTGCGGTCTTTTAATATTTTTTTTTCTATGGAAGAGAAATATCGTCAAGCCTCTTCATGCATTTGCGAGATGAAACCATTTAAATGGATTTATATAATTAACTGAGGGATCAATAACTTTTGAAAAGCCATATTTCAAGGAAGTTAAACACAAAAGAAAAAAAAAAGACAGAAAAATCTGCGATGTTTCGTTGAACAAAATTTAATTTCACGCTTGGGGAACGATGACGAGTTGTTTGCAGTATTTTTTACCAAGGACATCACAATATTTACATATACATTCCCGTTTTAACACTGTGCTTCGCATTGCAATCTCAAATTTATGAACTCCAATTGCCGGAGTTTACTTTTACTGCCGCTGTTGCTGCTGCTGCTGCTTCCACTAGAAGATAAAGAAGCAAAACAGGTTTCAAGTAGGAAGTTCGTTTTGCCTCAATTTTGCAGTCCTTCCATAAAAGTAGGTCAAGACTCCAGGTTAAAAATAAAATGTCTCAAAAAAAGAATCAAAAAAAACAGAACTTCTTATTAAGAAGTCCTTAATTGAGTCAGCGATACTGTCGGCGATTTTCGCTTAAATGAAACAATTTCCATTTATTAAGAATCTTACCGTCGAAGGCTAGAACTTTAATTTACAAATAGTTGAAGGAACTTCTTTTTAGAAATATAAAAAAAAAAAAAAAACAAGTAAGGGTGTATAGTTAGGCGAGCCTAACAATAGAATACCCGACACAGACACATAATTTTTAATATCAACAGGTGTTTAAGGGCATAAGGAGCCCCATATACCGACTTTTGTTAAATTTATAAATGAAAACCGAGCTTTTGCCACGCCCAATTTTCAAATTTTTTTGGAATTCTAATCGGACCCTTATATTATATATACGCTCAAATTCTAAGTTTCATTGAAATATTTCAAAAAGTCCGCTTTTGAGGCATTTTTGGGATTTTTGTGACAGACCCTAGTACTAGAGGTACCCTTAATAATGGTCCGAATTTTGGGGAGCATGTTTGTGGCTACATACGAGGCATAAGTGCCAAATTTCGTTCAAGTCCCATTTGAATTTCGGGTGTAGGAGAGAATTTTCTAAAAACGCCCTTCTGCCACGCCCACTTTTCCAATTTTTTGAAATCGTATTACTTGCCTTTAAACATGTTCAAATATCAAATTTCATCAAAATATCTTGAAGGACTTCGATTTTAGAGCAGTTTTTGTGATTTTCGTAACAGACCCTAGTACTGGAGGTACCCCTAAAAATGGTCCGATCGGCTCCATTCTCGAACTTGTTCTTACTCATGTCCCCGTTAGCACGCATACCAAATTTTGTCGCGATAACTCAACTCCTTCGATAAGAAAACTGTATACAAACAGACAGACAGACGGACAGACAGACAGACGGACGGACATGTCTAAATCGAATCTCCTGGTGACGCTGATCATTTCTATATACATTTTGTATAGTCTATCTCGACTGGTTCTGGGTGTTACACACAACCACACCAACGCAATATACCCTCGACACAGAGTGTGTCGGGTATAAAAGTACAACCAAGAGCTTTTATCTAGACGAGTATATGGTCAAACAGTGTTACATGATATGGTACGCTGGTAGGTTTCTACTGGTTTTGATACTTTTTGCACGTCCTCAAAAAAATTCATTCTTTTGAAAACATTGTTTGGATGGTGTAATTCCTCCCAAAATAAAGTCAAGTCTAGAGAGTGTGTGTACTAAGGATATATCCTATAGAACACATCGGTCGTGTGAGGGTTTTTGCACAGACTTTGCTGGTATTCTTGCTTCAGAAAGAGGCCGGTCAAAAATCAATAGGAGCTATTAAAAAAAAAAATTTTCGTTTTTGAAATCAGCTTTTTCTGTTAAAATTGGTGTCTTTTGAAAAACTACTTTTTTTTGAGATCTACCTATGTTTAAGTATTTTGGAAAAGTTACTTTTTTGTCGCGTCCGTATATATCGACCCCTTTTCTCGAATTCATCGTCTGTTACATTTTCTACGAAATTGACTTTTTGATGCAAATCTCTTCTAAAGCCTTCAATTCATCTCCTGGAAAAATATTTTAACTCTTAGCACTGTAGCTATGGAGATAATGCGGAATTAGTTTTAGCTTATACACAGTCGCATATGGAAAGAATAGTAGAAAAAAGGCTCTCCTGTAAAATTTAGTTTTTGTAACATACGATGAATTCGCGACGAGGGGTCGATATGTGAATGATTTATTTTCGAATCTCCATAGAAATTGCGCTAAATATCGCGGAATGGTTAACAACTATTCATCATTCTCACACCTTCATACCTCAGTAAAAGAATTATATGTGCAGTAAGGTTTAGTACGATTTCGTAAAATTCTTAATATAAATAATTGTTTTGGGTATACGGTTTTCTTCTACGCACATGCCGTATTAATTATGCCAAATGTAATTAACATAACTGCTTTTATTATATTAAAAAAAGATATAAAAACAAGAACTCAATAGTAAATATTTATATGTGCAAACTTAAAAAAACTCTTTAACTCCAAGAAATGAACAAAAAAATTACAGAATTGGGTTGCTAGTAATTTGTATGCTTCCCGCGGTTTAAAATAACTTCACTTAGTCGATATGGCATAGAGTTTACCAATGCTTTTAAATCTTTTTCGGGTATTTCGTTCCATTGTTCAACTAAAGCACGTTTAATTCTATAATGCTATCATACTGCTGTCCATTTTTGTACACCGCAGCTGAAAGCATGCCCCATAAGTTTTCTATGGGATTAAGGTCTGGACTAATAGCGGGCCAGTCCAACACGGGGATATTTTTGTCCTTAAAGAACTGCTTCGTTAGCCGTGCTGTGTGAATTGGAGCATTGTCTTGCTGAAAAGTCCAGTTATCTCCATGCAGATCGCCAGCAAACTCTATTAGATTCTCGTGAAGCAAGTTAACATAACAGGCCGCATTCATTTTGGTGGGAACGAAACATAATGGAGACTTTCCCATATAGCTGAAGGCAGCCCAAACCATTAAAGAGCCACCGCCATGAACACGCTTTTTGTAAGTTTGCCTTTGCTGCCTTTTATCACGCCAGTATTTTTGACAATTGTCTGGGCCATCTAAATTAAACTTTTTTTCGTCGCTGAAAATCACATTACGCCATTCCTCGTCCCAAAACTTATATTTTTCGGCGAAAGACAAACGGGTATTTATATGTCGCTTAAGTAACATAGGTTTAGGTACCCTGGAGTCATATACAATGTTTTTGTTTTCGTGCAAAATTTGAACTATTCTAGCTCTGGACACTTGAAGCTTCAAATGCGCCCTGATTTGATTGGAGCTCATTCCTTTATTGATAGCTAGGCGTAAAATTTCTCGCTTGGAGCGAGGACTTATAGTGGGTTTTCGTCCGCTGCGTTTGTTGAGGCCGTAGTTCTCTGGGTTTTTCAAAAAGTTTATGATGGTGTTTCGATGTCGTTGAAGTCGCTCAGCTATTTGACCACTTTTAATGCCATTTCGATGCATTTCCAATATAGCTCCCTGCTCCTTTTCGGACAAACTCAATCCACGAGGCATATTCAGCTGAAAAAAGCAAAAATAAATTCCTACTCTATTCATTGGATAAAAATTAAGCTTCTTTTACCTTTGCTTTGCAACGTCAAATAATATATGTAACTTAATTTGCGTTTCCTGTAGGTTACGGGTCGAAAAACAACAAGAAAAACAACTTGCACATTTACTTATTTACTATAGCGATGATTAAAGCCTTCGTCTATTTTCATCCACCGATGGAAATAATGGCACATTATAAGAAATAAATCATATGGTTAAAATCAGCTGAGTACTCTGAAAGATGTTGCATACTTGAAATTAAATTTTCCCTCAAAAATGAGCGAAAATTTAAAAAAATTCAGTTTTTTATTCTTGCACATATAATTCTTTTACTGAGGTATGTTTTTTATGTTTTTGTGACGGTATAAAAGTTTACCAATACATAGATAGATGCATCCCATAATGATGCTGCCCAGCAAACATTCTGAGTCCTAAAAGACTCATATATGAATCCTTATAGGAGTCGGAGCGCTTAAAATTACCTCAATTAAGAGTCTTAAAGAGCGTGTTTCTCTTCCTGCGAAGGTCGTCCTATATGAGTCCGAAGTCATATATGTATACATATACCTACCGAAGGAGAACATATTAGAGTCCTTCCGCACTCATATTAATTAGTTTGAAAAAACTTGAAAATTTTCAGTGATATTTATAATCGTATACTTAAAAAAAAAAAGAAATTATTTCTCGGCTTTTGGGTATTTATAATTTGAAATAATTTATTTTTAAATTTTCATTTCTCTTCCCTGTTTCGGATGGTATTGGAACTTCGGAACTCTCGCTTTCTAGCAGTGCCGTAGCAATTCTGTTTTGCGTGGGGGGGAAAATAATTTTTTAAATTTTAACGTCTATTTTAATTAAAACCATATTACATGCACGCTTTCAATGCAAGCATTTAACGGACCTTAAGGAATCGTATCGAATGAATACTTTTTTAAAGCGTGTTCGAAATAATCAGCTGTTCTTCTTAGAGCTATTATACATGAGACGATATAAGCGGGGTAGGCAAACAGTTCAATTCAAAAAGTGCTCGATTTTTCTCTCTTATAGCTTAAATTTTTCCTACTCTCCTCTAAAAATCCCTTTTTTAAAACAAGTATGGTTATAAGGTGGTTGAGCCAAATAAAACCAACGCCTTTATAAGGCCCGATTTTCAGAAAACATATTTCTAGCACTCCCAGCATAATGATTTTTGGCATGTTCTAAAGCGTTTATATTTACTTCACAAAGCAAACAAAATTGCGTCGATTGTGTAGCTGAGTGAATAGTAATCTTCCAACAAAGTCTACTGAAGTGAAAACAACGTGTTTGATCTCATTTTGCGTGAGAAGAAGAGCAATGTTTTTCTAAAAGTTGTTGATAATTTTGTAAAGTCTTGATGCTCATACCAAAAGTCGGACTTTATTCAAATTAAAAAGGATGGAAACAATCCCTGGCATTGCTGTATTCCGAATAAAACGTAAAGTTATATTGAGTGGTTTTAATAAGGCATACAATAGTCATCTTGCAACTGGTTCTTAAAAAAAATTTTTTTTGGAGGCCCTAAATGGACCCTAATATACCAAGCACTTAAAAACAATGAGAAAGAAGGCCTTTCACTGCAATGGGCAGCAAGTTAACGAAATTAGTATCGATAATGCATTGTACCTGCACTTGAATATACAACTTTGAGTTTAAAAAATATTATTTTACATAAGAAGAGCTGGGAAGAGTATTTATTTAAATTTTTGATCTCAAACAATAGTTACAATGAAATCAGATAAAAATTTTATCTTTTTCTTTAATTGTTTGCACGTTTTTGAGAGCAATCAGAATTGGGCCTAAAGGTGAGATGACACTACGTGTGCAATGCACGAATATTTGCTCACTGACGTCATAAACATTGCACACGTAATGAAATCGACGAATAATTTGTTTGCTCAAAATAATTCTTACAATATTTTACAAATAAAATGTGTGCGTTGCACGCGTAATGTAATCAACCCAAATTTCAACTGCACAAACATTTTGTAAAAATATGTACACGTGAAACTGTTTCCTCATACAGTACAATCTGCTGAAATCTCTAAAGTTTGACATTATTTTCATTGATTAGTCCTTTTTTTGCGAGAAAATGTTATGTGTGCAATTGTTTTTCAGATGTGTCACACATTTTTTTTGAGCAATTATATGTGAATTGCACACGTAGTGTCATCTCACCTTTATTAAGACATGGGGTTTCTAATATGGCAAAAAAAGGACAATTTATAAAATGTCTCAACTGAATACTTTTAAACACTTTTTTGTACTCTTTTTTACATTTTCGGATAAATAAGGTTAAATAAAAGTGATTAAGATCCAAACTCTCTCTAAGTTTAACCAATTTCCGACTTTCCAACGTCTTTAACACGCCTTTGTGAATACCCCTATAGTTTTAAAAATTCACATTTTCCCCTTTTTGCCTTATCCCCAAAAATTGGGAAATTTCCATTATCTAGCAGCACTTTATTTGATGAAACCGTTTTTCCGATACGAATTGACAAAGAAATAAAAAATATAGTGCGTGAAAAGACAAATGACGAACAAAACCTGGAAACCATTCTTTTAAGATTCAATAAACTAAAAAATCGCAAAGTGCAATTATATTAAATATGATTGAATATCATTGTTTTTTCGATTGTCATTTATTTTTTCTCCTTTTTTAATTTTTTTCATGGGCAAAACAAAAATGCGTGGGGGGGTGGGGCAAAGCCCCCTCTTGCCACTATGGTTGCTACGGCACTGCTTTCTAGTCATGTGCTCCGCCGACAACGTTTTAGCCAAATCGAAAGCCACGGATATATTTAGTAACTTTAAAGTAAAATTGAAATTTATTTAATTTAATTTTTTATTCTTCCCATTTCCGACACATTTCGGACTCATATTCCTGAGCACTTTGAAAATGTTTGCTGGGTAAAGTCAGCGCTGATATTCTCATTTCGAGGGACATTTGGACTTGCTTTAAGTTGCCCCTTAAAACTGGCAACTTTTGGCTGGGTGTTTCCATCCAGAGAAAATGGAAAAACTTTTCCTTTTCTATGATTTTTCACGGTCCTTTTGATCGTGACAGAAGAACATATGTAGTTGATGGAATAAAAACAAAGAGTGAGTCAACAAAATTATTGCTAACTAGCTGGCTATAATTCTAATCTACAACTTCATTCGTATGGATTTATCAGGTCAGAATGCATGATCAGAGGCAGTCTCTGAAACGCTTTAGAACACGAAATCAAAATTCCATCTAAACCATCGATATAACCGAAAATTTTATAGATATTGAAGCCGCCATAAATAGCCCACATTGGAAGGAGTCATTCGAGCGACTAACCAACGTTCGCAGTCACGTAAACGAATCAAGTTTTAATTGCATTTCTTTTTTCGCTTTTCTTGTTAACCGGTCTTAAATGCCATCATTGTCTGGATGATGACTCTGACCTAAATTCTAGCCGCCATAAAGAACCAATTCTCAACAACCAGAAAAGAAAAAGAAAAAAAAATATAAATAATAAATAATAAAAAAGGAAATGGAAAAGGGAATAAAATATAGCGAAACAGCATCAGCAGCAGCATGTATTTTGAAGTCACTTCCTCGATGCGTCAGTACGATGGACTGACTGACAAAAGAGAGCCAACGAAATCAGAAATAAAAATAATAAAAAGTAAAAAGTAAAAAATAAAAACTTGTGTTTGCACCATTGCGCTCCCCAAGCCAAGCTCAATAAATCGTTGAATAAAATGTGCCAACACACAAATGACGAGAAATAAATGAATAAAAAATAAAAAAATCAAAATAAAAATTTAAATCAAAATCAAACAAGTAAGGGTGTTATAGTCCGGCGAACCTGACAATAAAATACCCGACTCATACACCCATGTTTAAATCATTTTTAAAACACACAAAAAAAATAGGACCATAAAAAGAGAATATTCTAGACGTTTTTAAGGCAATGGGGGGCTTCATATACCAACTCTTGTTCAATTTCTTTATGAAAACCACACCTTTACCACGCCCAATTTTCCAATTTTGTTTTTTATTTCTACACGGAGACTTAAATATACGCTGAAATTCTAAGTTTCATTGAAATATTTCGGAAAAGTCGCATTTTGAGGCAGTTTTGGCATTTTTGTGACAGACCCTAGTACTGGAGGTACCCTTAATAATGGACCTATCAAAGAAATTTTTAGTGAGGATGTTTATGGATGGAAAGGAAGTATATTTGCAATTTGGTTTTGAGGTGTAGGAGACAATTTTCAAAAAACGCCCTTCTGCCACGCCCACTTATCAAATTTTTGGAAATCATATTACCTGTCCTTAAACATGTTCAAATATCATCAAAATATCTTGAAAAACTTTGATTTTAGAGCAGTTTTTGTGATTTTCGTAACAGACCCCAGTACTGCAGCTACCTCTAAAAAAAGTCTGATCGGGTCCATTCTCGAACTTGTTCTTACACATGTGCTTGTGAGTACGTATATCAAATTTCATCAAGATAGCTCAACTGCTTCGATAAGAAAACTGTATACAGACAGACGGGCAGACAGACCGGCAGACGGACATGTCTAAATCGAATCTCCTGGTGATTCTGATTATTTCCATATATATTTTGTATGGTCTATCTCGACTGGTTCTGGGTGTTACACACAATCACACAAACGCAATATACCCTCGACACAGAGTGTATCGGGTATAAATAAACACAATAATACGAGGTGCAAAAGAAGTGAATGAAATCAAAACAAACAAACAAAAAATGTCTGAGCCGGCTGTTATCAGAAGTATCTGAAGACGTTGTTAACGTCATGTTTAAGAGCAGTTTTTGAGACGTGTTCGCCGATTCTGATTTTCCGCTCCTTGCTTCCGTATAAAATAATTGTGCGAGATATTCGAGAAAATCAGTTTTATCCTCAACTCGAACCATCCACCATCTCGGTATTGTTGTCGGTGCAAGGAAACTGAAAGAGCAATATTTTTTTCCTTCATGGCATATCGAAATTCCTTTAATACGGAGGAAGTAAGTCCGCAAATAGCAGTGTTTCTTTTCTTTTTTTTTTTAAGTGCAATATTTTAGTGCAGTTTTCAAGGACATTAATAAGTATACTACTCAATAGAGTATGGCTATGTGTAGGCTTTGAGATTTATAGTGTCCGTGTCCATGCCCGTGTCAGCGACATTCAATAGTGAAAATCATGCATCTTTGATGACCATAAATCCCCAATTTAATGGCCATTTATTTGATAATTTAATGGTCATTTAGATACGTGAAATGGCCATTCTAAATGGCTGCTAAGAATGGCAATGAGGCAGACAAAAAAGAGGAAACAGCTGATCAATAAATTACAATTACATTTTACACATCGCTTTGGGATTATCTTTCGGTGATCAAAAAAATAGTTTAATTATCTATAAGAAGAGGAAATTTCGTTGTTGAAAAAAAAAAAAACAAATATCGAATGCTTTCGAAAGATAAGAAAAGATAAGAAAAAAAAAACCCTCCTCCAGTGCCATCTTTACGCATGGGCCCGATGGGCCCGGGCCCAGGGCCCCGCGGTCTGAGGGGCCCCCAAATGTTATACTTATACATTATCATACATTGAAAGGGCCCCACTTTTCTGCGGGCCCAGGGCCTCCCTCACGCTAAAGACGGCGCTGCCCTCCCCCTCTTGAAGTCCGAAAATATTTTAAAAAGCCGCAAAACCGTCACGCCTTTCTTCGCGTTTTCTGAAAAATGAAAAGTTTTTGAGTTGTGACTCCTTTGTTGTGGCGGTGCGATATAGATTCGGTCCCCTCTAAGGCTCGACGTTCGCAAAATGGAAAGCAATCTCATTTTGAACGGTCAGATTTCGCATTAGGACTTATAAATGACTCATTTTGAACTGCAAATATTTACTCGGCTTTCGCCCTATACACGTATACATATATGTAAGTATGTATAGCTTTGGTTGACCGGCAAAACGACTTAAATCCACTTGTGTATTTTACCAGAAAAATCGACTTTAAATGTGAAAATGGTTTGGCTATGACAATAAAATAAGAAGAGTAATCTGCATCATTTAACCAGGCAGAGTTAAAGGTATATATATATATGTATGACTTTTAAATTCTACCTTTAATGTATGAAAATACTTTCGCCAATTGACGCGTTGTCGATGGTCATAGATAGTCGTTTTTCCATGAAATTGGTCACATAAGAGTCGTTTTTCCCGTAAAATGTGGATTTAAGTCGTGTTGCAACATACTCTCAGGACAATCAGGATTGTGATTGGGAAGTTTTTTTTTGTTTTTTTTTTTTTTAACATGGAAAAAATCAAACATTTTGAAATCAAGTGTCCTCGTCCGTTCGTCAGAGCGTGCGCTTATTAGAGAGCGTTTTGTATGAAAATCGATGGAAAAAACTTATGTATCCGCAAGTACAGCTGCTTTCACTATAAATGTATACACCTCTGTACCTACTTTAAAAGAGCATGATTTTTGTACGTGTTTTTAATTATTATAAAAAATACTTAAAAATTTTCCAATAATTTTCTTTTTTCTATACAAAATGTGTGCGTTTTTAACCCTGGATGGTTATTCTTCGTCGAATCGACGAAGCACTTTAATTTTTTCTCGCATAACGAGAGAAAACAGTGCTCTTAATATCTTATTTTTTCAGAGAATAAATATTTTTTTTTAAATTTTTTATTTTGCTTTTCTAATTGTCAATAAATAACTTCGCTAAAATCGGTTTTTGCATATTTTTTGCTCAAAAGGTTTTTGCCTCGCAAGCTTTTGAAAATGATGTTTGTCGATTTGACGAAGAATAGCCAAACCGTACTAAAAAGAAGTATAACCATCCAGGGCTTAAGTGCTATAACTCAATAACGGTATATACACAATACAATACAATACAATAACGGTACAGGCAAGTAGTGCAAAAAAAACAAAAACATAACCCTTGACATGAGATATCGCATAGTAAAGCAAGTAAGGGTGTTACAGTCAGGCGAGCCTGACAATAAATTACCCGATACAGCCACACATGTTTAAATAATTTTTAAAATGCGCTCCAAAATACAGGACCATTAAGAAAGAATATTCGTGAGATCTTTAAGGCCATAAGGGGTCCCATATACCGACTATTTTTCAATTTCTTTATGAAAATTGCCCCTTTTCCACGCCCACTTTTCCAAACTTTTTGAATTCCAATCGTCGGCTTAAATATTCGCTCGAATTCCAAATTTCATTCCAATATTTCGAAATAGTCCGATTTTGGGGAAGTCTTTGTGATATTTTTGACAGACCCTAGTACTGGAGCTACGCATACCGAATTTCATCAAGATAGATCAACTCCTTCGATAAGAAAACTGTATACAGACAGACGGACAAGGCTAATTCGAATCTCCTGGTGACGCTGATCATTTCTTTATATATTTGTATGTATGGTCTGATCTTGACTGGTTCTGGGTATTACACACAAACGCAATATACTCTCCACACAGAGTGTGTCGGGTATAATTATGCTTTTTCCCTGGACACCCAGTATGTATATACATTTTTTTATATTTTTTATTAATGGGTATCGCCCTCTGGCGGATCGGAGGCACTGCGACCCTTATTCAGATCTATTGTGCAAATTAGTCCCATTTAGTTTATCTGTTCTATTATGCCCTCTCTCTACCTTCCTTATGAAAGAGAGGACATTCAGATGTGTCTCGAGCCTTAGCTTGTCGTGAGTTAGGAATTGTTTGCTAAGGACTCTAAGTCTAAGCCTACACATGGCGACACATTCGCCCATTATATGTATGTGTATACATATATAGATAAATATAATAATAATAATAATAAAAAGTGACATACGCAGATAAACTTATGTTCATAGATACAAAGTTCCACGTGCTTACAATATCGAACGATTTTAAACATTGTCGAAATCAATTCGAAATTCGTCTTTTTTCATTTAAATGAGAAAATAATTTAGTTTAATGAAATGCCACAAGCGATTATTTTTATTCTCCATATGTCCAAGGTCTTAATTTAGCCATAGATACCATTCGAAAATTAATCGAACGAATAACAACAGCAACAATAGCAAAATATAAAACCCGAAACCACGAACGAAAATTCTATTCAAAAAAAAAACAAAAAAAAAAAAAGACAAACTGCTTCCTCATGTTATGAATAATGCAAAGAACTACGTCAAAAGAGCAAATCCAATTATCACTAAAGGAATCTCTGCACGTAGAGTCGAGTTTTGAACGCTTTGAACTCAAAGTTTTATTGCTGCGGAAATAAGTTTTTTTAATTAATCGAAATCAAACATTGGCACGCGAGTTCACTTTGTTCAATGAATTTTGCGAATTCAGTTTCTTTTTTTTTTTATAATTATTGTATATATACTTTCCACCTATTTTATATATATTTTTTTTCTTTCTACTTCGTTCCTTTCGTTCTGCTAGAAATTTTTCGGCCCAAGTTCGGAGCGCAAAGAATTTTCTTTTATGTTTTCTCATAACGTGTTCTCTCAACATACATATATTGGATTTGCATAAAATGTTATCCGTCTTCGATTTCGCTTTAAGAGAATTTTCGCGAACTTGAAAAAAATCGAAACAAAATTTCGAATTTCTCGACGATAGATTTTTATTATCGGTGCTGGCGACGACATTCACTTTAATTATTATTCATGGAGCTCTATTTGCGTGCTTGGCGTTTAAAAATTGAAATTCTCTTGGCTAAAGAACAATCAAAAAAATATAAATAAATAAATAAATAAATAAATAAATAAATAAATAAATAAATAAATAAATAAATAAATAAATAAATAAATAAATAAATAAATAAATAAATAAATAAATAAATAAATAAATAAATAAATGAATAAATAATTTAAAACAGAGAAGCTTAATGAAAGCTTTAAACTGTATAAAAACTGGAAATTTGTGGTAACCAGGAAGAATGAAACTAGTGGCCTATATTTCATATATGTACATACGAATGTGTGCGTGTGTTTATGTATATTTTTGGTTAGCATTAATTCTGTGGCAATTAAAATATCGATTGTCTATCTATTTGCCTGTCGGTTCAAGTAAGAAACTGTTAACGGATTTGAACGGTTTTTTTTTTTTTTTTTGGTGCTATGTTTAGGCCGTACAGTGTACTTTCTGCTTACGGACACTCCACTTAAGCGGACACCTCTCTTAAGCGGATATATTCTTCGGTCCCGTAGGTTTCTGCTTAAGGGAGAATACTCTGTATGTATCGCACACCCTCTTCTAAGGTGACACAACTCAAAAATCGTCAATTTTGAGTTAACATATGGAACTTGGTCATAGTTCACCTCTCTATCTCCACGAAAAATTCCATTCCCTTTTGGTTATTATAAAAAGCGGAAAACCCCCGTCAATGCATTTCTTCTTGCTTTGATTGACACTCCGACGAATTTTGTTTTTTGCGTTTTCTGAAAAGTGAGAAATTTTGAGTTGTGTCACCTTAGAAGAGGGAGTGCGATATGTCCCCTGAGGTTCTTAAAACAAGGCACTTAAATTTCTTCAAATTTGATTTTGAAAAATTCCAAACTGAAAATTTTGTGCCCATAAGAATTCTCCTAAGGAATTTTCCATCTCAAGTCTCCGCTAAATATCAACAAATCCCCCTAAATTCGTGGGTGTTGCAATAAGCTGGCAACATGTTTTTTCAAAGATTGGATAATACTTACTTATAAAAGAGCTTTTGCGACATTCGGATATTGTAGTTAACAGTTCTGGTTAAGCATGGCTTCCGGGGTAAATACATTTGATAATCTTAAGTTCTGTCAATATTTCAGACACTGAAGATGTTCATCGATTGTTAAACAAAAGGCACATGACCGACCAGTGAGACTCCTGCTCTAAATATGTACATACTTACGTACATCACAGGCGGATATAAAGCATAATGCCGCTTGCCTATCGAATAGGCTCACTTGATAAGCAACTCAATAGACCTAGACCCAGTGTTGGAAAATGGAAATTTCAGGGTGTACCTAAAATGATCCATAAATTGTACTTAAATATAGTAAAGTGTACCTAATATACCCAGCCAGAATTTTTTTCATAAATGACAAATATTATACCCAGCTGGAATTTTTCTCATTAATGGTAAATTCATTCATGCTTTCACCGAAGACATCAAGGGGAATATTTGAGTACTTCTCAAATCTGATGACATGATCATTTAAAGGAGATGTTATTCATACCAATTCTAATGGCAATGTCATCGAGAGAAGGTGTTATTCACTCCCGAACGATGACATTGTCTTGCAAAACGAGAGGCACCTACTGATACGATGGAGTAATCTATTCCAATTTCGATGACCAACCCGTGACATATATTATTATGACGGCCAATGCCGCTTCTGTCTAAATTTCATGAGAATGTTGCAATAGAATCAGGAGTAGTCGCGGATAACCACAGCAGACCTTTCACCATTTCATTCACTAACATAATTTCTTCCTTTTGAAATTGTACCTAAAATGGACAAATTGTACCTAATGTACCTTTGAAGTGAAAAAGGCCCGAAAAAGGTACACATACACCTACTTTTCCAACACTGCCTTGACCCCAATAATAGTCTCTCTCTCTCTCTAAGCCTTATGAAAAAAGGTGTTTATCGATTCAGTCAAACTTGAACGGCTGAGCGGATATTCTTGTCATGAAGCTACCAACACTTTCGCCTTCCATCCGCCTCAGTGCAGGCTTCGTTTGCTTGTTTGCACGGATACCATTTACTCTATTAGAATCCTACAAAGATTTATAAATACATATGTATATACCTACATAGTATTTTTGTTTTTCATTTATGACTTCAAGCTGTTTCGTTATAAAAAAAATTTCCTTTTCGAGCTTTTATAGCTGCGTATAAACAAACAAAAAAATACAAAAACAAATCAAATAAATGCAAAATTGTTTCCGAAATGTACCTGAA
The DNA here is from genome assembly GCA_020466095.1 of Chlorops oryzae. Taxonomy (NCBI): domain Eukaryota; kingdom Metazoa; phylum Arthropoda; class Insecta; order Diptera; family Chloropidae; genus Chlorops; species Chlorops oryzae. The sequence continues at coordinate 51,908,672 of CM035806.1, read as the reverse complement.
GGCAGTTAGCAGTATGTATTTCGAACAGAGGAAAAGAAAATAATCAAATGATTATTAAAGCAGAGATCGTAAGTTTTGAGATGAAGTGACAGAAAGGAAGAAAAAAAAAAAAAACGTGAAACGAGAAACGAGAAGATAGAACGGGAATAGAATCGCTTGCTTTGATTGCAAATCGAATGGCTGGAGCCAATCAATCTTCATTTTTTCATACTCATCTGACGGCTGATATGACTTTCAAAAGAAAAAAGGCTGAACGCAAGAGGCAAAAGACTGAAGTCAACAAAGACAGCGCAATAATATGAAAGTACCCAATAAACACAAAAACGAGGATGATATCGTAACGATATCGAGACGAATTTGAGAAAACTAAATTTCTCGATATCGCGATTTTTCACTCGCGACGATATCGAGACGAATTCGAGAAAATTGAATTTCTCGATATCGAGATTCTGGACTCGCGAAGATATCGAGACGAGTTCGCGAAAATCCAATTTCTCGATGTCGAGATTCTGGGTTCGCGAAGATATCGAGACGAGTTCGCGAAAATCCAATTTCTCGATATCGAGATTCTGGACTCGCGAAGATATCGAGACGAGTTCGCGAAAATCCAATTTCTCGATGTCGAGATTCTGGACTTGCGAAGATATCGAGACGAGTTCGCGAAAATCCAATTTCTCGATATCGAGAATCTGGACTCGCGAAGATATCGAGACGAGTTCGCGAAAATCCAATTTCTCGATGTCGAGATTCTGGACTCGCGAAGATATCGGGACGAAACATTTTTAGCCCAATAAATACAAAAACGAAGATTATATCGCCATATTATTATTCGAATTCGTTTAATGCGATTCACGCTCTACGAATTCGATTCGAACTCGTTATGGTTTTTGTGTTTATTAGGTCCTACTTATTTTTCTTCTTTTCCCTTATGTGTTTCGAGTTCAAAACGAGTACACTAAACTACTTTCTAGGATTTCGTTTTTCTCAAATTCGTAACGAATTTGTGGCGATATAATCTTCGTTTTTGTATTTATTGGGCTAAAAATGTTTCGTCCCGATATCTTCGCGAGTCCAGAATCTCGACATCGAGAAATTGGATTTTCGCGAACTCGTCTCGATATCTTCGCGAGTCCAGAATCTCGATATCGAGAATTTGGATTTTCGCGAACTCGTCTCGATATCTTCGCGAGTCCAGAATCTCGACATCGAGAAATTGAATTTTTGCGAACTCGTCTCGATATCTTCGCGAGTCCAGAATCTCGACATCGAGAAATTGGATTTTCGCGAACTCGTCTCGATATCTTCGCGAGGCCAAAATCACAATATCGAGATTTTGATTTTTCTCGAATTCGTCTCGATATCTTCGCGAGGCCAAAATAACGATATCGAGAAATTTGATTTTCGCGAACTCGTCTCGATATCTTCGCGAGGCCAAAATCACGGTACGAAACTTTAATTCTCGAAGGTAGTTTTGTTAATTTGTTTCCAAATCGGAAGGCATTCGAGGTAAATATAGAATGAAGCTAAACTTATAAACGAAAAAAAGTCATTCATTTCAATTCGGCGAAGACGGCGTAATGGGTAAGCAGACTAGAAACATGACTAGAAATCAAGAGGTTCGGTGTTCAAATCCCACAGCCGGTGGATTCAAAAGCGTGGTTACCAGCAATAGAACCGTTTTTTTTTTTTTTTTTTTAACCGAAAATAATATTATAATAAGACTATTATTTGAATTTTACATTAAATATAAAAATTAATGATTTTTTTGCTAATCGTCCCTTAAAGATTCGAGAGCGATGAAAATCTCGATTCGCTAGCGATTCGAGTTAAGGCTCGTTAACGATTCGAGAACGATGAAAATCTCGATTCGCTAATGATAAGTGACTCTCTCACGATATCGAAATCGTCTCGATATCGTCTCGAATTATCGTCGCGAAACATTTTTAAGAGAAAATGATATTGCCTCGATATCGTTACGATATCGTTGTGTTTATTGGGTAGTTCGCAAAGTCGGTGTGCCAGTATGGGAAGCACTCTAAGCGGCATGTCCACGCAAGTCAATTAAATTGATTAATGATTTAATTTGGTTTGATGGAAGTGAAAGTGAAATTGAAAATGAAAGCGAGAAGAATGTGGCGCGTGTCTCTTTCGCTATTTTTTTAAATTTAATTTTTTTTTTTTTAATTTAAAAAAAAAATTTTTTTCCCCCCGTTTTGTGTTTTCAATCTTTCGGACTTGCGATTTTATTAGATTTTTCGTTTTGGACTTTTACTTTTTTGCATGTCATCTCTATGATCTTTTTATTTTTGCCTTCTAAGCGATTTAATTAACCCGGTATTTTGCCCTTACAACAAAAGTAACAACAACCGTCGACGCGTGCTTCAACGAGTCGTGCTTTTCTTTTTCACTCGCTGCCACAATGATACAATTTATTAAATTATATTATATTTGTACATACATTTTAAACGGACGAATGCCAACAAAGGCTTCTTTGGATACAGTTGAGAGATGCGCAACAAAATTTCTTGACAACCACAACAAAAACGACGGAGACTATTTACTTTACTCAAGAGAGATCCTACTTTTTCGGGCTGTGATTTATTCACTACGAAATAATTTCCCTAAAAAGGTACATGTAAAAAGGGACATGAACATAATTGGGATTTATTAAAAAAAAAAAAAATAATAATAATAATATTAAGAAGGGAAGCGTCATGAGACAGATGGATAGATTCTAGGACACTAAATATTTTGTGTTAAGAAAAATTGACGATATCCCAAAAGCAACAAACACCTATTCTTGTATGCCATTAATCTAGAACAGACGGAACACGAGCATGTCTGGTAACCATGGTTCCTTTTTTTGTTCTTTATTCATTTTAGTGGAAATTTTAATATTACATTAGATATGTACATATATTCTTAAATAAATGCAAATATATATACATATACTATAGCTATAGTTATTGTGAATATGTATACAAATCTAAAAAACCCTTGCACTTAAAACATGAAATCGATCTTCAATCATAAATAAGGTAAAAAGTTAATTTTATAGATACAGTCAAACATGCGTCAATACAGCAATCAAATATTCTGAGTCCTAAAGGAATCATACATACTTACATATGTATGTACATATATATATATATATATATATATATATATATATATATCCTAATTCGGAGTTGGAGCCCTTGTAATGAGCCCTTTAAGAATCATTGAGGGTGTGTTTCCCATCTTGCACAGACCTCATAATTTACACGTACAATTTCGGACTTATTTCGGAGTCATGTTTCTGAACCTCTTGTCACATATTTTGGAGTCATTTCGGAGACATATTTTTGAACCCTCTGTTTTGTCACATATTTCGGAACCGTTTCGGAATCATATTCTGGAGCCTTTTAGATCCCATATATTCCGGAGTCATTTCAGAGGTATTTCGGAGTCATATTTCTGAACCCTTTTTTTTGTCAAATATTTCGGAACGATTTCAGAGTCATGTTATTGAGCCTCTTAGATCTCACATACATATTTCGGAGTAATTTCGGAGTCATGTCGACCCCTTGTCGCAAATTCATTGTATGTTACAAAAACTAAACTTTACAGGAGAGCGTTTTTTCTACTATTCTTTCCATATGCGACTGTGTATAAGCTAAAACTAATTCCGCATTATCTCCATACCCTGCAGTAATTCCAACTACTCTCCAACTACTCCCCGACTAGTAACAAAAATACCAGGACTACTCCCTCTTAATTTGCCAACCAATGCTTTGAACTGTCTTTTTTAACATTCAACTGTCATTGGAAAATAACTAGTCACAGGTTTTGCTCATATGAACTAGACCTGGAGTATATTCAAATGGGTCGATTTTAGGTCAATTTGTATTTTTGCATATTTTATGAAAAAAAAAATTATTTTTTCCTCTTCGTTTTAAATTTTGTATTCTTTTTTGTTTATTTGAGTAATTTTGTTTTATAATTCTGTTTTTTAATTCTTTTTTTTTTAATTTTCTCGCTTTTCCCGAGCCTCGAACCTGGACCTCTGGGCTGGTAATACGGCGGTTTAACCATCACGCTAGGCAAGCAAATTGAACTTGCTGATCAAAATGTTAACTTGAGTTTTATTTTAGGTTGCTTATTTTTCCCGTTTTCGGGAAACGCCCGCATAAGGAAAATTTTTTTGTTTATTTTAAAATTAACAATTAAAAAAATTAATTTAAATTTAAACAAAAAAACCTTAATAATTGAAAAAAAAAACAAATACTCCCGACTGAGCCAGGGCTCGATCCCCGTCCTTCTAGGCTGCAAGACCAAGTTCTTAACCACTCAGCAAACTGTCCTTCGACAGCGCGGCGATCAAAATGCAAAGATAAAGCAGACAAGAAAATTTTTTTTTCTGCTTCGCCATCGATCTCTTTCGGAGTAACCGGCGGTGAGACCGATTGAGATGCACCAAATTCTAGACGCTCTCCATATATTTTATGGTCTAGTTCAGGGGTCGGCAAAATGGGTATGTAATTGTGTGAGTGAGAGCAGAGCGGCTACTAAAAATAGCCGAAAATAAACAAAAAAAAATGCTGAAACTAGCTAAAAAAAAAAGCTAGAAGTAGCATAAAAGAGCTGAAACTGACGGAAAAAGCTATAAATTTCCGCATACCCGATCTCGATGTTGCATGCTCGGCTGCTCCCGTCAAACTGAGACAAGAGCGTAAGCAATACGTGTGAGTGGCTGTCGCAAAAATTGTTCCTAGCGTGCCGACCCCTGGTCTAGTTGCTTATGGTCTCACCTAAGGTCGGTCGTAATTTGCAAATTGACCGCCCTGTTACTACAGGGTAGCTACAGTGCTAAGGGTTAAAAATATTTTTCCATGAACTGAAGGCTTTAGAAGAAATTTGCATCAAAAAGTCAATTTCGTAGAAAATGTAACATACGATGAATTCGCGAAAAGGGGTCGATATGTTTGAGCCTCTTATAACAAAAATATAGTAGCTGTCAAATGAAATTACGATAACCAAAATAACGACTGTGTGGAGGGGTTTGAGGCTGAAATTGCGAAAGCGCTTAAATTACTTAATTTGGTCTATATGCTATAAGAACTCAAATATTTCAGAGTAATTTCGGCAGCATGTAATGTTAGCTTCATATCCCACTAAATTTGGACTAATTTCGGTGTCATACTTCTGAGATCCGAATTTCCGACTTAATTTTGGACCCATTTCGGAGCACCTCCTAAATTTGGATTTTCTATAGACTTCTATTCAATAATTCTTCAACTCGCAGTGCCGCTAAGTCGAAAAAATGCATTGAATAATGTTAATGCAAGCTATGGAAGTCCGTCTGTACGTTGGTACTCACACATATTTTAGATGATATCTCTGTAATTGGGCGCACCCGGACACATCTTCTTTAAAACACGATATCTGGCTTATCAAATTATGGAGGACTATTTTTTTTTTCTCTTTTCCGTTCTTTGGTTTTCTTCTTTCATCGAGAAATCATCAGAGCCTTATGCGTGATGCTTCTTACTTTGAATGTTAAATCGTTGTCCTCGTAAAACTTATTTTGATTCATATAAACGTCCTTCATTAAGTATTTTCGTGACAAAGATGCTAAAGAAATAAACAAAAAAAAGAAAAGAGGAATAAGAAACAAAAAATATTCACAATGTTCCTTGAACTGATGTTATTATTATTATTATTAATTAATTAATTTTTTTTTTCTTCATCATTTTGTGTTGTCTTTCAGATACACGTTTAAGGGTCAATTAAAAATACAGCTAGCTAAAGTATGTATATAACTATTGTTGCCAGTTTCGCGGTTGTATCCGCAGTGACTATTTTAATGAGTTTTTTAACATTTTTTTTGTTTTTGTTTTGTACTTTTCTTTCCTTTTTTTTTTTCTTCTTCCTTCGTTGAATCTATGCGCTTATTTTCTGATTATACTTTTTGACATTGCAAATGAGTCAGTGATAATGGCGCTTAACGCTGTTTTCTCCTTCACTTTTATGTTTCGCTTTGTTTTTTGTGTTTTCTTATTCACTTTTTTTCGCATTTTTCTTATTTCTTATTTATTTTTGCTGTTGTTTTAGTACTGCTCTTCTCAACTTTTTCGCCTTTTAGCGGTCATGGCTGCCGGCTTCATAAATTGTATGTAGTTGGCTGGCTGTTGGGGGGGCGGGGGTTTCTCATTTTTTCCCTTCAGAATTTATAACGTTTTCGCAAAAGTGCAAAAAAGTTAAATGCCATTTTGCTGTTTGATCACAATGTGACTGTGTGAATGGCCAATGTGAGTGTGACGGGGACGGGGGACTGTGACTGTGACTGCAGCTTGGCTATGGCTGTGGCTTTAGCTTTGGCTGTGATTGCGATTGCGATTGTGACTGCCCTCAGCAGTAATATAGACTGACCCAAGTGTAGCCTTCGGTCAGTCCCCTCATAAATCCATTTCTAATGCATTCGACTGAACTCTTTAAGATGGGCCTGTCATTGGAGAAGGACCGGTCCCCGAAAACGGCTGTACGGAGGTCAATTGTCGTAATTTTGTCTGGTCTTAGGCAAGTCAAATAAAGCAAATAAAAAACCAATTGCTTAGTTGATTTTCTAAGTTGGCGAAAGTGTCAACTTTTTACAGTTTACCTGCTCTTAAGCCAAATCCGTTGATTACCGACCGCCAGCTAGCCGAATTTGATGGAGCGAACTGGCTAATATAACCGGTAAGATTTGGACCGGTCAAGGGCCAGTCCTTCTTACGAAATTGACCGGCCCATTACTGCAGGGTGTGTGACTACGACTGTGACTGGGACTATGACTATGACTATGACTGCGGACGATTTACAGTTGGATGAGTGTCAGGGTAAGGCATTGCCAAGATTCATATTTTAATTAGAGAGACGAGCCGTTCACTCTGAGCTGGCTTTAGCCCGTGTATTTTGTGAGTCCCATACGTTTCTCTAAAAAGAAAAAACAAAAAAAAAAAAAAACAAATATGTTTGTGTGTGCATGTGTGCGAGTGTGTCGATGTGTATGTGCATTGAGATGCTTAATTTTTGCGGAACATCTGTTAACTGTTATTTATTTTTATTATGCCGACCTCAGTGAGCTTTTTGCATGAACAAGCGGAGCTGAGCTATGATACTCGCAGTTATAATGGTCATTAAGCATAAAACATAAAGGCATAAAATGAGTGTTCTTCGCTCTTGGCATTCTTTTTTTCATGTTTGTTTTTTTTTCTTCTTTTTTTTTGTGAGCGGATGGTTATCCTTCATTGAAGATTTTCGCATAGAAGTCCATGATGCTTTTGAGGGAGTTTATTTGATTTAATAAATATTTATTGATTTTGTGCCGATCAGATAATTTTTTGCAGTAAGTTACATACATATTTTAGAGGTATTCTCTAGCTCAGCGGATGAAAGCTTTCAGTTGTAGATCGTGTGTACGTATTTTAATACAGGATGGTCCAGACTAAAGTGCTTCCCTTTTTGGGTTGGTAGAGATTCCTTTTTTATGAGCTGAATTCAATTAAATAACAAAAAATTTAAGTTATTTTAAAAACCTCATATTTCCTGGCTAAGACCACAATTAAATGAAGACATTGTATGTGTCAGGGTTTTAAAGAAAACTTAAAAAAAAAATATATAAAAAAATAATTAAAAAAAAAAAAAATATATCAAATAAAAGAAATGTTACGAAAATTTCGAAATTTTCACCTTAATTTCAAAAGACCCTTGAAACTGAAACTAACGGGTAGCTATGTGATTGTGTCCCCTATCCCGTGGAAAGGTAGGTAGGGGAAGGTAGGTTTATGTGGCTGCCACTTAGTCCGTTAATCGGCCCATTGTGATACCAAGGAGGTTTTTCTTGTGTTTGTGTGAGTGTATGTCTTTTTTATGTAGTGTGCCAGGCTTGGAACATTACACTCCGTTTCGCCTCTGCCGGGAATCGAACCTCGAACCCTGAGATCAAGAGCATAGCACGCATCCCCTACGCTATCCCAGACCCACCGGGGAAAGGTAATTCAGCTCAAAAATTTATGTGATTTTTTTTTTACCTTTACTAAGAGTTTTTCAACTACCGCGTATCTAATTACACGTTTAATATCAATAGTTTCACTTGAACGGCCCGCCATAGATACACATATACCTGCTACTAACAATTAACTGTATCAAGGCATAAATCATCCAAAGCCACCAGTGTGGGAAAACTTTAGGCAATAAGCCATGACTTCAATTGGAAAATTCATAAAAGAAAAAAAAAATAATAATAGAAAACAGAATTTAAAAACTGGTTTCACTTGCATGACTTTGTCATCGCATACAATAAACGTCGCATATACATTTATACATACATATTGTATATGGATATATACACTGCCGCCCGGTTTCTAAAAACCACTTGTCATAGCTATCGCCGTCGCCGTCGTCGTCACAGTCATAGTCATAGACAACTTGACCGACCTTGTGCTATTCCACATTTTCAGAACATGAACCAAGCCAAGAGCAACATCATCAAGCTCTCCTCCATTTAGCGATAAACTAAAGTGTACGTATCGAACGGCAGAGGCACCGAAACCCACCACTCTGAGGCAAACGTTTGTCTAACTTGCCACCGTTCAAGCACGCTCCAAAGATTGAGCCCGATTTGTTGTAAGCCTCGTTGGATTGTCGCTTGTTGCTTCTGTCGTCCGCCGGCTGACTTCTATCTTCGGCCTATGGCGTTGACTCTTTGATGGCAGTTCTACTGCTGCTTCATCGCACCACACCGCACGGCACGGCACCGCACCGAACCGAACCGAATCGAACCGCATAGCATGGCCTGTTGTTGAAGCAGCTGTTCAGCTCTGAGCCTAAAGTGTGAGCTGAGCGTTGCGGCCAACCGATCATGAAGAATCTGCAGCTATCAAATATTTGCACGCGCCACAGAACGTTTTCAGCCATCGTTCGAATAAGTCGAGTCTATAGCGCCGCATTTCTGCAGCGAAGAAAGAAATAAAAGCACAAAACAAAAGTTAAACAAAACCGAAACCAAAACCGAAACTTAAAAGAAAAACCAAAATCAAAAAAAAAAGATCAACAAATAAAAACAAGAAATAAAAAAGAAATCTCAGTCGAAAGTTGCCTGTCAATGGCACATCATTCTTTTATGAAATTTCGTTGCTGAACTTTCGAAAATTTCACCGCGCCTCGAGGAGATCAATGAATGCGATTATTTTTAAATTTTTGTCTCGTTCTCTTTCTCTTTCTTTTTATTTATATTTATATTTTTGTTCATATTTTTGATTGTTGTTTTCGTTGTTGCGATGACTACAACTTAAATAATTCGGATTTTATATTTTTATTTTTCCACTCGACTGGATCGCGTATTAATAAAAATATAAAGAGAAACGAAAACAAAAGTATACAAAATAAAAATAAAAAAATTAAAAAAATAACAACAAGGAGGCAATGACTTTCGACAATGATGTGGGTGTTGTTGTTTTCATCAGAATTTCTCTCTTGTTACATTTCAACCCAATAACGACGAATAAGCACCTTCTCTTCATTTCCTCATTGGTTTATTATTTCCTCCCTCCATACCCCCATTTTCACTTCGATTATCATTTCAAATGTTATTAATATATATATATTTTTGTTAATGTAATTTTGCTTGTGCGTATTTATTCTCATTATCGGCATTGTTTCCTTGCATATTTATTTATTGATTTTTTTTATTTTTTTTTCTTTTTCGGCTTCTCTTTCAGATCATAATAACTGCCATGGACCGCTTCGTTTGGTTTGTTCTGTTGGTTGTCATGTCACATTTGGTTGCAGAATTTACGCGTGTCACCGGCTATGCACGAGGCAATCGGAATGAATTGCTGTTGGTTAACGATGTACGTATGTATTTAAAAACGCATTTTTCCTCTTCGCGTTCTTTGCGTTCTTCGCGCTCTTATCGCTCCTGTCCCATTTCGCAATTCGCATTTCCCATTGTCCATTTTTCCGCTTCTCATGTGTTGGGTGTTCTTTACCCACTTAATGCTTTATTCCCTCTATGTTGTAGACACTGATTGAACCAAAGAGCATACAGAATATGCTGCTGTATCCGGGCCAACAGGAATATGGTCTGTACGAAACGGCGTCGCCGGCATATTTCTATCAAGGTAGCAATGGTATCGGCAGCTATCCACCAGCGTACAACGCCAACAACAATCTTCAGCAGCAGCAACCGCAGCAGCAACAGCAGCAGCAGCAGCAACAAAAACCGAATGGACAAATTATTGCTGCACCTGGCAATACTCAACAGGAGCTCGTTTTTAGTTTTCGACCGTTGATAGACAGCATATTCGAGGTATGCAATTAAAGGAAGAGTAAAATGAAGATTCGATCTATACGAGAACTACATACAAACACACATATATACATATATACATACATACAAACCATCCGCATGCCCCAGTGAAGTGTTCGTTCGTGTTCGCTCGTGCGCGTTCTTCATAGCATGAATCCTTGTTCTTTATTGGTTTTAAGTGAAATTTGTTTTCGAATATTCGCAGAACGAATTCGCGTGGGGGAGAGACTCCAACCAAACAACGCAAACAGAATTTATATAAAGTATATAGTTAGGCAACTTTTGGGAACGGCTGTGCTTTGGGTTTTTTTTTTTACCCAAAACACACTGAAGTCACTGTCACAAAGTCACAAAAAGAGAATTTCTTAGTTTCAGTCCATATGTTTAAAGAGCGAACGAGGCGTGTCCTTTTCAGCCTAGAGTCGGAACTTAAGATACAGTGTAGGTAACTTATTTCTCTTATGCAGGACGCGTGTACACTGTATCTCCTTTATTTGTTCTATCGTTGCTCATGCTAAATGAATATTCCTCGCAAATTTTTCCCTCGAAATTTTTTCTCCACTCAAAAAGGAAGTCTTCTAAGCTTCAATAAAAGAAAGAATATGATGAAATTTTCTTAAAAATGTTCGAGATTCTTGCTGCCATTTCATTTCTTTCCCAGTGTATTTGGAACGGAAGAATTTTTTCCAAATCCACTGGGAAAATTCTCAGGGAATATGTTTTTAGAATCGGACTGATAATGAATCGAATGATGTCTACGGGCACTTTAATCAATCTGAAAAGTCATCAAGAATCATGTCGCGACGGGACAGAATATGGCCATATCCGCCAATCGTATGTCAATCGAAGTGAATCTTTTCCGGCAATACGACATACGACTCATTCGTCAAGATATATTTTCTATGGCCTATCGAGAGAGTAGTTTTCGAAATTACACGCGTTTTATTTGATTTTTCTTTAAAATTCCAATGAAAAAAGCTTTGACTTTGCAATCGTGGCAAACCGAATAAAATCGTGTATAAATGGAATCAATTTTGCTGTCCTTAATGAATTCAATCGACCGACATTTTTGGTACATGGTCCATTAGTAATTTTTTATAAGATCATTTGGATGATCGCAATCATTGTTCTTTTCTTCAAATTCTTTCTTCTATACAACCTATTCTGTTATACTGTTATACTGTTATATGAGAGTGTGACCTCCCTGAAAAAGGGGCTGCTGATTTTTCGCTGAAATTCCTTACAATATGAATGATATGAATGAATAATATAACGAAAAAGTCGAAGAATTCAAACGAAAATTAAAAATATCCTCTTAAAATGCTTGAAAATTAATTAAATTAAAATGCCCCAGGTTGCCTCACCGTAGCTACGCCCATGGCTCTGAGCGTTAAAAAAATTTAAAAAAACAGGGACTAGGTATTTGATTTAAATTTTCGAAATTCTTGCTGTTCAAGAAAGGATGAATTTTTTTTCTTTCAAATTCGCTGAGAAATAATTCCCGGGAACATTTAGAATCGGGTTGAAAATTTTTCTTAAATTTTGTTTTTTTTTAATGTAATTTTTTCTCAAAGAGAAAACGCAATGGAAAATTCCTTGAATTCAATCATTTGAAAGATTTGTGAAACTTCGACCTCTCACTCACTTGAAAAGCCTGCATGCTTCTTTGAAAATTAATAAATCTTGAATCGAGTCTCTTTTGTCGCGGAGGAGGAAGGCATTTAATATTAGACGATCTAGTTTTTTTAATTTTTTTTTTTTTTTTTTCTGTGCAGATTCCAATATCGACGCTGCGAGCTGTCAACAATTTGATCGCACGGCTTACTGGCAGCTACCAGACACCTCCTGCAACGTATTCACCGCAAAAATCTGTTCTGCCCATCGAAATCGGACGGAGTAATAACATTGCGTCCAGCGGCGGCGATAATTCAAAGTTGGTCGGTGATAAAAAGTCCATTCTAAGAGAAGAAATTGAATGAAAGAAAAGAAAAACGATAAGCGACGAAGAACAGCAACAAACAAAAGAAGGTAAGAAGAGGAGAAACAAAAACGAAAAGAAAAGAAAAAACCAACTGCACGACGGCAACACGTGTACGTGGTGGAGGAGGAGGAGGAAAAGCAGCAGGAGGGGGAGCAGGAGGTTTCCATTTTCATTTCAAGTCTTGATGGGTTCGACGGTATCGTGCTATGTCAGTCCAAGTATTCGAGTGCATCAATCATGTTTTCGTGCCACCGTGTGTGTGTGTGTGTCCAGCATCACTCATCGCGCAATGGGGTCTCCGTGTTGATTGGAAAACACCGAAACTGCCACTCTTACACGTCTGCTTCAATGCTGTAACAATTACGATAACCCACGTTCGATAACTGACGACTTCCTCTGATTTTATTGAAAATGAAAATCTTGCGACTTAATTTTTCCTCTTTTTTGCTGCTTATTTTTCTCTTTTTATTTTATTATATTATTATTATTATTAATGTTTTTTTTTTTTTTTTTTTGTTTATTCAGGCTTCGAGTGTTCCGATTATATATCATTTTAATATTTTAATTTTTCGTTTTTAGGGTTTTTCTCGAGTGTTCTGTTGATCAATTTCATTTGTTAAACGCCACTGAGCACTTTTAAAAAGTGTTTTTTTTTTTAATTTTTAAATTTTATATATTTCTTATATTATCTTAAGAAAGGACTGGAAAATTTTAGATGTTATCGTCAAGAAGAAATGTATTTTTCTTATGCTTTATGCGTTACGCTTTATGCAATACGTTTGTGTTTTTGTTTGATTTTGTGTTTGTGTTTATAATTGAATGTCTTTGTGATATTATGTTTTAATTGTTATTCGAATGTAGTTTTAGATTTATGTGTTTCTTTTTAAAGAAAATATTAGAAAATGAAAAATATGGATCGCATGTTAACAAAATAATATAAAAATTTGTTTTATTTTTCCTTCATCCTTATGTTTATGTTAATGCTTATGTTTTGTGTACGAGCGTTGCAGACTAAATAATAATGCACAGTGAGAAAAGTGTACAGCCCATCACAAAATCACTAGATCGGTAAGCGATCATGACATATTGATGACGCATTTAAGCGTATTATGGCTTAACTAGATGACATGCAGTCGTGAAATAATATATAATGATAAACAAAATGATAAAGTAGAGAAAAACATTTATAAGATTAAATTGTGAAAAAAATATCACTGGGGGTATTCACAAATGCGTTGGGAAATAGTAAAGTCGGAAAATCGGAAAACTTTATCTGCTCAAAAGCTTGCGCAAGATAAAAAAAAAAATTTTTAAATTTTGTAAGAAGTCAAAATTTTCCGACTTTCCAACGTTTTTAACACGCCTTTGTGAATACCTCTACTGTACGAAAGGGAGCTTGAGACTAAGATCGAGAGACGTGGGGTGGAACAGACAAAGGGATGAGGACAGAGAGAGCGAGAGAGAGAGAGAGAGAGAGTGAGAGAGAGGCTGTGGCGGGGGGAGACGGAGGGTGAGACGGAGGATGAGACGGAGGGTGAAACGGAGGGTGAGGTGGAGGGAGAGACGGAGGGAGAGATACGGTGAAAGAGAGAGGGGGAGAGAGGGAGAGAGGGAGAGAGGGAGAGAGGGAGAGAGGGAGAGAGGGAAAGAGGGAAAGAGGGAAACAGGGTGAGTGGGAGAGTGGGAGAGTGGGAGAGTGGGAGAGTGGGAGAGTGGGAGAGTGGGAGAGTGGGAGAGTGGGAGAGTGGAAGAGTGGAAGAGTGGAAGAGTGGAAGAGTGGAAGAGTGGAAGAGTGGAAGAGTGGAAGAGTGGAAGAGTGGAAGAGTGGAGTGAGAGTGGAAGAGTGGAAGAGTGGAAGAGTGGAAGAGTGGAAGAGTGGAAGAGTGGAAGAGTGGAAGAGTGGAAGAGTGGAAGAGTGGAAGAGTGGAAGAGTGGAAGAGTGGAAGAGTGGAAGAGTGGAAGAGTGGAAGAGTGGAAGAGTGGAAGAGTGGAAGAGTGGAAGAGTGGAAGAGTGGAAGAGTGGAAGAGTGGAAGAGTGGAAGAGTGGAAGAGTGGAAGAGTGGAAGAGTGGAAGAGTGGAAGAGTGGAAGAGTGGAAGAGTGGAAGAGTGGAAGAGTGGAAGAGTGGAAGAGTGGAAGAGTGGAAGAGTGGAAGAGTGGAAGAGTGGAAGAGTGGAAGAGTGGAAGAGTGGAAGAGTGGAAGAGTGGAAGAGTGGAAGAGTGGAAGAGTGGAAGAGTGGAAGAGTGGAAGAGTGGAAGAGTGGAAGAGTGGAAGAGTGGAAGAGTGGAAGAGTGGAAGAGTGGAAGAGTGGAAGAGTGGAAGAGTGGAAGAGTGGAAGAGTGGAAGAGTGGAAGAGTGGAAGAGTGGAAGAGTGGAAGAGTGGAAGAGTGGAAGAGTGGAAGAGTGGAAGAGTGGAAGAGTGGAAGAGTGGAAGAGTGGAAGAGTGGAAGAGTGGAAGAGTGGAAGAGTGGAAGAGTGGAAGAGTGGAAGAGTGGAAGAGTGGAAGAGTGGAAGAGTGGAAGAGTGGAAGAGTGGAAGAGTGGAAGAGTGGAAGAGTGGAAGAGTGGAAGAGTGGAAGAGTGGAAGAGTGGAAGAGTGGAAGAGTGGAAGAGTGGAAGAGTGAAGAGTGGAAGAGTGGAAGAGTGGAAGAGTGGAAGAGTGGAAGAGTGGAAGAGTGGAAGAGTGGAAGAGTGGAAGAGTGGAAGAGTGGAAGAGTGGAAGAGTGGAAGAGTGGAAGAGTGGAAGAGTGGAAGAGTGGAAGAGTGGAAGAGTGGAAGAGTGGAAGAGTGGAAGAGTGGAAGAGTGGAAGAGTGGAAGAGTGGAAGAGTGGAAGAGTGGAAGAGTGGAGTGGAGAGTGGAGAGTGGAAGAGTGGAAGAGTGGAAGAGTGGAAGAGTGGAAGAGTGGAAGAGTGGAAGAGTGGAAGAGTGGAAGAGTGGAAGAGTGGAAGAGTGGAAGAGTGGAAGAGTGGAAGATTGGAAGAGAGGGAGAGAGGGTGTGAGGGAGGGGGAGATAGGGAGAGGGTGAGGGTGAGGGTGAAGGAGAGAGGGAGACGGAGAGAGGAACATAGAAATAGAGAGAGAGAGAGAGAGAGAGGTGGACAGAGAAAGACGGGGATGTTGAGAGAGCAAGAATGCAAGAGAGCGAGATCGCGAAGGGATGGCCATGGCGCAATTCCACATGCTTTTTGTCATGATGGCTGTCACCATCTCTTTTAAGGATTCCACTGTCCATGTGTTTCCATAGAAATGTCATACGAAGCGTTCTAAAAAAAAGCTCATGTATTCTGGCTTCGATGTCATGTGTATTAATCGGCATCTCGGTGTTGTTGTACTTATGTGATGTCAGGTGGACGTTTCCCGCATAAGTAAAATTATTTTTTGCAAGTCTTTGTTTACACATTTTCATGTCATTTCATGTTCATATTGTGTTATGTCTGGGGTTTTCCCGTTTTCCCACTATCCCGTTTTATCTCGTTTAAAAGAGCTTTTGAACAATTAATAAAAAACTAAGGCCCCGACGCGCCTTTACGTATGCAATCAAAATTTTTCAGCTGAATTAATTGCGACAGCAAAGAGAGCAGATGCAACGTCTCGTTGACTACTGCTGAAAAAACATGATGATGAACTTTTGACTTCGTTTTTGTTTATTTTAAGCCACACTTTTCATTTGTACAATTTGTCGAAAGCAACCATGAACGAATTTCAATTTCGATTTGAAGAATATTCATCAAATGAATGATTCGTCCAGTCCACTCGATTTTCAGTTGAACTTCGTTGTTATTTCGTTGAGGGTAATTTTGATAACAACCGACGAAAAAAACAGACAGTGATAGTGTGGTTCAGTCGAGTGAGAGAGTGAGAGAGATAGAGAGAGAGAGGGGAGAGAGGAAGGAAGGAAGTAAGGGATGGAGATTAAGATAAATTCGGAAAATTCAGTTTTGTGTTTCCTATGCTATTTTCTCATGTTTCAATTGTGGAAATTCGTAGAAAATGGATTCTGCTCTTAATTTTTCCGATGGTTTTTTTTTTTTCTTTATTTTTGGGATTGAAGATATTTATGAAAATATGGATTGCTCAAAATCATTTATCTTGTGTCAAGAAAATATTTCGCCATTAAAAGTTTTGCAACCAGTAGCGTAGTTAAAGGGGTGGCTATTTTTATTTAGAGCGGGGACTGAACAATTATGTATGTCGCGAATCCCACCAATCGAAAAGAAAATTTCTCCAAAATCATGGATCCCATATACATTTTCTTACCAAATGCAAATCACACAATTTTTCCTCAAAGTTGAACCTTTTTTATGAAAATCTTCGAATGCAATTTTTTTAGAGCACTATTTTAAATTCATAAAAAATCGAGGTTAGAACCGTTTTTCATTGTAAAAACGGGTTCGGAAGGAAAATTGAATGCACTTTATTTTGTAGGAAGGAACTATGCTCAATGGATGTAGCGCTTAAGAGCTATGATCTTTGTAAGTTGGCCAATATTTAAAATGTTAGAAAACGGAAAAACACATTTTCAAATGGAATAGAAGTAGCGTTGGTACGATTTCGAATAGAAATTGCAAATGGGGCCATCTAATATACCCCCCTATTACGAAATTTTACGATAGACGATAAACCCTTGCAAGCGTATCGCATACGAATACTTGTACGGATCAATACGATAAACTTCAATTCGTAATATGAAATAATAGAATGCAAGCGTTTGTCATGTATCGTAAATATTCATAAAATAATAATCTTTCTTCTTGGATATTGCAAAACAAAACGGTCGGTCTCTAAAGAGAAAATTTTCGTTTGCCTTAACGGGGTTGTCTCATTGACGAGGCTGTTTTTTGACCTTTTTGAAAAAAATTCGTGACAGAAAACGAAAAGAGCTTTTTCAATTAAGTTTTTTCTTATTGTGTTTAGAATGAACGAAAGTTAATAGAGACGCACTTAGCTTTTTTATGTGAGGGCGGTTCAAAAAATTCTCAGCCGTCAAAGTGGATGGTCAAAAAAAAGGTGTAGCGCTGGCTGCCACGATTCCAGGTCACCAAGTTGTCCGCAATGAAAAACAAAAACGGGCTCATAATCAGTAGATGTATAGATATCATTATGGCGTGAACCTCCAAAATAGTTTTGGGATTTTTTTTCACAAAATGGCGGCCATTGAAAAATTACCCATCGATTTTGGGTTTATTTTTTTGAAGTTCAGTGTAAAAAAAAAACAGTAAAAAATTTGTTAAAATACTGGGGAATATTGGCGGCATTTTCTCCATTGCGTCCCTATTGTGGCCCGGGCGCCGAAATATCTCGTTACGCCACTGGTTGCAAATATTTGCAACATCAGCCTAAAGAAGTCTTACACAATCTGGAAACGACTGGCCAGGATTTCCATACTCTCAATCGCTTTTCACTGAAGGAAAATTTGTGCCAAGCAAAACCGTAAGCCAATTAAAAGGACTTGAGGCAAAATAGTATTGTGGCTCGGAAGGGAGTGTTTATTTTTCTCAATTTGCCCGAAATTCAAGAATTGTGAAATTGAAATTTTGAACTGGAATAGTTAAATTTTAATTCATTTAAATGTCTTTAAATTTGATTTGTTTTCGCGCATTTTCAATTTTCTTACATGCAGAGTTAAATTTTGAAAATTTTAAACGCTTAAGATTGAATGAAAAATGCTGCTCGGGCTTAAATATTTACTGGTTTATTTCGTGTCAGGAGCTGTTCCCCGCTGTCGCAGTCCACGAATATTCCATTGTGATTTCTTTCCATGCGCAATGCGAAGCAATATTATCATATCATATTATCAATCATTAATGATATTAATAATAATAATAATATTAATATTAATTTGCATACTTTTGGGTGCTCAATTTAAATACACCCAGTTCTGTTTTCACATTGGCTTTTATTTATTTTTCTCTGTAATTCACTAACGCTTTTACACGTATTTTTTTATATTTTTTTTTTTTTGTTTGTCTGGAACGTATCTACTATGTGAAAACATGAATCATATTTATTTATTTCGCTTAATAATCGCAGAAATTTTGAGGGTGTGAAATGTTTTTGAAGCTTATACTTTAAATTGGGGATGTGCCGGATGCAAATTTGCCGGATAACCGGATATCCGATACAAAATTTTTGCCGGATACCATGTATCTCCCGGATATCCTAATTTAATTTTTCTATATGAAATTGTAAATTAGCTGGCCGCTCTGAACACAAATTGACAGGTATGTATACTTAAATAAGTTTTCTGGCAACGCTGTTAAAGGGATACAATCAGCTACTTCTATAAACTTTGAGAGTCAAGGCAGTGATCGATGCAAAAAATTATGGCACGCTATAGAATGGAACTTGAAAATTTTATAAATTTTCCGTTACTTCCAAGGCAAGAATCGCCTTTATTATGGTGGAAACAGAATGGCATCCAATATCCCAACTTAAAGTAAATGGCTATGAAATACCTTTGCCCACCGCCTTCATCAGTGGAATTGGAAAGACTTTTTAGTGCTACAAGCTCTTTGTATACAGAAAATAGAAACAGATTGTTACCAGAAAATGCTGGAAAGCTGATATTTATAATGAAAAATATTAAAATAGTCAACTTTTGCTATTGATTTGTTTATACAAAATATTAAAAAATTTTTAATATGTTTTAACATCCGGCCGGATAGTAGGAATATCCGACGGGCTATCCGGATAGTTCGAATATGGTCGGATATTCCGGATACCGGATAGTTACCGGATATCCGGCACATCCCTACTTTAAAATAGAAAATTGAAATTTCTTGCTGCTCATGAGCAGTGGCGTAGTGAGGATTAATCTAGACGTGGCACAGTGGGGAAGGCTCATAAATTTGTTGGAAAAAAGTAGAAGGAGGAGTAGTCCAATGAAAGTAAAAATTGCCACACTTGGTTTTATGAATGTAACTAAGAAAAAAACAAAAAATTGTCAAAAGTGGTCAACCCCTAGGGGTACCTTCCAAAGACCCGTAGTTATAGCTTTGTATGCTAGCTACCTCTAAAAGTCAAACGATATTTACGAGACTCAGTCAGAATGTTGGCTATTCAAAAATATGGATGTTCGCCAAAAATTATTCAAATCTGTCAGACCCTAGGGGTGCCTCCCATAGGCCCATGGCTATAGCTTTTTTTTGCCAAAATGCGTTGAAATTTGCATGACTCCGTTAGCTTATTTGTGAGTTTTTCAAAATACTGCTAAAATTTGGGAATTTGTATTGCTGAAACTGTAAGAAGAGACTGTTACCTTTAAATTTTTTGCAGTGAGCCGATGTAGGTAGTAGTGATGTAACGAATATTCGCATTCGCATTCGCGAATATTCGCATATTTTTTCACATTCGCATTCGCATTCGCAAAATGTTGCGAATATTTTGCGAATATATAATTAGCAGAAAATTGACCAAAAATGTAAACTTTAATCGATTTTTTAAATTTAAATTTAAAAGCCAATATTTTAGCATTTAAAGAATTTTTTATGTGCTACCGTTACACAGATATTACACTTAAAATCTGCTCTCTCACACACACTTGCATTTTCAATTTTGCCGATCCCTGAATTAAACGCATTTGGAATGCCTTTAAGTTCCTTCACATAAATTTTCATACAAGAACGACCGTCTGAGGGCTGCTAAACGAAAAACGACAATAACATTGCGTATTGCGCAGGGGCGTTATGCTTGCACGAAATCGTCGGATTAGTTTTGTTGTTGTCATGTGACTGTTTTTTTTTAACACTTAGAAATTTAACATCGAAATGTGTAATTTCTTTTACTTATGAATGAATTATTTTTTTCCAAAGTTGGTGCGCTATATAAATAAATGAATTGATTTGGTGATGTGTGCTAAATTTGAGATAGAGATTCAAAAACTGAATATTCGCATTCGCATTCGCGAATATGAGTAGGCATTCGCATTCGCATTCGCGAATGCTAAAATTTGACATTCGTTACATCACTAGTAGGTAGACGTAGCTACCTTTTTTTTCGCCAACGAAAATTGCAAAAACTTCATTTTTTAGTGCACTTTTGTATCGCACATATCTATTCAACCACTAACGTTAGTCAGTTAGTTTATATTTTTTGTGAAAAATGAAATCCTTTATTTAAATAATTATATCAATCAAACTGCATAAGAAATTACATGCAAATTTTCATTACTTTTTGCCGTACAGTTTTCAGCTGAACTTGCATAACTCTTTCGAAGGCAAAATATAACATTTTTGGGAAACCAATTTCAAATTTCTTTTAGTCAAACTATCTTCTATCAAACTGAATCATTAGAATTTTGAATAGCATTAATCGAAAAAGTGACTTTTTTCCGCAAGTTCCCCACTGTGGGTGGGCGAGATGAATTAGCGCGGCCCTATAACATTTTTTTAAACTTACGAACTATTCCTGTATTCTTCAATCGTATGCTCTCTTACATCGGAGTCTGTAAGGCCAAAGATGGTCGAAGACTCTCTTACGTATTAAATGGACAGCCCCTAAGTCCTTTTAAATCGTTCATTCAATTGACTTCGTGCGAGGCCTCTTTGGGCGCGAGGCCATGGGGGTGATGGCCCACTGCGCTCACGCCTAGCTACGCCACTGCTCTTAAGTGCATATGACTATGACGGCCATAGCGCACCTGCATACCCAAGGAACAGTATAATCCAAACCGCAGACGAAAAACAAGCACAAGGTCATTATTTTACATTCATAGTTGGTCAATCGATGTAGGTAAATTAGGGCGGATCAATTTTTCCATCGATAGCACAATCGTAGTCTATGGAAAACTCTAAGAAACTTTGCCGAAGAAACCATACACTCAGAAGAAAAAGTCTGCGTACGATGCTAATGTTTGAACATTTTCACAAAAAACCACCTTTATTTTAAAATTTTATGGTGTAAATTTTTTTATATTTTTTCTTTATCGTATTTTCAACAAATTTTACAACTTTAAAGCGACTTTCAATACTCTATAAAAAAAAAATTCAAAAACTAAAAAAGTCATATTTTAGGGCAATAAAAAGTCTGCGTACGCAATGTTTATTTTTTCAAAAAAGGCGTTTTTGTGAACTTTAATATTTCGTTGGCTAGCTATGTTGTTTTTGAACCTCTACTTATCCTTCTAGCAAAGAATCAACCAGTTTCTTTGAAGATTCAAAAATTATTGCATATCATTGGAGCAGAATGACCTCCTTCAGCATTGCCTTTGACGTTATCGGTGGGGATCTCTGATTTCTGTTCAAAATGATGCCATAGGTCCTCTATTGGATACAGATCTGGAGATTAGGAACCCGCTTTAAGCTTATTGCGGATATTAAATAGCATCCACACCGAGAGAAATAAGAACTGTTAAATCAACCACTTAGAACAGTTAAAGTAAGAGTGGTCAAATTAACTGTATTCCCCGTTAAATGCACTGGAAAAGGAAGTCAAATCAACAGTTGAAAAATAGTCACTTTTTATGTTCAAATTCGCTTTCGTTCACTTAGACGTATAAGTTCGCATTCTGATCAACCGTCTCCGGAGTTTTCAATAGCTCAGTTGTTTAAGCTGTGAGTTGACCGTCGTGAGATTCAGGGTTCTATCCCTGCTGGCGGCGGGAATTTTTCTGGATTTTTTTTTTTTAATTACAGTTTTTTTTTTGTTCAGAGTGTAGTTGTTTTTTAAGGCAAAAATTTGCTCCTAAATTTTTAAGATTTTAATTTATTTAATTTTTTTTAATGGTTCATTTTCAAGCAAAAAATTTTGCAACCATAAGCTCAAGTGAACGTTTTGACCAACAAATTAAATTCGTTCGTTTAGCGTAATGGTTAAGACGTTCGCCCAGCGAAGTGGTGGTCTGCGGTTCAAGGCTCGGCCGAGGCGAGAAAATTTAAAGAGATGAAAGAGAAAAAGATTTAAAAAGAAACAAATAAATAAAGAAAAAATATAACATTTTAATAAAAAAAAAAAAAAATTAATAAAAGAAGGTAAAAAAAAATTCAAAGCAAAAAATAAATTTTTTTTTCCCAGTCGCTGGTGACAGTTGATTTAACCGCGAGACAGTTATATCAACCATTAGGTAGTTATATCCCTATTGACTGTGTTTGTACTGTTGAATCGACCGCTACTACACATAAGCTAAGAATTAACGGTGAACTCGGTTATTTTAACCTGCTTTTTCAGTTAATATAACTACCTTTTTCTCTCGGTGCAGAGTTTCGTAATGTGCACAGTCTGCTTTGCGTCGTTATCTCGTTAGAAGAAAACTTTATCACTAAGGGCAAAACATGCTGCAGTTTCCTTTAAATTACATTGAGGAATGTTCACATAATCTGCTGCATTAATATTAACCTCAAAAACTCA
Organism: Chlorops oryzae; assembly: GCA_020466095.1. NCBI lineage: Eukaryota > Metazoa > Arthropoda > Insecta > Diptera > Chloropidae > Chlorops > Chlorops oryzae. The sequence goes on along the minus strand of CM035806.1, from coordinate 51,886,017 downwards.
AATTTATTGACTACTACACTAGCTATACACCCCCACAACATAACAGCACCATCACCATGCTTTACAGTCGTTCGGAGATTTTTTACATTTAAGGTAGTGCCTCTTTTCCATCACACAATCTGACGACCTTTCACTTTGAATATGCAGAATTTACTCTTATCAGGGAATATAACCTGTTTTTGAAATTCTAGAGGCTAATTTTTGTATTTTGCGGCGAAATCCAATATTTTCAATATCAATATAATTCATTGCCTTATTAGCGGCTTTATACGGACCATACGTTCACAATGCCCATACTCTTTTTCGAATTTTTTGGGTGGCATGGGGTGTAACTAACTACTGGTACTACTTTTCAATATCGAGGACCATTGCAGCTTCAGCTAACGTAGAATTAGCTTTCACAGATCTGAGCAAAACCCACCTTTCTTTCAAGCTCAACTAAGGCGGACGTTGTAAATCTTGGTTGTAAATCTAAAATTCCAGTGAATTTTAAGTTGTTAACATCTCGCTGGACTGATGAGTTACTTCAACCGGGACGGGACCTTTTTCTATAAATCTACAAACAATTTTCTCGCACCTAGGCAGGAAATCGGCCCTTTCGGGGAATTTTTTTCTTTTTCGCAACTTTAGGAGTATTTTTAGGAAAAAACACAACATCCAGAAGAACACGTTTGCAGTTTAAAGATAAACTTTTAATTGTAAATGTCCATTTAATGACAAGAAATACCGTTTTTCTGCCCTTTTAATTCGGTGTACGCAGACTTTTTATTGCCCTAAAATAATACTTTTTTTAGTTTTTGAATTTTTAATTTTTTATGGAATGTTGAAAGTCGATTTAAAGTTGTAAAATTTGTTGATAACACGATAAAGAAAATATATAAAAAAAAATTAAACAGTAAAGTTATAAAATAAAGGTGGTATTTTGTGAAAATTTTGAAACATTAACATTGTACGCAGACTTTTTCTTCTGAGTGCTTTTCGATCCAAAGTTTTTGTAAAGAGTTTAAATCTGTGAGAAACACATATTCAAAATTTCGAAGCATACAATTTTAATTTGGGGGAAAAAAAGAAGTATATTATTAGGCAGTTTTTTAAAGGCAATTTTACTGGATTTATTCAATTTGCGAATATCACAGATCGGTCCTTAAATCTTGTTTGTTTTCAATTCGTGGAAGTTTGGCACGGCTTTCGACGGTAACAGCTAACACATCGTGACGGTTTTTATCCAGTACTCGCCGAGACACACCGGTTAATACCTAGACAAATCTCTCAGTTCCTTGTATTCGCGCCAGAATCTGTGGATCAGAAAATGGGGTCGCGTCAAGTTCTAAATATTGCAATATGTGCTCGTAGGGACTATTGGTAGTGAATGGAGGCTCTGAAGAAAAGGCGTCGTGGAATATAAATTCCATTTGAATTCATTAATTAATTGTACTTATGTCTCAGCTTCGACAAGCATGTAAAAATGCTGGACTATCTTTAGATTTGTGCAGTGAACGGTGACGACCTTAATTGCAACCTTATTTGTCTTTAAGGACCCCGCCCTGACTATGCTATTGAAAAGAAGGTGATAGTCCATGGTCTCAACCTTCCGCCAGAGGAAACCGGTCCTGTTAAATATCCCATTTTTTTTTTTTGCTTCTTTTAAATCATGAAATTTAAGTTGTTTCCGCATCAATATCGACGCTAAAATTCGTTCTAAATAGTAGCACTAAGAATTCTTGTCAAAAGGTATATTCCGTGAATCCGAGTATTCTTGGGAAAAATAATAAATTTTTGCTAACGTTAAAACCAAATAAATAAAGCCTGGATAAGCACTGCGTCTCATGTTACGGGCGGCAAACAAAATGACAACAGAAAAAATTTCGGCAGCGCATTGGTGTGAAAAATCGAATAAACAGAAATTTTATTTAAATATTCAAAAATAAATTTTTAACAAAACTTGTCTGACATTTTGTCTAGACAAATAATTGTAACATATTTTTAGGACTTTTCTTTTGAAAACAAAAAAAAAGCATACTTTCCTTGAAACAAAAATAAAAGAAACGTTTTCTGTCTTTTCGAAAAAACGATGGAAGATTTTCTTCGAGAATTCCGACAAAAGTTAGCTCTAATTTTTATACCCGATACACCCTGTGTCGAGGGTATATTGCGTTTGTGTGGTTGTGTGTAACACCCAGAACCAGTCGAGATAGACCATACAAAATATACATATATAGAAATCATCAGCGTCACCAGGAGATTCGATGTAGCCATGTTCGTCTGTCTGTCTGTCTGTCCGTCTGTCTGTTTGTATACAATTTTCTTATCGAAGGAGTTGAGCTATCTCGACGAAATTTCGTATGCGTTCTCACGGGGACATGAGTAAGAACAAGTTCGAGAATGGACCCGATCGGACAATTTTTAGGGGTACCTCCAGTACTAGGGTCTGTCACAAAAATCTCAAAACTGCCCCAAAATCTGACTTTTCCCAAATAATTCAATGAAACTTAGAATTTGCGCGTATATTTAGGCCTCCGATTCGAATTCCGAAAAATTGGAAAAGTGGGCGTGGCAGCCTTATAACAGCCTTTCTTATTATACCTTTTCCGAAGGAAAGGGTATATTAAGTTTGGCACGGTGTATGTAACATACCAAAGGAGTCGCGGTAGATATAGACATATATATATATTCTTGATCAGGGTGACAAGAGGAATCGATCTAGCCATGTCTGTCTGTCTGTCTGTCTGTCTGTCTGTCTGTCTGTCTGTCTGTCTGTCTGTCTGTCTGTCTGTCTGTCTGTCTGTCTGTCGGTCACACTTTAGTTTTTCGTAATTTACTCCTAAGCCATGAAAGATATCATATTGAAATTTGGCATGGACTTCAACCAGGTAAATGTCCGAAAAACTGCATACAAATTTTTTTCGTAGTCCCTTCTTGGGTCGTGGGAAGTGGTTCAGAAGTTTCAAAAATCACGATTTTTAACGTTTTTCCTGGATAACTTTTTTACTATACAAACCAGCTTATTGAAATTTGGTGTGTGTATAGCTACTATGTAGACTTAAGCTTTCGCTGAAAAAAAATTGCGACATCGCTATAACTATGGTCATCATCCTACACAATAGAAAAAAACACTCATTCTCTTATTCTCATATCTGAATACAAAAATTATTTTTTTGCTTCTTCTGATTGTGTATTTTGCCGCCAAATAAAGTCGTCCATTATGGATAAATTTTGACCATGACCACATTTCGCGAAATTCGCAAAAATTGATCTTCACTATTTTGAATTGAGTATTTCGCAGCTAAACAAAATGTCCTCTAAGGGTTAAAATTTGATCAAGACCACCATCCGCGAAATTCGCGAAAATTTGATTTTCACTAGTTTGAATTGAGTATTTCGCAGTTAAACAAAATGTCCTCTAAGGGTTAAAATTTGATCAAGACCACCATCCGCGAAATTCGCGAAAACCTGATTTTCACTATTTTTAATTGAGTATTTCGCAGCTAAACAAAATGTCCTCTAAGGGTTAAAATTTGATCAAGACCACCATCCGCGAAATTCGCAAAAATTTGATTTACACTATTTTGAATTGAGTATTTCGCAACTAGACATATTGTCCTCTAACGGTTAAAATTTGATCAAGACCACCATCCGCGAAATTCGCAAAAATTTGATTTACACTATTTTGAATTGAGTATTTCGCAACTAGACATATTGTCCTCTAACGGTTAAATTTTGACCATGACCACTATTCGCGAAATTTTTTTGCTTAATAATAATCTCGAGTTTTAGAAGCTAAATCGAAGTACAGATAAGGTATAAATAGATATCCAAGCTAGAACAACGAAAACGGCAGGAATTTTCGTTAAGGTAATGTTTTAACATATTTTAGGCTGAGGAAAAGGTATGTGTGCAATCGGCTTTGCCGATGTAAACTTCTTTACTTGTTTTATTTCTTTTCAATTCCCACTTTTTGGGCGAGCAAATATTTGAACATTGGAATGCATTATAATATATTACTGTGTACAATGTAGAGACGAATCTCTTTGCTTTATGCCGTATAATTGGACCTACAGAAAATAGTTCGACGCGGACCCACAGAAAATAATTCCAGTTTTCAAGCACTGGTGTCGACATTTGGTCAAGGTCCACGGGCTTGCGAAGCTCCCCTCGTGGGAGTGCTAGAGGGCTAGAAATGTATATAATTAAGATTCTGTTTATAGCCACATCTTGCATCTTTCAGCATCATTTAATAGTAATTATCTGTAGAAATGCCAATTACTGGCAAATTGAACATATTTGCCGAATTAGAAATAGTGCAGTGCATTGATGGACCGGTGTTGGCAGGCACGGCAGAACGGCGTTTACATGGGGTAGTTGTACCCACTCGAGATTTTCCGAGTGGGTATTTTACCCACTCGAAATTTTCCAAGTGGCTATTTTACTCAGTAAAAATTTCACGAAATTTTTGGAATGCCAGTTTTGACAAAAAAATTTTTTCCAATTTTTTCATTTTGAGTTAATATGCAATGTTTCCGTAGAGCCTGTATCTTTGCGTTAATAAAGAATGAAAAGCATTAAACGACATAAGCCAAAACTACCAAACGGAAGTATTTGGAAAATACTTGGCCGCGAAAATTTAATACGTAAAAATTTTACCCTAATAATTGTCTTTTTAAATAAAATGTTATTCTATTATTTCGGAGGCATTTACTGCATGTATGATATGTTGTACATTCCAAGTCGGAAGTTAATACGTTTGGCGGTTCAAAAGTTATAAGTATTTTTTTCATTTTTGGAGGTAGGAGTGGGCAGATCACGCCCATATTTTGCAGTAATATCCCAATGAGTGAAAGGTATGTACGTTCCAAGTCCGAAGTGAATATGTTCAGTAGTTCAGGAGTTATTAGCATATTTCATTTGTGGGGGAAGCAGTGGGCGGATCACGCCCATATTTTTCAATAACATCCCAATGGGTCCAAGGTATATATGTTCCAAGTTTGAAGTGAATATGTTAAGTGGTTCAGAAGTTATGAGCATTTTTCTATATGCGACGGCGCGCCTTTCCAAGAATGCGGAATGTATTCTATGTATGTACGCATGTACAATATTGCATCAGCTTTTCTTTCTAAATGCTTTGCGGTAGCATTTGTTTACATACATATATAAAAATGCTCGTAACTTCTGAACCACTGAACACATTCACTTCAAACTTGGATCATATATACCTTGGACCCATTGGGATGTTATTGAAAAATATGGGCGTGATCCGCCCACTGCTTCCCCCACAAATGAAATATGCTAATAACTCCTGAACTACTGAACATATTCACTTCGGACTTGGAACGTACATACCTTTCACTCATTGGGATATTACTGCAAAATATGGGCGTGATCCGCCCACTCCTACCTCCACAAATGGAAAAATACTTATAACTTCTGAACCACAAAACTTCGGACTTGGAATGTTGTATGTGTGTACATATAGATGTAGGTACATATGTACATATTGTTAGCTTCGGATAGAAAGGGCGTATCATTTGTTTTTTCAAAAATAATGATTTTTAATTTTACTAGTGGTCCACTCTGAAATGCACCCCCAAAAAAATATAAAACCAAGCCTAAAACACAATTTTTTGTATTTTTAAATTGCCATTATGCTTAAAAAAAAATTTTTAAACACATATGTTGCTTTTGAGTTTTTTTTTACATGAAGTGCGTTAATTTTTGTTATTAAATGTATAATATGAAATAATATTTTTTGTATATTTTATTTTACTTGATTTTGTAACGAAATGATGGGAATGTTGATTTCGTGGGAGCTTTGTATACTACTCCAACGCAGCAATACACCACCCTTCCCCCTTCGAACTACTACCCACTAGAGGTGGAAAACAATCAATGTTAACATAATGGTAAAATTAATAAATAAATGGTAAAAATAAATTCCATTAAATTAAATTCTAACAAGCTTAGTAGTTGATGAAAAACAATAGATTGTCGTAGAACACCATCAATAGGGTAAAACATTTAAAAACATCGTCGATGTATCCCACAATCGTGCACTATTGATGGTTTCTGATAACTAACAATTTTTTTCCATCAACTAAGGTTGTTAGAATTAAATCAAACTTAATCTATTTTGCATTTTTAACTTTCTTTTCATTATTATTTATTTTAACTTAAAAACATCGATACTATCGATGTATCGATGTTAACATCGATTTTTTCCCACCTCTACTACCCACTCGGGAAAAATCTGTTCTGCCGTGCCTGGGTGTTGGAGTACACCGATGCAAAGAAATCAGCTCCAACGAAGTTGTAAAACTTTTTAGGATCAGTACGAATACTATTCTTGATCGATTCCAGATAGTTCTGATAGCATGATGTATTTACATTCTTTATTGCAGGAAAATTCGGAGAAGACAACAAGGTATTGTCATGCGCCTATGAGAAGCGGCACCAAAGCGGATGATAGTGAAAATTTATCGTATCTAAAAGGTATGGCCGAGGTACGGGTGGACGTTAAGGGGTGACTTCACTGATCGCATTTTAAATTGCCGACTAAGGAGCCGGCTGTCTTTAAGGTAAATAAGTTGGAAACGTTTTAATTATTGTTTTTTTTATTTTTTGTTATTATTTTTATGTTTTTGTTTTTATTGCGCTTACTTTTTTTAACTTTTTAATACCCGAGGGTACAATGTGATTGTATGTTCCTATATATGAAACGTATAGAAGAACAATCAGCTTCACAAGGAGAACCCATTAAGTCTTTTTCGTATGTATGTCTGTCGGCGTGCTTATAGCCCAAAATCCAACATTGCGAGAGCCCGATGCGAGAGCGCGAGACGAGACGCACACAAATTTCAATACATTCAATCATATGTTTCAAGCTCCAATGTATCGCACTGCGAGACCTCATAGCGAGAAAATTTTGAAAAAGTTAATATTTCTCGTTGCGAGGCAAATCGACAGGTTAATGATGTAGCTATTTTTTGATTTCTCGCTATTGGGTACTCGTTTAAACTAATAAAACAAAAACTGTTCACTGTTCCGTGAAAAAGAGCTGTTAGAATATTTCGCGAGCTTCGGTTCATTTTGAAATTTTTTTGAAAATTTTGAATTAAAATTTAAACTCAAGTGATAGCGTATAATTTTTATGAGTACTCGGTACTCGTTAGATTGGTACTTGGTTCAAATATTGCATTACTAGAAGCGAAATTATGCTTCCATCTGCGTGACGCAAAACTTTCATTGGAGATTGAAATGCGTCACGCAAAACATTTTCATGACGTCGTGCACTCTCGCATCGGGCTCTCGCAATGTTGGATTTTGGGCTTATCTTTCTGTCCATGCGTCTGGTCGTCCGTGCATTTATATATACATATTTTTTTTTTTTGCTTTTTCGAAGGAATTGAGCTATCTTATAAGCGGCCTTTACACGTTCATTTTTGCCTGCAGGCCTGTCATGCACAAGGTGACCATACGTTCCGCTGTCCTCTGCCAGAGTAAAAATGTCCCGCTTTTGGCTACAAATCAAACGAGAACGTAAAATATGTCGTTGTTGTTAAAACAATCTCCAATTATAATTGGAGATATTTATCGAACAAAAATCTCCTAATTCAAAGAAGGAACATTTTGCTTCTTTCCTGGCAGCCCTGTAGAAATAACTTTTTTTGATTAGCGTCCCGCTTTGCCCAGAAAATAATAGGGTCACCTAAGTCATGCGTGCATTTTTGGCCCTTACAAGGTCATTCCTTTTCACCACGACACGCATGGCTGCAAGTAAACGTGAACGTGTAAGGCCTGCTATAGAGGTTTGGCTAAGCACTCTGGCATAAGTAGAAGAGTGGGCGTGGCAAATGGCAAATTTGGAAGCGTCGTTTGCTCCAGTAGTATATAAAGCAATAGAAAAATGGCCGCCATAGGTATCTTCTCAAAAAATGAAATAAGTATCTGCATATCCGTGGGTATCGAATTGACAGGATCGTCTTCAACTGAGTATAAGACCTTTATTTATAATTTTTTTAAATTATTTTTTTTCATTAAATTTCATTTATTATACTTATATTTAAATATATTGATGCGTTACAATTAATGAGGATTACAAGCCTGCAATAATACGATTCCACTTATTCATTGGTCCCCATTGACCCCCCCCCCCCCCCCCCACCCCCCAAATTTGCTCTTTTAATTGTTCAATATAACACAGTGGCCAATGTTAGCATTACCAAAGCACTCTTTCTCTAGCTACCTCCCTGGTATTTCCTGAAAGCCTGCAGCTTTGAGAATAAGTTTGGCATATTTTTCACATTGGTAGCATTACTTTTCGTGTGTGATTTTTATACCCGACACACTCTGTGTCGAGGGTATATTGCGTTTGTGTGGTTGTGTGTAACACCCAGAACCAGTCGAGATAGACCATACAAAATATATATAGAAATGATCAGCGTCATCAGGAGATTCGATTTAGCCATGTCCGTCCGTCTGTTCGTCTGTTTGTATACAGTTTTCTTATCGAAGGAGTTGAAATTTCACGGAGACATAAGTAAGAACAAGTTAGAGAATGGACCCGATCGCACCATTTTTAGGGGTACCTCCAGTACTAGGGTCTGCCACAAAAATCTCAAAACTGCGTCAAAATCGGACTTTTTCGAAATATTTTATTGAAACTTAGAATTTGAGCGTATATTTAAGCGTCCGATTAGAACTCAAAAAAATTGGGAAAGTGGGCATGGCAAAGGGGCGGTTTTCATAAAGAAATTTAACAAAAGTCGGTATATGGGGCCCCCTTATGGCCTTAAACACCTCTTGATATTAAACATTATTTGAACATGTGTGTCTGTGTCGGGTATTCTATTGTCAGGCTCGCCTGACTATAACACCCTTACTTGTTTTTTTATTCAAAAAATGCAAAATAATCATTATTTTCGGTCCCTGGTTTATACAAATCGAATGTATGTATGTACATACTTGTGTACAATGACAGCTGAAGCTGAATATTCAATCAAATTTCGGTTAAAGTGGTTCGGAAGGATTGTCTTCCATGAAATTAATCCACCCATTGCAAATTCCTTGCAGACTCAACTCGAAACCGCTTGAAATGCTTTCTCAATTATTTGCAAAAGCTCAAATCCTAAAATGAATGCCCTGCCAATTGAAGCTGCAGTTTTATAACTTAAATAGTTTCTGCAAATTCATGCGAGCAGTTTGCCGAATTTACTTTTAAATCGAATTACAGCAGATTTAAATTCTCTATTCTTGGCAAACGGAAATGGAATAAAGACGAAGGAATGGAAACTTGAAACTCACAAAAATCGAAATTCCGAATAAATCCTATTATTGAAAACATTTGCATAATCTGAGCAGAATTTTCATGCTTTCAATTTGTTTTTTTTTTCTTTCTTTTCATTTTATTTTCTCTACCTGTTAACTTACTAATTGAAAGTCGAAATGAAATATTTAAAATAAAGTTATTTTCTTTCCTATTCTTGTGATGATGTAAAGACAGAGTAACTCGAGAGTCAGACACACGAACATCCCAATTAATTGCATGAGAAAAAAAGAGAAGCACAGATTTTTCCGGAACATTTAACCAACAACCCAACCATCTCTTTTCTTCGCACGTCTTCCCTTCCTCCACTTACTTATGTAATTGTTTTAAAACATTGTTGGCGTGTCTGACTCTCGAGTAAGAGAGATTGAGAGAGTGGGAGAGTGAGAGTGAGAATGAGAATGAGGGAGAGTGAGACAGTAAGAGGATGAGAGCTAGAGAGTGAGAAACCAACCCCTACCCCCACCTAAAGGGGGACCCGATTTTCAGGGATTTACGAAAACTGCTTTAAAACCCGAGAATTTAAAGATATTTTGATAAAATTTGAAATGACTTTTTTTCAGGCAATTAATGTCAATTTCGAAAATTGGAAAAGTGGGCGTGGCAGAAGAGCGATTTCCGAAAATTGGCTCCTACACCTGAAATTGACATAGGAATTGAACGAAAATTGGCACGTATGCTTCCTTTGTAGCCATAAACATCATTCCCAAAAAATTTCTTTGACAGGTCCATTATTAAGGGTACACTGAGAAAAAAATCAACCAGAAAACTGGTTAAATCAAAAGGAAAAACATACAAAACGGCTTCAACAAGGAATATTTTTAATTTTAACAATTTTTCTTGTTGAAAAAATTAAAAATTTTCCTTTAGAATCAACCATACTTCAGGTTGAATTGAAATGATAATTTTCAAAAATGGATTTAAATTTAAATTGTTGAACCAACCACGGACATAGTTGAAATGACAAGATATAATATTTTTTAAAAAAAATTAAAAAAAAAATACCTTTACAAGAAGAAATGTCGAAAAAAATTTAATCAACGTTCAAAGCAAATGGCCATATAGCACTCTGCTGAACATGACCCAAAAAATAGCCATCGGATGGACTTCATCCGATTTCGTCACTCCGTTTTGGTGACTGCTTTCGCAATGCTTAAAATAGTTCTAAGATGAATACATATCTTATATGTCTTATTTTATAAAACAAATGAGAATTATACCGAACGAAAAGAAATGTAATTAAACATATTTCTTTTCAATTCAACCAAAAATGTTGTTGACTCAACAATTTTCCTTTTGAAATTTTTGTTCTGCTCGAAAATCAAAAGGACTGTGAATAACAATGCGCCCTTTTAAAAAAATCATGGTTACGTTCGCTCAGTGTACCTCCAGTACTAGGGTATGCCGCAAAAATCTCAAAACTGCCCCAAAATCGGGCTTTTTAGAAATATTTCAATGAAACTTAGAATTTGAGCGTATATTTAAGCCTCCGATGCGAATTAAAAAAAAAAATTTAGACAAGTGGGTTTGGCAAACGGGCTGTTTTCAAGAAGATATTAAAAAAAAGTCGGTATATGGGGCCCCTTATGGCCTTAAAAATCCTTAGAAAATTTTTTTTAAAGGGTCCTGCTTTTCAGACGTGCTTTAAAAATTACTGTACCATGTGAGTTTGTGCTGGGTATTTTATTGACAGGCTCGTCTGACTATAACACCCTTACTTGCTTAAGTTGTTCATATTGATTTGTGTACACCCAAAAAAAAGTTTACCTGAAACCATGGTAAAATGAACTTAATTTATAGGAAATTGATAATGATATGGCGCCATAGAAAAGCATACTCAAATTGAAACCAAGTTTTTCCTTAAATAGAGAAAAAAAATTCCTTTCACCTGAGTTCATTTGGAATCGAAATAAGTCTATATTTCCTCAAATGGAGTAAGTAGTTATCGATTATTTCTTCAAAACGAGTAAACATTTCCTCAAAATAAGTAAAATTTTCTTCAAAATGAGTAAAATTGTCCTCAAAATGAATACAAATTTCTTAAAAATGGGTAAAATTTTCCTGAATTAAATTAATTAAAATTATTTTCAGGAAATTTATTCTTATTTTTAGGAAATGTTTGCTTATTTTTAGGAAATATTTCCTCATTTTGAATAAATTTTTATTCACTTTGAGGATATGTTTACTTATTTTGAGGAAATTTGTACTCTAGTCATTTTGAGGAAATGTTTCCTCATTTTATGGAAATTTTTTCTTATTTTTCGAAATTGTTTAGTTATTTTAGGAAATGTTTACTAATTTTTAGGAAATTTTTCCTCATTTTGAGGAAATTGTTATTCTTATTTAGAAAATCTTTACTAATTTTGAGGAAATTTTTACTTAGTTTTAGGAAATGTTTAGTCATTTTGAGGAAATTTTTACTTAGTTTTAGAAATTTTTACTCATTTTTAGGAACGTTTTATTAATTTTGAAGAAATTTTACTTATTTTTATGAAATTCCTTTTCACATGGAAGAAAATTTTACTTGATTTAGGTAAATTCGTTTTCGATTGGCAGATGTTTTTACTCCATATGAAAACGATACCTGAAATTAAGTAAAATTTTCATTTATATGGGTAAATTCGTTTTCATTTTCAGGAAAATACTGTACTGAATCGAAGTTAAAAATAACCTCTACAAAAGCGTTATTTCTAACAAATAAAAACGTTTTCCCTCCATATCAAAAGAAACTGCCCTCAATTTCATGTATTTCCCTACTCAATCCAAGGAAAAAGTTGAACTTGTTTTGAGTCTGTCCTAATTTCGAGCTAACTTGAAATAAGTACGGTTTTACTACAACTGGAGAAATTTTTTTCTGCTTGAAGTAAAATTTTACCAGATTTGTGGAAAATGCATTTACTCAAATTGAGGAATTTTTTACTCATTTTAGGGGCATACTTTTCGTTCAGTGTAACTGAAAATAGCACAAATTATAAACATGCACACAAGCTTAAAAGCAACATAAAATATAGAGCTTGTATTATAATGTTCCCAGTCATTAAACCTGGGGCATTTAGTCAAACAATTAGATGTGACGACAGTAGAAATTAAGAAGAAACTCCTTAATGCACACTTCACTCTTCAAATTGAAGGAGAAAAAAAAAACAAAAACAACGAAGAAGTCATTAGTTTTTGACCTTTTCTGCATAAAACAGAAATCAAATGGAAAAATGAAGACATATCCCAGCCGGAAATTTCACTACTTCTGCAGTAGGTACTTCCGAAGTGGTTAAAATTCATACTGCGACTACTCGCATTACTATCCCCTTAGTTCTAATGAATTTTGTTAGGAGATGGCCGCTATTTTCAGTACTTCAAAATTTATGTGTTATTGCATGATACAAGAAAACAAGGTAACGCCACTTCGGGTACCGCTATATTGAAGCATTCTCTGATAGAGCGAAAATTACGAAACCAATAAAAGAGAGCGTGGCATTGTTGTTGTTTTCCCATGCTATTCTACGACTTTTTATCTTAAAATCCCAATATTTCTTTCAATTTTTATTATTTATTATCGATTTTTGCATTAGTATGCAGAGAAATGTGGCAAGAAAAATTAAAAATTCAGGATTCGTAAAATAATAGTGGTATTCAAGCAACAGTGCAAATTGCAGTGTGCAATATTTGCACTGCTTTTTTTGTACGCAATTTGACAAGTGCAAATATTGCACACTGCGTTTGCACTGTTGCTTGAATACCACTAATAACTTTTTCATGCATAATTTGTTGTGCAAAATTTCACTTGTGCGAGGGTTGAAAAAATTGCGTAAAAGCTCATTCGGTCTGGCTGCGTCGCATAGTAACCCAACCGGTTTTGGTTTGACAACAGCGGAAAATATTGCGACGCTCCGCCACTCATGCTATCGCTCAGAGCACTGAAAGCGAACTGGCGATACAAAACAAACTTGCGCGTTTCCAGCAAGTGGTTCTTTGAATGCAAAATTATTGATGAAAAAGTTGATTATTTCAATGAAATATAATTTTCTATTTTTTGTTTTTAAACATTTCTTTACACGTTGATATAAAAATCTTTGTCTCAACCTTCAAATAGAACCAAAATTCGGATCCGAAGATAAAAAGGCGATTTAACATGCAAAACAACTAAAACATTTCAACAGTATTGATTTGTTTCGCGATCGGCCTGAAGTGGCGCTATCTTGATTTCTTGAAAACTTCATTTGGGCAAAAAGTAGATGCTGGCTGGCTGAAATGGATCAAACGTACATGAATATTTCATTTGCAAATAGAGTATATGCTGCTAACATGAATGAAAATATCATTTAGAAAAAAGTATATGGTGCCAACGCGAATGAGAATTTCACTTCAAAAATAGTAGGTATACGCCGCGGGGATCTGAGAGGAGAAGAAAAAGAATATTTTTAAAAAATTTGGCGGATGTGGCCATATTTCGTCACTTCGTGATTGTGACACATTATCGCTTTTGGAAAGGCCTTAAGAGTTTCAATTCTTAAAAAATCTTAGGTAAAAAAAAAATTATAAAACTTTTGAGAATTGTAGCACAGAGATTGAAAAAAATTTTGTCATGACAATTTCATAGGATCTTCATTGAAAATAGGAGTATACAACCATCTTTCAAATGAAAATTTCATTTGAAGAAGAGTCTGTTGCAACGCGCTCTTGCTTCTGTGATATTTTCACTAGAAGATCATTCGAGAAAGCACCAATTGGCCTCTTTACATATGAATGCTTCACTTCTTCTGTATTAATGGTTTTTTCATGCATGCGATAATGTCCGGCTGGGATACGTACGTACATACTTACATGGTTATACCCAGCAAACATTTACGCTTTCTAATCAATTGGAAGTAATTTGCGCCTGCAAACAAAAGGCTTGGATCCAAGTGTTGGAATTTATTTGGAATTCAAGTGTAAGCAACCAAAACGCCTCCCTTTTTATTCAATTGGATTTGTGATTGGAAAACATATACAAAACAGGTTGGCTGATAAGTCCCCGGTCTAACAAAGAAAAACACATTTTTTTGTCAAAATTCGTTTTTATTATTCAACATAGTTCCCTTCAAGAGCGATACAACGATTATAACGACCTTCCAATTTTTTGATACCATTTTGGTAGTACTCCTTCGGTTTTGCCTCAAAATAGGCCTCAGTTTCGGCGATCACCTCTTCATTGCAGCCAAATTTTTTCCCTGCGAGCATCCTTTTGAGGTCTGAGAACAAGAAAAAGTCGCTGGGGCCAGATCTGGAGAATACGGTGGGTGGGGAAGCAATTCGAAGCCTAATTCATGAATTTTTGCCATCGTTCTCAATGACTTGTGGCACGGTGCGTTGTCTTGGTGGAACAACACTTTTTTCTTCTTCATATGGGGCCGTTTTGCCGCGATTTCGACCTTCAAACGCTCCAATAACGACATATAATAGTCACTGTTGATGGTTTTTCCCTTCTCAAGATAATCGATAAAAATTATTCCATGCCCATCCCAAAAAACAGAGGCCATTACTTTGCCAGCGGACTTTTGAGTCTTTCCACGCTTCGGAGACGGTTCACCGATCGCTGTCCACTCAGCCGACTGTCGATTGGACTCAGGAGTGTAGTGATAGAGCCATGTTTCATCCATTGTCACATATCGACGCAAAAACTCGGGTGTATTGCGAGTTAACAGCTGCAAACACCGCTCAGAATCATCAACACGTTGTTGTTTTTGGTCAAATGTGAACTCGCGCGGCACCCATTTTGCACAGAGCTTTTTCATATCCAAATATTGATGAATGATATGACCAACACGTTCCTTTGATATCTTTAAGGCCTCTGCTATCTCGATCAACTTCATTTTACGGTCATTCAAAATCATTTTTTGAATTTTTTTGATGTTTTCGTCGGTAACCACCTCTTTCGGGCGTCTACTGCGTTCACCGTCCTCCGTGCTCATTTCACCACGCTTGAATTTTGCATACCAATCAATTATTGTTGATTTTCCTGGGGCAGAGTCCGGAAACTCATTATCAAGCCAAGTTTTTGCTTCCACTGTATTTTTTCCCTTCAGAAAACAGTATTTTATCAAAACACGAAATTCCTTTTTTTCCATTTTTTTCACAATAACAAAAGTTGCTTCACAAAAGACGCTCTATCTCACAAACTAATTGACTTACAGACGTCAAATTTTGACACGAATCATTTGAAGGTTGCCACTATATAAAAATAATATGCATTTAATACTAGCGACGCCATCTATGTGTCAGACCGGGGACTTATCAGCCAACCTGTTAAATCCAAGCATTCAAAATAAATATTTTCCAAGCCTAAACAAGCAGTAACAATCCGATGTAGGCAGGTTCAATCCCCGCTGCAGCGAGCGTTATTTTTTAATTTTTGAATAATTCGGTAGATAATAATATAACATTTAAATAATGTTTCAAAACTTAAAGGAATAACTAGCTTTCATCCAAACATTTATGAAAAAAAAAATTTTTTTGTAAGCACATGCGTGCATCCATTACGTTTCTGACGACCGGATAGGAACCTTAATTTATAACTGCCAACTTCCTTTCTCCCCTCCAAGTGGATGAAATTTTACCTCAGATATTTTTCTACGTCGCAATTTTTCCTCAACTTTGTTTTCGCCCGCGACAGGAATCGAACTGGAGCCCTCCTGGGTGCAAATCGCAGCACGCTTCAGTACCCCAGCCGGGCCTTGTAGTAACTAGGCACTCAGTGTACAGAGTAGTTAATAGGCAAAAATTAAATAGTTGACTGCCTACTACACGATAAACTTGGTGCATAGCAAGTATGCAGAACCGAAGAAAGCAACCGAAGCCGAACGGCACGAAGTACACGTTATATACTTGGTGCTATGGCAGTGATCGGGCACTTCCTGTACACAGTTCCGGCTGGGACGCTACCGAGAGATCTCATTCGCGAGTGCTAGGTTTACGGGCATGTGACAGAAATCGAATACGACAGAAAACGTTCGATTTCGCTTACATCTGTATGAAAATTTAACCGAAATCGAACGTTTTCTGTCGTTACTATATTAACGTTCGAAAAAATCGAACTGTAGACGCCTGGTATGTATGTACGGTATCTAAATAACATATCGATAGCTTCGGATAGAAAGGGCGTAACTCATTATTTTGCTACTTTACAGGAGAAGGAAAAAACTTCATAAAATCGCAAAGGTTAGATATTTAAAAAAAGTTTAAACGCAAAGTCAATTAAATACTACGCACGAAATTTGCTTTAGGCTTGAATTTTTATTTTTTCTGTGTTGCGAGCAGTTTTCTGAGTTAGGGCTTTTTGATATCAATTTTCGTTCAAAACACGTGAGTTAGGTCTTTGTACGCAAAGTTTAAAATATAAATAAAATTATAAGATGCGATCCAGCATTTAAAAAGAAATTATATAAACTTAGAAAAATATTCATATTATTTACATGAAAATAATAAAACTTGAAAAATATTTACATTTTATGAGGTAAGTTATCATAAAAATGGTGGCAGTCTACAGGCAACAGCTTTTTTTTCAGTCTTGCAAATGGTCCCATTTTTTTTTTTTTTTAAATTTCAATTTTATTTTCATGTAGAGGACCAGGATTTATACTATGCATAACAGCCTTAGACCTCTGTGGTAATGCCACATAATCTTGTCTTATATTGGTTTTGAAATAAAATAAGCCTGAAGGGTCATATCCCAAGGCTCGCAGTATACTGACGGTGTGATCACCAGTGCTTCTTCCTAAAATTTAAGTTTCAAATATGTTGTTAGCATAAAGTTTTGTTGCAAGTAAAAATACATATTTTACCAGGCCGAATCGATATGTATTGCTTAAGGTGCTCTCACACAATATGTATCGAGCAATATGACCTATCAAATTTCATTGCGTATTCCTGTCAAAATTATATTGGAACCTGCATGGTCTTT
Organism: Chlorops oryzae; assembly: GCA_020466095.1. NCBI lineage: Eukaryota > Metazoa > Arthropoda > Insecta > Diptera > Chloropidae > Chlorops > Chlorops oryzae. The sequence continues at coordinate 51,868,765 of CM035806.1, read as the reverse complement.
TTTGCACTCACACGACACGTAAATGCCATTTCTATTAATTCTCTTCTTCTTCCTCATAAGACAGCTGTTTTGTGTATTTCTTCTAAAATAAAATGCGTAAAACCTTTGCTTTAAAATTATCAACTAATTAACAAGCAAACTACATTTACCTTTGGCGACTCCATTTTGCGCAATTTCTATTTTCAAAAGATAACAGCTGTTTTCGCATGTGCACACATACGATTATCAAATTAGTTTGATAATCGAATAAAGGAAGATGCACTGCCATGTGGCTCGGTCATATGTATCGATTTTCTTGCATTCACACGATATGCCAGCTTCGCTTGTGGCATATCTGACAGGTCATATTGCTCGATACATATTGTGTGAGAGCACCTTTAGGAATTCTTTCAAAATCCAAAAAAAGTCGCAATGCAACTGATTGGCTTGCAGAGGTGATGGATTTTTGCGTGCCTCCCGCACACGCATAGCGTATACGAATTCCTGCGAACAACGGTCGGCTGCGTTCGTGTTTGGACAAAACAAACTTCGTCAATGCAAATCAGTGGAACTCACAACGAAGTCGACAACGAATGCACACGCACAGTTATGAATGTTAATTTATAGGTCTCGCCATCACTGGCGTAGTTGAACGTCTTTTTGTGAGTTAGGGCTTTTTATACCCGACACACTCTGTGTCGAGGGTATATTGCGTTTGTTGGGTTGTGTGTAACACCCAGAACCAGTCGACATAGACCATACAAAATGTATATAGAAATGATCAGCGTCACCAGGAGATTTGATTTAGACATGTCCGTCCGTCTGTCCGTTTGTCTGTCTGTCTGTATACAGTTATCTTATCGAAGGAGTTGAGCTATCTTGACAATATTTGGTATGCGTGCTCACGGGGACATGAGTAAGAACAAGTTCGAGAATGGACCCGATCGGAATATTTTTAGGGGTACCTCCAGTACTAGGGTCTGTTACGAAAATCACAAAAACTGCTCTAAGATCGAAGTCCTTCAAGATATTTTGATGAAATTTGATATTCGAACATGTTTAAAGGCAAGTAATACGATTTCAAAAAATTGGAAAAGTGGGCGTGGCATAAGGGCGTTTTTCAAAAATTGTCTCCTACTCCCGAAATTCCAATGGGACTTGAACAAAATTTGGCACGTATACTTCCTTGATAGCCAGTAACGTCCTTCCCAAAAAAAATTTTCGATCGGACCATTATTAAGGGTACCTCTAGTACTAGGGTCTGTCACAAAAATCCCAAAAATGCCTCAAAATCAGACTTTATTGAAATATTTCAATGAAACTTAGAATTTGAGCGAATATATAAGGGTCCGATTAGAATTCCAAAAAAATTTGAAAAGTGGGCGTGGCAAAAGGGCGGTTTCCATTTAGAAATTTAACAAAAGTCGGTATATGGGGCTCCTTATGCCCTTAAACACCTCTTTATATTAAAAATTATGTGTCTGTGTCGGGTATTCTATTGTCAGGCTCGCTTGACTATAACACCCTTACTTGTTTCTTTCTCAAAATTGTTCGCTATGAGTTAGTGCTTTTTTAAAAGTAACTATAACTTCGGTATTTTCAATCAAAGGTCGTCAATTTTTTTGGAGGGGTGTATTTGAGAGCCGACCATCAGAAAATGCAAAAATCTCGTTTTAAAAAAAAAATTAGTTTCGCCCTTTCTATCCGAAGCTAACGATATATATTATATTGGGTGGATTTGCGAAGTACTTGAGAAATTCAACGTTTCCCAAACACATTTGGAAAGCGTTTGGGAAATGTTTGCGAATTTAATATAGCACATACATACATATATGCTTGGAAAAAGTTTCGAAAATTACTTGGAAACAAATGACGAATAGTCAGCACCTTTGTAAAAAGCTTATCCAAATGTTTGCTGGGTATTCATTCATTTGCATACGCATGTATATGTGTGTATATTTTTCATTTTATTCAATTTAAAAGCAAATTCGTTTTGTTTTTTTTTTTTTTAATTAAAAAAAATTTTTTTTTGGATTTTCATTTTCCGCTCCTCTGCCGTAAGTTAACAAACCAGCTTGATAGCCTTAATGGCTCCGGACGAAAAGTTAAAAGCTCACATGGATTTATTGGAAATCCACCGGAGAGGCGGTTGAACGAAATATTCATGCAAAGCAGCCGCGACTCAAAAACAATTTCCGAAGCGAAGGTTAACTTGCAACAAAGAAGCTTTATTTACACAGAAACCGAAAAAAAAGGAAAATAAAAACAAGAGAAACACGAAACAAAATATTTCATATTTCTGCGTTTCTGTATTCCTTGAATTTGGGTCTGTCCGTCAGTTTTTTTATTTTTATTTTATTTTATTTTTATTTTTATTTTTATTTTTATTTTTTTTGGGTTCGCCTCATTGCCTCTAGTTGAATTTAAAAAAAGATTAAAATAAAGCTTGAAAAACCACGGCTCAAAAACAATAAGTCAGAAGCGTGCAAAAGAATTTTCCTTTGAAAATTTCGAAGATTTTGCGTAATTTCTTCAACGTCTAACAATATTTTTCTTTTTTTGTTATTTATATATGTACGTGTATATCGGTGCTTATAAGCACACGTGTGTGCGTCGAAGGGATTATTGTATGTATGTATGTACATATGCAAACATATGTATATGCAGTGCAAACCGTAAAGATCTCAAGGATGTACATACCTTCAATTAAGCCTCGTCAAAGCACTCACAGTTAGCCATGCCCGATTTGTATCTTAAATCGCCTTTGGTAACAGTTCGTGCCTCCGACCACAAATGCCATATGTCACCGCACAGTGTAACGAGTGCGCCCAAAAACATCCTGAACATTTTGATCTTTAATTCTACTACCCAGCGGCCAAAATTCTGCCTACAGAAGCAATGAACCGTAACACTTTCGTAGGCCGTAGGCGGTGGTGCATACAACCTCATATACCATCCCAGTATACTTTTGTTCGAGCTTGGCCGTTTTGTAGAGTGAACGCCTACCACCACCATATAAACTAAACTATTGGCAGGCAGTTGGCCTACAATTTTTTAGACTTCGTAGCTTTTAATATTCCGGTCGCTTACAGTCTCGTATACTTTGTAGGCGGTAGGCACTGTTGGCCGCTGGGTAGAAGTCGTTTAGAACATATATGTTCATGGATGTCAATAAGCACAGCCTGAATTTTCGTGCCTGAAAATTAAATATTAAAACGCTATTCATGATGCAGTATCTACTGAAGCTTCAGCCATGGAGCTTAATGGAGCTCGCACAAGTATAGCAGAGAGTAATAACCTTTAAGTCCTCTGATGTGGTGCGAAAATCCATCAAATTCATTGCGACATTTTTTGCCCGTTCTCTCTGTCTTATTTTTTTGTTTTTTCGGGCCTTTGTTCTCTTTTATGTTCTTCTAATTTTGGCAACAAATCGGCGTGAGTGCGAATCCATGCCTGCTGATAAGATTCGTATATATGTACATAGATACTCCTTTGAGCAATAATGAAATTCAAATTTAAAAAAAAAGCATGTTAGAAAAACTGAGCACATTCATTAAGGGGCTCCGAAGAGCTTATACCCATTTTTTTGTCCTAAGAGTTTTTAGGCGGTGTTAATTATCCTTGCGTCGCTCTTTTTGTTCTTGTTTTTGCGTTGAATTCAGAGCTGCCCACCTTTCCAGGCGCATTCGGATTGCACGCATCTGTGGTGGTACAACAAAAACATATAATAAAAAATGCTAGAGATTTAAAAGAAATCGAATGATACTGATTCTACCTCGCCAAAAGTCTGTAGCATACTAAATTCTCCAGGCACTCTAGCAACCAGTGATGCCAAAATTGGTACTTTCGCACCAAAAATGGTACGTTGAATAGTCAAAATTTGGAGTGAAAAAACCCCTTAATTTTCGACCATGGATGGAAATTCAAAAATGCAGTGATGGAGTTTTGTTTGCACAGAAATTAAAATTTGATATTTTAAAAACATGGGTCAAAGTTACATTATAGTTTTGCAAGGGAAAAATAAGAAATTTTAAATAAGCTTTGTAGCATTTTCATTAAAAATATTTCGTCTTTTACGCTTTGAAACACATTTTCTCATTTAAAAAAATCTATGCTTATAAAGAACGAAGAAATTATGTTGATAGCGAGAATTATACAAAAAAAATAAAAACAAGTAAGGGTGTTATAGTCAGGTGAGCCTGACAATAGAATACCCGACACAGACACACATGTTCAAATAGTTTTTCATATCAAGAGTTATTTAAGCCCATAAGGGGCTCCATATACCGACTTTTGTTAAATTTTTTTATGAAAACTGCCCGTTTGACACGCCCACTTCTCCAATTTTTGTTTAATTATAATCGGAAGCATAAATATACGCTCAAATTCTAAGTTTCATTGAAATATTTCGAACAAGTCTGATTTTGGGGCAGTTTTGGGATTTTTGTGGCAGACCGTAGTACTGGAGGTACCCTTAATTATGGACCGAGCAAGAGAATTTTTTGGAAGAATGTTAACGGCTCCAAATAAGCACAAGTGCCAAATTTCGTTCAAGTCCCATTAAAATTTCGGGTGAAGCAGACAATTTCCGAAAACCGCCCTTCTACCACGCCCACTTTTCCAGTTTTTGGAAATCATATTACTGGCCTTTAAACATATTCAAATTCCAAATTTCATCAAAATATCTTGAAAAGCCGCGATTTTAGAGCAGTTTTTGTTGTTTTCGTAGCAGACCCTAGGTGCGCCTAAAAATAGTCCGATCGGCTCCATTCTCGAACTTGTTCTTACTCATGTCCCCGTTAGCACGCATACCAAATTTCTTCAAGATAGCTCAACTACTTCGATAAGATAACTGTATACAGGCAGGCAGACAGACAGGCGGACGGACGGACGGACGGAAGGACGGACATGTATAAATCGAATCTCCTGGTGACGCTGATCATTTCTATATATATTTTGTATGGTCTACCTCGACTGGTTCTGGATGTAACACACAACCACACAAACGCAATATACCCTCGACACAGAGTGTGTCGGGTATAAAAATTAAAAAAGAGATTTTCTTTTTTCCAATTTTGTATAATTCAGCTGCGGCACTGGAACAATGTTCTTTGATTTTCTGAAAAAAGTCGCAAGATTTCCAAGCGATGTGATATGTAAAAAATATATTTAGTATACTTTTAGGGTAAGCGATTGAAATGACTGTCATGGGAGGTGGGTGTAGACGATTTTTTATGCTAACTCGATATGTTCGAAACATTTTGTATTTCGGACCAACATTTTAAAACGAATTTTTTCTCCTGTCGCTAGCGATTTTTACTCTTTACTTTATGATACATATCGTCGGCTTAAAGTGTAAACCTGCTAAGTCCACTTTTAACCGATTCCGACTTTTCGATGTCATTCGAAAGAAAAAAGGACACTGCATCGTCAGGCAAAAAAATCTTTTTTAATTTCAAATTCTAAATACGGAGAAATTGGTGATGAGTAAAACTGCTAAGTCCAACTGTGGTCAAAGTTCACTGCTAACACCAACAAGTGACTCCAAGTAGACTTTCTATGGTGCACAGAATCGAATTTGGGAGAGACTTCATATAGGAACAAAATAAACCATCCATATTTTGGGTCTCCTTCCCTACTTTGAAGTCTTAAAAAAAAAAGTGTTTTTTGTTTACCCTGCAAAGTTTTGAAATTGTAAGTTAGCAGGTTTACACTTTAAGCCGACGATATACTGATAAAGAAAACATTTCTTTTCGCAGTGACTAAATGGTTTTATTAAGGCTTTAAAAAAATACAGTGGAATCTCTATAACTCGAACCTCGAATCAAGTCGAAATCCTTAGGAAATGGAAAAAAAATGCCATTCCCTTCCGCTGAACACCTAACTACGCGCGGCATCCCGTTAAGAACGTGTCAACTCAATTATCCTTGACATTCGAATTATAGAGATTGTACTGTTCCCGGGTTTTTTTAATTAAAAAAAAATTTTTTTTTTTGTGATGGGTCTATTTCAGTGATGGCCGACACTTGTCAAAATACATATGGATCGGAATCAAAATTTCATATAGAATTTTTTGGTTTTGGTTATGGTTCGGAACTGCTTTTGGTTCTTAATTGCACAGATCGCTATTTTATCCGCTTGGCTATGAGGTATATATAAAATTTCAGTTCACTAAAATTCCGATTCCGTGCGTTTTCGTATTCTAGCACATGCCTGAATATCTCCATTTTCTACCATTTATGATTGATGGACTCTTGAACACAATCCGCGAGTGGTATCGCATCGCTTAAATCGGTATCATAGATTCACATTTTAGACGAACAAACAAAGGCGTTTCAGTGGCGAGAGTCCGGCAAAACAATATCCGAGACACATAAATGATAAGCCACAAATTGATTGAATACTTATTTTTCGAAGAAAAAAAAAAAAAAAACAACAATCCCGAAGACTACACGCCCATTTGGACGAATTTTTTCATGGGACTTCCATAAGCATAGAAGCACACCTTTTGCCGACTTGTGCACATTTCCCATATGGGGTATTTATTTAAAAGATATTTTGACAAACTTTTTTGACTTATCCAATTCTTGTAAGACATGGCATCGCCTTCAAAAAACAAAACCGTTGCAGCCGTGACAAAGTCAGTGAGTCGTGACAAAGGCCTTCTCAAAGAGCCACAACAACAATAAAAGGACAGCAAACCTGAGGAAATATTTATACGTTGTATGTCTTTTTTTTTGCCTCATGATCTCACCATGATCTTTTAATTTTAACTTAATTTACCGTTATGAGCGTTTAATACAGTCAAACTTCCATAATGCGAGTCACCAAATATATCAAAATAATGTTCTCCACCTTTGGACACTCCGTCGAATACAGATACCTAATAATTTCAAAGTCCCGCTGTATAACCCTACGACGAACGATTAAGCTTTCATTTGCAAAACGTACCAGAAACTTCTCATACACATGCGCTCATGGGTTAATTAACTTAAAATCTTTTCCTCGCGCCCAAGAGCGATCATAACAATATTTAAATGAATATTGAACTAAAATCGGAATAAAATATCGTACATTAAAGTTCAATTCCAAACAACGGCCAACGGACTGTCCGATATCCACATCCACTTCGATGTCGTCGTCGACGTCGACGTCGAAGACGACGTCGATCGACACCGTCAGATACATTTCCAACGGACCACAATAGCAATAAGCTTCTTTTAACTGTTTGCAGTACGAAGCAAGCGGTCAAATCAAACGGACGACTGTGCCCGGCTCAAAGGCAAGCGACGAACGAATTAAAAAAAAAAATTTATTGCTAAAAATAAAAACCAGTTTTGAAATTTCAAAATTTAAGCAAAATAAAACATTTTCGCACTGAGCAAAGCGAGCAAATCTCCATTCTTCGTTCTTCATTCAACTCGATTCGATGCGATCTGCGATCCGCTCCGATTCCCTCAGTCAGTTCGGATCAGTTCTGTAAGCTCACAAGACGAATTGTCAGAAGACAACAAAAACAAAAAAAAAAACAAAAAACGGTGAAGAAAATTTTGTAAAATCCATTTAAATTCTCTGCCGTATATTTTGAAAGAACACTTCGTGCATATCAAAGAGATTTTATTTCATTAAAAATCTTAATTAATTTGATTTGCATGCGAGTTCGAAGCTTTTTTATTTTACCTACATACATCAGTCTGTTTTATTTCGATTTTTTGCTTCAACTAACGTCAGAAGTTAAATCGGATACCACATAAAGGCGGGAATAACAAGAAGAAAAAAAAAAAACTTAAATAACAAATTGACAAAACCATAAAGCCAGCAATTATGCGTGTATTAATTTTATTGACCGCGTATATACTTTCGGTAGCACTCGCTGTGCCACAGGTAAGCTCATTTCATTAAAACTGCGTTTTATTTTCTTAACCCATGCTCCATATTAAATTATTCATTTGTATTGTGTAAGTTATTTATTTTTTTTTTTTCAATGAATCACTGTTGCAAAAACTATGAATGCTAGTGGTCCTGTGTTTCAAACAAAAAAACGAGATTACTATAAAAAATAATTCAAAAATCAATTTTTTTTTTTTTTTGCCACCGAATTCGAAAGGGTTAATGTCAATCACTTCAACATAACTTATCGGTTCGATAGTTCAGCCTTTGTTTTGCTCTATTAATCTGCTCCAAAAAAGTGAAGCGATTTTAAATCATCCACATCAGTAAAGTCGCTTCAACTCGTAGTCGGAAGAAATTTCCCTCATTCATTCCGGCCTACGAATTAAAATAGTCGTATTTAGACCTTTTCCTCTTTAAAATCATACACATATTCAAATAATTTTTAATATCAAGAGGTATTTAAGGCCATAAGGGGCCCCATATGCCGACTTTTGTTTAATTTCTTTATGAAAACCGCCCATTTGCCACGCCCACTTTTTTCAATTTTTTGGAATTCTAATCCGAGGCTTAAATATACGCTCTTATCCTAAGTTTGATTGAAATATTTTGAAAAAGTCCAAGTCTCGACCAAGACTCGACTCCATTGATCCATTGATAGCAGTCGGATAGATGTTCATTTAGATAATTAAATTTCTCTCCTTATTTTCAAAAAATTTATTTGACATATGGGGTACCTAACTAAAGGAAATCGATCCAGCATTTTGAATAAAATAAAAAATTTGGGTGTTAATTGGACACTTTTCATACCAAAATGTCTTTCAAAGTAAAAAAAATTGAAAGTTTTTTCAGAATTTTTTACTTTGACTGTTTATTTTTCACTCAATGGGTCAAATTTTTACCATCAATTTTATTTTGCCTAAAAACACATACAATTGACTTTCAAACTGCGTTTAAGTTTTTTTTTCTACGATGAGCCATTATCGTGGGAGAGTTATTTTTCTCGACTTACTGCCTAAAATCATAAAGGCCCTATAACTCCTCAGGGGTGCATTTGCGACCAATAGGTTTTTTTATTAGTTCTGACCTCCTCTATCAGCTCCCGACCGGTTGACCTTCACAAACGGAACACCCTGTATATTTTGTGTGGTCTACCTCGACTGGTTCTGGGTGTTACACACAACCACACAAACGCAATATACCGTCGACACAGAGTGTGACGGGTATAAAAATATTCCACTACGAAATAAGTATGTGAGGAATCATTAACTGAAGCAGTGACCTGTTTACCTCGAAAGTGTTGAAAATTATGCTCATATAATTAAATACAATAAAAAAGAAATTGACAGCCAACACTATTTGAAATTTGTTTTTATTATTAGTTTTTATTTTTTTCAAGCGATTCTAACAACCGTCAATGGCACACACAAAACAAAAACAAATTGCTTCAATTGCAAATCAAAAAAAGTTTCCTTTCATTGCTGATAAATTCGATGAGTATCTAATTAGACGGGAGCTTAAAAAAAAATAAATTAATGAAAATTACCAGAGTTTTACAAAATTTATTTTTGGACTGCTTGGACAAATAATTTATGTAGAAATTTTGAATAAGAATCTTTTTTCCCATTAAAAATGTGAATTTCAATTAATTTCATATACTTATTATATGCTTACATACACATCAATGAAGACATTATGAGGTTGAAAAAAACAATTAACCCTTTCGAGAAACTGGTCATTTTAATTAAGAACAAAAATTTTTTATAGAAAGCTTGAATACAGTATAAAAATCTTTTGAGGATTGAAAAAGCCATCTCAAAAATAAAATAAAATTTCACAACGCTCATTGGTTGCGTCTTAGGATGAAGTGGATTCGATGTTATACAGTAGAAAACACTTTAATCACACGGGATATTGAGTGCAAAATTTAAATATTGGAAAAAACTCGGCTTTGCCCTACTAGAATTTTTGTGCCTCTAATAACGATTATGATGTCCGTGATGTTAATGATGATATGATGAGTATGAGGGTGTTAATGATGATGGTGATGATGATCGTGATGATGATTATGGTGGTGGTAATAATGATGGTGATGATGATAATGATGATAATGATAGTGGCAATGATGAGGGTGATGATGATAATGATGATGATGATGGTGATGATAATGATGGCAATGATGGCAATGATGAAAATGATGATAATGATGATAATGATGATCATGATGTTCATGATGATCATGATGATCATGATGATAATGATGATAATGATGATGATGATAATGACGATAGTGATTATGAGGGTGATGATGATAATGATGGTGATGATCATGATGATGATGATGATGATAATGATGATGATAATGATGATGATGATAATGATGGCAATGATGATAGTGATTATCATGATGATAATGATTATAATGATTATAATGATGATAACTATGATGATGATCATGATAATGATGATGATGATAGTGAAGATCATGATGATGATGATCATGATAATGATGATGATGATGGTGAAGAAAAATTGATGATAAAAGTACTAATGATACTGTAGGTGATGATGATGACGATGACTGTGATGATGGTGATAAATGCAATTTTGATGATTGTGATGAGATGGTAAAGATGATGATAATCCCCGATGGAAAAATTACTGAGTGTAGCTGGAATAATAATGAAATAGCGAGGGGGGATAGACATTAAATAGCACAACAAAAGTAAATTCATGATTTTCAGTAAAAACGCAATAATTGTCGAAGTTCGGGTTAGGACTTAACCCTCTAACCTTTCACACGGCCTCCAGGCATAACTCACAAAAGTCACTTTTTGAACACATAGGTAAAGTTATATGATATCAATATAAGTATAATAGTGTTGCTAGTACATTTGATGACATTTTCTCTTGAGACATCATATGCAAATGACGTCCAGTTTGGCGCCTATAGCCATTAGTGTGTGAGCATCCGTCAAATCAACACCGCATTTTCTAAAAAAAAATTTGTGCTTTTCAACACAATATATCTTTTCAACCAAACAAGTTGTTACCGTTTGATAATTTTTTTTCATAAAGGTAAGTTATCCAACTTTAATTTCATATATGATTTGATTCGAAAAAAAATTGTTTTGTGCGAGTTTCTTGGAAAAATTGAATTATGCCTCAAGGCATAATTGTGGGTTTACGTGATATTTTTTCCCCTTGATGCAGTTGATGAAATTGATGCAGTTGCCGCAATTTCGTGAACAAATTGCTGCTGGCCTCATCAAATATAATTCGCACACTGTTGGCCGACGAAGAACTTCACGTGATCCATCATCACCTTCAACTTCACGACCATCAACTCCGGAACTTGGTCATGTTGTTCCTGTTGGTCATCGAGCCATTCATCCAGTCGCTGATGTGCGCTATGATGGCTTCAACCGTCTTCCAGTTTGGCTACCGAAGGCAGGTGGTAAACAACTTTGTAAAAATGCCAAATGCAAATCACAAACTCAATGTGTTTGCAAGGTATGCAACGTACATTTGTGTTGCTCTACCTCTAAAAATTGTTTTTTTGATTATCATTCAAAAAAATAATCTTTTGTTTATTTTTTTTTCACATCTTCATCTCTTTTTCTAATAAAATCCATCAAAATGAAAATTTCTATCTGATTGTATTTTTTCACTTAAACCGACAATTATGCCCCGAGGCATATTTCATCTTTTCTCACCTGGAGGCTAAACGGTAAGGTAAATTAAAAAACTAATAATGCAGAAGTGTTTAGAATGTCGTTTTTAGTCTAGAAAAAATTATTCCGGCTCCTTTTTTGCATTATTTCAAAAAAAAAGGTTAGAGGGTTAAAAGATTCATTTTGGGCATTTACGTATATTATTGTTGTTTGTGTAAACAATTCCGTTGAACGATATCTTTAATGGGAATTTCAAAAGTTCTAAACCTATCTACGAAATCTTTAATTAAATTGGGAAAAAAATTTCTCGGTATACGAGAACAATTCGAAGTTCATATCGAAACGGGTTTGGATATTTAAAGCTTTGTTTTTTTATTTATTTGTTTTTTGTTTTTGTTTTTATGAGTGATTTACCTTATTTCGAAATTTTATATCATTTATATCGTCGTCGTCGAATATATCGTCCGAAACGTGGCAGGAAAGTGCATTGAACACAAATTGATACGTGGTCGACATTCTCCACAGATTTAATACAGCCATGCCAGCATAGGAGTCCGTCTGTCCGTCCTGCTGCCCCTCCATCCATCCTTCTCTCTGTCACTTTGTTTAAAATTATAAAAATATTCTGTTAAGTGGGATACACGTTTCTGCATACATAATTCAATGTGGGTCGTAAACACCACCTCGAATTTTGTGCCTTTAAAAGGACCCTGGGAATCGGGATATTTGCATAACGAAATCACATAGCGACCACTAATCAAAAACCACATCGATTTCAATCGGAATTTCCATTTCGAATTCAAAGGAAAACAATTTTATTTTGTGTACCTAATATATAAAAAATTTTGAAAGTTCCTTCATTTGATCATCAATCGTAACGGAGACAGTTTTTGTTTTTTTGTATTTTAATTACAATAAATTAAATGGAATTTCACATCGATTTCGGTGAACATCGCAGACCATAAAATATTGAATGTATTATTGGAACAATCCATAATGAATGGCTTTGTCAAAATGAGGTTTACACAATGGTTTTCAATGGCCATTGTTTTAGTTCAAAATCTGTCAAATAGAATTCAAAAATATAAACGACCACATTTCTAAAATATGGAAAATGCATTTCAATTGAAGTAATTAAAATCGTACATAGAATTATGTAACAAAAGAAAAAGAAAAGTTCATATTTCATTGACTAGATTTTCATTTAAATTTTGTTTGTTCTCGATTATAATTTGACAAGAAATAATTTGAAATGATATTTGGCACATGATGGCAACGTAAAGCGCTTCAACGCATCCCAGACGGAAATTTCACTACTTCCGAAGTGGTGAAACTTCATACTGCGACTACTCGCATTACTATCCCCTTACTTCTAATGAATTTTGTTAGGAGATGGCCGCTATTTTCAGTACTTCAAAATTCATGTGTTATTCATTAGGTAAAGGAGTGTATGACCCTAAATCGCATGAAAACTTCATTTGGGCAAAAAGTAGATGCTGGCTGGCTGAAATGGATCAAACGTGCATGATTATTTCATTTGCAAATAGAGTATATGCTGCTAACATGAATGAAAATATCATTTAGAAAAAAGTATATGGTGCCAACGCGAATGAGAATTTCACTTCAAAAATAGTAGGTATACGCCGCGGGGATCTGAGAGGAGAAGAAAAAGAATATTTAAATAAAAATTGGGCGGATGTGGCCATATTTCGTCACTTCGTGATTGTGACACATTATCGCTTTTGGAAAGGCCTTAAGAGTTTCAATTCTTAAAACATCTTAAGTACAAAAAAATTATAAAACTTTTGAGAATTGTAGCACAGAGATTGAAAAAAATTTTGTCATGACAATTTCATAGGATCTTCATTGAAAATAGGAGTATACAACCATCTTTCAAATGAAAATTTCATTTGAAGAAGAGTCTGTTGCAACGCGCTCTTGCTTCTGTGATATTTTCACTAGAAGATCATTCGAGAAAGCACCAATTGGCCTCTTTACATATGAATGCTTCACTTCTTCTGCATTAATGATTTTTTCATGCATGCGATAATGTCCGGCTGGGATCACTTATACGTACGCACTGAAGTATTAACATTAAACATTTTCCTCTTATGAATTCGGAAGAGATTATCTATCGAATGCTGGATGCGACTTTAAGAATATCTAGTGCTTAATTCCGATAATTCTGAATAAATAACTTTGAGATCACAACGCGTGCGGTTTCATGTGAATTGCCAGGAGTGCTCGGACTTGAAAAATTTTAAAGGTGGTAGATATTTAAACAAGTAAGGGTGTTATAGTCAGGCGAGCCTGACAATAGAATACCCGACACAGACACATAATTTTTAATATCAACAGGTGTTTAAGGGCATAAGGATCCCCATATACCGACTTTTGTTAAATTTCTAAATGAAAACCGTCCTTTTGCCACGCCCACTTTTCAAATTTTTTTGGAATTCTAATCGGACCCCTATATAACCGCTCAAATTTTAAGTTTCATTGAAATATTTCAATAAAGTCTGATTTTGCGGCATTTTTGGGATTTTTGTGACAGACCCTAGTACTAGAGGTGCCCTTAATAATGGTCCGATCGAAAAATTTTTTGGGAAGGACGTTACTGGCTATCAAGGAAGTATACGTGCCAATTTTTGTTCAAGTCCCATTGGTATTTCGGGAGTAGGAGACAATTTTTGAAAAACGCCCTTATGCCACGCCCACTTTTACAATTTTTTTAAATCGTTTTACTTGCCTTTAAACATGTTCAAATACCAAGTTTCATCAAAATATCTTGAAAACCTTCGATTTTAGAGCAGTTTTTGTGATTTTCATAACAGACCCTAGTACTGGAGGTACCCCTAAAAATGGTCCGATCGGGTCCATTCTCGAACTTGTTCTTACTCATATCCCCGTGAGCACGCATACCAAATTTTGTCAAGATAGCTCAACTCCTTCGATAAGATAACTGTATACAAACAGACAGACAGACAGACAGACGGACAGACAGACAGACGGACAGACGGACAGACGGACAGACAGACAGACAGACGGACGGACATGTCTAAATCGAATCTCCTGGTGACGCTGATCATTTCTATATACATTTTGTATGGTCTATCTCGACTGGTTCTGGGTGTTACACACAACCCAACAAACGCAATATACCCTCGACACAGAGTGTGTCGGGTATAAAAATAAGTGGTAGAGTTTTTTATAAAAAGTGGTAGATTTAAAATTGTTTCAAATAGAAATAAAATATATCACATTTGATCATGTAGCAAATTGGGAAAATAACTTGTTTTTAGGTATTTTCTCTTACTATACAATAATGTGTCAATATTTCTTGGATGTCGGTAAGCGCCAACACTGCCATTCTTGACAATAGGAAGCTGCCAACATATTTTTCAATAATACATAACATGGAACCACATTTTTTATTTTCTCAATTATTCTAAATGATCATAAAATAATTAAAACAAATACATACATAAGTAAATAAAAAGTGGTAGATTTGCACCTAGTGTGGGTAGAAAGTGAAAATAGTGGTAGATCTACCACTAAAGTGGCAGAATTGCGAGCAATGAGTCGATGAAACCCATTTTCTGGACTGAATGTGGAGCTACCAAAATGCTTTCCAAATATGTTATTATAAAAAAAAAACAAACAAACAAAAAAAAACAGAGAGAAACATTCTGGTTTGCCGAATTTTTTTTTTTTTTTTTTTTTTTTTACTTCAAAAGCGTATAAGCATTGTACGTTCGAGATTTGCCGAAATGCCCATATGGTCTCGCCTCACTGTAGCGACCTTATTTATTCTTTCTTGCATTTTATTTTGAATTTTAGATTTTCCCATCATTACGTTAGTTGAGGCCAAAAACGGAAGCGAAAATCAATAAACTTTTATATGGTTTGAGTTCATTTAAATTTGTAAATTCCTTTGTTTCAGAAGTGGCTCTGGTATAACGTTGGGGATGTGTGCTATGCTCTTGATCCCAGGTTCCGAGGTTCGATTCCCGGCACAGGCGAAACGGAGTGTTATGTTCCAAGCCTGGCACTGGTTTTTCAAAAATCGCATGTTAGGGGGCACACTACATAAAAAAGAAACACACTCACACAAACACAAGAAAACCCCTCGTGGTATCACAATGGGCCGGTAAACGGCGTAAGTGGCATCCACTGCAACATATGTACATACATTTGTTTCAGAAAAGTTTTCAGAGATCCTTTTCCTTTGCAAAGTCTAATCCGAAAATCGTCTAAATTGCACAAGTTCGCCTGGCGTCGTGAGGGTTGAAGGTGTTCAAAAAGCAAGTCAAACTTTTAATCCTTTAATGTCTTAACTGTCAGGAGAGCGTGAAAATATTGATCCTATTCCCCTTATAAATCAAATGTATGAAGCCCTTTAATAAGGGGATTTCCTTTTGTGTAGTAAACTTTGTTCAGGGTCTTCTTAAAAAAATTATTATCACAAGACAAAGGGCAATAAGAGCAAATCTTTCGGAAACCAAAATGAACAAAACGATATTCACAAAAATATAAATAAATTATGTAAGTATATCTAATAATTTTTAAAAATTATTAACTTTTCATGCCCAGCGTAAGCAGGGTATATTAGTTTTGTGTGAATCTTGTAACAGCTAAGGACCGTAGATATAGACAAATATTAACATTCTTGATCAGGATCGAAAACTGAATCGACTTCGGCATGTCCGTCTGTGGTCGGATCTCCTTCCAAACGGCTGTATGTTAAAATGGGCGATATCTGCCACGCCCACATATGAATATTTTGCGTAAATTTCACAATGAAAGGCGTAGAATTTTCAAATTCAAAAAATTTGTTGAGCAATACGAATTAAAGGTGTAGGAAAAATTTGATGTGATCTGCCCACTGCCACGACCCCAAATGGAGATTTTTTCATAACTTCCAAAGTTAAAGGCGCAGCAGCTTCAAATCCTAACATTACTTCTCAATATCGAATTAAAAAATTTTCGGAAAACCGGGTATGTTTCGCCCACTGTCAAAGTCACAAACATTAATTTTGTGCTCCAATATTGCGGAATACTGGGTATGTATGTATATGAAAGTCGACCGACTTTCGCTTTCTTAATTGTTTTTTCATTAACACCTCGAATAAAGTTTAGGAAACATTTTATCTGCAAAAACTTAAAAGAGTTTTTAAAATGATAAAACCCTAAAATATTTGACTTCGAGATTTTCAGCAATTATGAGTAGTCTCACATAATAATTACCCATTTGTAGCTCCACTAACGAGAGTTTCATTTAAAAGCCCTTGGCTGCGTGTCCTTACATATACATATACTAGTAGATACATGTATATTTAATACGTATTATAATAAGTACACTGGAGGAAATGTCAATAGTGAATCTATACTTTATCTCTACTGACTGCGTCAACAGTACTGCTGACCAGTTATACCCGTCGCAATGCTTTGCGTTATTGACATTTAACATTGAGCTGTCATTGAATGTCAACAGTAGACCGAAAAACTATTGACGAACTACTGACGTCGGTACTATTGCGTAGACAAAAGGACTAAGGAGACACGTTGTTGACATAGTCAATAAAGATGAACTATACCTCTTGACAGAACAGTTTCTCAAATGACACCGCCTATAAATACTATTGACGTTGGAACTAGTTCTCTTGTCTATATTGACGTCAATATTCTCATGCGGTGGTTTGGGAATAGACACCGTCGCCCAAAATGCGACCTGAGAAAATAGTCACGATACTAAGACCCCTCCCGAAATGTTCGGCATACTAGCCTGGCCCCAAGCCAGGACAAATTATCGAATGCGATTCTTCATTGTTTTTAGATTATTTCAGAATGCACTTCTGACAGCTCCTAAATTTTACTTAATACTGTTTCTTGTGCCTCTTAGAGCCATAGATCTCTACACTTCATTAGAGTAATGTATTTCATAAATTTAAGGTGAAAATTTCTTTTCAATGTTTAATATTCTCTTGAAATTAAAAAACCTCAGAGGTTAATTGCTTTCAAATTAAATTTATGGTTTTTTAATTTCATATCGAAAGCTTGTTATCACCATAAATAGAAGAACATAGGTTCAAAGTGTACTAAAATAGAAAAATACCCACGTATATAAAATTCTAAGTTAATTATTTATAATGAAGGTAAGTTCGCTTTCAAGTGTGAGCTAATAATTTAATATTACAAAAACGATAAATACACTTGACAGTTTTCAATAGATTTTTCAATTATAACGTAAGCAAAATCATTCTGCCTACATATCACAGCAAACATTCTCTTTTTAATTTTTCATTACAATCATAGACATATGTATGTACTTATTTTGAATTTCAAGGATGTTTGAACTCCACTTCAACTGCGGAAATTTTCTTTTGTAGGCACTTTATCCTTAAAAAGATAAAGTCAATTGAAATTTTCTTCATTTGCCCATTTTGAAGAGGTCCGTCACTTCGGACACATTTCGGGCTGATACTTTTGAATATGTTCAAATACAGGGTGTCCCGGGAAAAAGTGTACAAAATGAAACCCTCGATAGGTCGATCCAATACGAGTAGTTTTTGCTTCTACAGCAACTGCCTAGAAGGTACCGTTTAAGAGCTGTAACGCTTCAAAAAATGTCTGTTTTTGTATGGAATTTTGAGTATAACTTCATTTAAAAAAAATTTTTTCGTATAAAATTTCATCAAAATATCTTGAAAAACTTCGTTTTGAGAGCAGTTTTTGTGATTTTCGTAACAGACCCCAGTACTGGAGGTATCCTTAAATATTATCCAATGGGGTCCATTCTCGAACTTGTTCTTACTCATGTCCCCGTGAGCACGCATACCAAATTTTGTCAAGATAGCTCAACTCCTTCGATAAGATAACTGTATACAAACAGATGGACAGACAGACAGACAGACAGACGGACAGACGGACGGACATGTCTAAATCGAATCTCCTGGTGACGCTGATCATTTCTATACCTATTTTGTATGGTCTATCTCGAGTGGTTCTGGGTGTTACACACAACCACACAAACGCAATATACCCTCGACACAGAGTGTGTCGAATACAAAAACAAATGCAGTGTACTCTTTCTTAAGGGGACATGAAACCTTTGAGTGATTAAAAAATAGTTTTTTTTGGGATTTTTTTTAAGCCGTGTTTATTAATTTGTTGAACATTTTTTTTACATTATCTTAATCCATATTTGGACAAAAATTAAATTTTTTTTTTAAAATATTGGATATCAACCCAGCTACAGCCAATCTCCCGAAGCTCCAAAAAAACTGGTTTTCGGTGGCCCTTCCTGCACGCACCTGGATTATATGGAAAAATAAAAAAAAGCGAATTCGTTAGTAAAAATGTGTAGGGAGGGAATGAATAGAAGCAAAATTTAAAAAAAAATTTATTTATTAAAAGTTATTAGCTTTTGAATGAAAATGGTGTTTTTTCCAGGGACCGTAAATAACGGTTATTTTGAAATTTTTTACCCAAAAAAGCCTTATAAAGGAAAAGTCGTAGAAATATTTTACATACAGTATTCTTGTCCTTGCATTGTGCGCTGTTTGATAACATCGTGCTTTATAATTTTTTGATTTTTTTTTAAACCAGCCAGAAATAACCGTTACTCTCGGCTGTTTATTTTTTCCGCTCCCAATAACCGTTATTCTCGGCTGTTTATTTTTTACGTCGAAAATAACCGTTATTCTCGGACGTTTATTTTTTACGTCGAAAATAAACGTCATCAGCTCTGCATTTCGTTCTTCATAAGTTTTTTTGTTCTGTATTGATTAAATATCCTATAGGACATCTTGAAGTTTAAAATTGGGTGTGCCACGCACAATTCTGATACGTATTTCTAAGTCAGTGAAAGGCAGAGCTGATGACGTTTATTTTCGACGTAAAAAATAAACGTCCGAGAATAACGGTTATTTTCGACGTAAAAAATAAACAGCCGAGAATAACGGTTATTGGGAGCGGAAAAAATAAACAGCCGAGAGTAACGGTTATTTTTGGACGAAATAAATTAACGGCCCTAAAAACCCGTTACTTAGAGACGTTTACGGATAAACGTTATAACCGTTACGGTCCCTGGTTTTTTCGCCGGTTTTAAATTCATAAAAAAAAATTTTTTTTCAAATCCGGAGATTCATGCCCTAGATACGTGTATTTTGAATAACTATTTAAAATTTGGTAACGATCGGATAAGCCGTTTGAAAAAAAATTTTCGAGAAAAACGCGTTTAAAGTTTTGCAAACGAAAAATTCGTAGGTAAAAATTGTGTAACTGTGTCGGTTAAAATGCCATATCTTTGTTAATACTGATCGGATCTTCATAAAATTTGGGGTGTATACTTCTGAAATAACATTCTTTCGAAAAATGAAACAAAACAAATCGATTTTAAAGGTTGCAAGTCCCCTTAAGCGGACACCTACCGGACCTTACGAGACCTTACGCTTAAGAGGGATCTTCTTGAAAAACAAGAATACTAAAAGTGTCCGTTTAAGAGGAGTGTCCGCAAGGAGAGAGTAATACATATCGCTAATTTACTTAAAGAATGTCATATCTCAAAAACCAAGTTATTTGACCTATAGATGAGGAAATATTTCGGTGGATCATGCCTCATATTGTGTAAAAATTTCGTATCAATATTTGGTATACTCTCCGTTTGGTAAGAGAAAAATGTCTTCTGTTTGCATCAAAATGCAAGGGAATTGAAAACTTTTTTGAGATATGACATTCTTGAAGTAAATGAGCGATATCAAACATTTTTTTGCATCTTAAAATATACAATATTATTCTCTTAATGTTCTGTCAGTTGTGGTGAGCTCTTGTCCTGTACAGCTTATCTGCATTGCGGGAAAAACATTAGCGTAAATGTCATAAAGTGAAATTAGCATTTTCGGACACCACATTCAAATGACCGCGAGGGAACAACACAAAAAAAAAAAAAAAAAAAAAAAACTCGCTCGTTCATTTTCATCTGCACGCACTGCTGCGGAAAAAGATGAAAAATTAGCATAAAAATTATTATCGCATGTGCAAGAACAAAAAAAAAAAATAAAATAAAAATATTTCAATTCATACTGCATACATTTTGTTCCGTTCATAATTTTATCCGTGATAATTTTTTTGTTTTTGTTTTTTTTTAATTCCGTGGGAAATTTCGTTTGAAGAAAAAAGAGTCTGGCCGACTGCGGCACGCTGAAAGGAATTTTAAACATTTGTTGATTTTTCAATTGGTGCTCTCTAAAACGACTGTAGAGACCAATTTTTACGTTTCTTTTTTTGTTTAGTCCTTGAGAAATATCCTTGAAAATAATTTTTTAAGTAGGCCTTTTTTGTGAAAAAACTTTTCTCAGTGTAAAATTAAAAATTTTTTGTTAAAATTTCCTTGTTTTATAACCAATAAGTTTCAGTTTGGTTCATCTTGCTATCTCAATTGGTTGGTGAGATATTCAGTTTTGAAGGAAGGCTAACTAAAAAAGGGTTTTCGAGGTTACTTCAAGGACTATTCAAAATAGAAATCTCAAAAGTGTTTTTAGAGAGCAATTATTGAAAAATCAAGAAATTTTTAAAATTCCTTTCAGGGTGCCACACACACCTTTCCCTAACCGGAAAGACCCTTTTCGCTGGACTCCCATGGACTCCCTTTGGTCTCAAATCTTAAAAGATGGATGACGGAAAATCCCACTAATTTGTAATCGTACCTCGTAGCTGTGACTCACGTATGCATATTAATGTTTTGTATTATATATAATTTCACACAAATTTGCAGGTCACACCGTTGGACCGTTGTGGTCACCGAGCATTAATCACCAACTCGATCAAGATCATTGAGATTTTTCTAGCTTGGAAAAAGCAAAATCAGAATCTTAATTAAGAGTGTATTTAATCGTTTCAGTAGAACAATTTTGATCAATAAAAAAAAAAAATAAATAAATAAAAATAACATAAAATAAAATAAAATTACTAGTGTCTTTAGGCAAGCTACCGAGAAGCTCTATAAATATCCATTAACGCTGCTATGCATTAAAATTTTATTTTCTCCGTTTGCCCGGAACCCGCAGCAATGAATATGAATTGGAAAATTGAAGCTGAACTTTTAACGCCGGCTTGCCTCGTGCGAGATTTGTTGAGTCTTTTTTCCGGAATGCGTTGGCTTGTTTTTTTTTTTTTTTTTTTGTGGTTTTTGCTTCGATAAAGTGTTGACCTGCACATCAAAAAAGTACTTTCACTTTATCTTGAATGCTGTAACAGTGAAAAATATCATATTTTTTAGCAAACAGAAGAAAATCGAAATTTTTATGACAAATTGTTGTAATGATTGAACTGATAGATATGTGCTCAGAATTCGAAATGCGGCGAAGCATTTTCTTTGTTGCATATCTCTTTTCATTCCGGATACAAAAATACGGGAAACAAGCACATTTTTTGGGTGACTTAAATGCTGGCAAATGTAAACGATAACTCTTCGGTTTTTTTCATATACAGTATTCATCGGATATATTCATGCCGGATATAAGCATTCCTCTCTTAAAAACATCGAAACTTGTGCCATTGTCATCCTTCAATGTAGCGAATTCGCTTCGGTATATGCATTTCTCGCTCACACAAACGGACTGCGGTGCAATTTGATGATGCTTATACCGCACCCTTGCTAATAAGTCGGCAAAATTCAAAAAATTTGTAATCAATTTTTTTTTGTGTTCGATCCATTTTTCTGTAAGAAACCCAAATACCTAGAAAATTAACGCTGATATTGACTGATGCAGCAGTCGATTGAGAGTAATATAAGTTAAGAAAAAATATTATTTCTCCTTAGTTTCAAGAGAGATTGAATGGTATTCGAGAAATGAGAAATTTTGAATTGTGCCGATTTAGTAGCAAGGGTGCGATATCTGGATAAACTGAATCCGGTTTTGCGATTCTTGCTTTATTTCAAATTTTTTATTTCTTTCATTACACTGTGATAGTTTTTTTGAAAAATTTAAAAAGACAAGACCGAATTTAACGGTTTCCCCCTATTTCGGGAACGAAGAATCGAGCTGCATCATTCGTTTTTTGAGTTATCGGTACGCCTTCATGCAAATTTTTTTTAATCGTTTTTTGACCACTTTTTCGCCCACCGGTTTAAACTCAAAAATCATACACTTTTTTGTTAGTATTTAAAATATTTCAAAGCATGCTTCAGGGATTTTTCATATAAAACAAAAAAATATTTTTTTAATGTAGTAGATGATTTTTGAGTTTTAAATGAGTATAGCTCCCTAATTCAGCCTTTTATCACAATGGTGTTTCGGCATATCTCAGAGTAAGATTCTGGTGTTAGCTTAGAATACCAAACTTTAACTCATACATAGATATGGGCCATAAAGTGGTCAAAAAAACTTTTAAAAAAAAATTTTGCATGAAGGCGTACCGATAACTCAAAAAACGAATGATGCAGCTCGATTCCTCGTTCTCGAAATAGGGGGAAACCGTTAAATTCGGTATTGTCTTTTTTTTTCGACTACCACAGTGTTACTTTTTATTAAACGATTAATTAATTACCCTGCAGTCAGTGGAGCCACCACAACACTAACGATTTCGCCCGTCCCTGGTGGCAGGGATCGGTCCCTCTGCTATCCAAAACGCTGTCGACTTAACTGTGTTTGTGTCATTGACGGGGATGGGTCGTCCTTTTATGCGCCACCTTTAACCAGTCATTTCGCTAGCGAAAAAGGGCAGGAAAATGGACTAGCACCAAAAAAAATAATAATAATAAAACCTTAAAAATTTAGGCAAAAATGTTTGTCTTCCAAAATAACTGAAAAAAAAAACTGAACAAAAACAAAACTGCAATTTATAAAAAAAAAGTAAAAAAATTAAGTAAGAATTCTTGCCGCCAGCAGGGATTGAACCCCCAGCCTCGCGGCTGTCAAGCCAGAGTTTGAAACACTGAGCTTACGAACCCTTGTCGGGCAATTGATCAGAATGCAAACTTAAAGCCGACAACAGCAAAAACAATCATACGCAGAAAAATGTAAACTGAGGCCTATCTACTCTTTCAGGTTCATGTGGTAGGTGAAATAACTAGTCATCAAGGACTGGCACTTTGGCATGTCACAAATATCGGGGGCGACCTACTGACTACAGGGTACCCAGTAAAAAATAGGATTACTCAAAGATTAATCTTGGATTACTCCCTTTGGAGCAATGGATTACTCCTCAAATCTCCGAGCCTCATGTATATTGTACTCCTTTGTAGCATTGCATGTCCTTACGGGCGAGAAATCCTTTTGAGCTCCCAATGGAGATCAAAAAGACTACTCTTTTTGACCTCCGAATGGAGGACCAGGAGAGTAAAAGCAAATAGTGAGTAATCCTTTGAATCTCCTGAATGAGCAAAAATGAAGTAATATTTTGTAGCTGCACAAAAATTGCTAATGGATAACACTACTCGACAAATTTTTGCTTTTTTTATGCTCCAAGCACCAAACGCATGATTTCTATAGTAAAATTTTCCGCTGATTACGAAAATGGCGAAAAAAAATTTTTCTATCGGACAGTTTTTCCGTTATTTCAAAAAAACCGTTTTTCGGCTTTTTTTTCAACATGTCGTTAGTTTTTTCACTATAACACCGTCATATTTCTTCGGACAATAAAAATCGAAGCACCGCTGTAAGGCCATTACCTCAGCGCATACAATGGTGTAACAAACATTTGAGTACGTAAAATAGTTAAAACACTACATTGCAAAATGTAATGAAAAAAATTTTAAATTTTAGATTTTTTTCAAATTTTTAATTTTCAAGACAACGGCAACCCTAGAAAAAATTTTTTAAAATTTTTTTTAGGCCTCGGATCTTAAAGCCCATTCAATTTCCAGCAATTTAAGTGGTCTAAAGTTAAACATCGGTTGAGTGTAAGTGAAGTTATAGCCAATTGCCCAAACCAACCCAAAAGACATATTCTGAAGAGACAAAAAAAACTATGAAAAAACGATTTCGTCCATTTCGTATTTATTACTTAAAATTACAATCTAATACCACCAAATCTCTCTTTACTATGTATAAGGTAAATTTTTTTTAAATAACTTAAGTACTTATTTTTCATAATTTGGAATGTGTGCGATTTTATTATATCTCTTGTAGTGCAATGGGTTAGTTTCTCGTATAAGATTCCAACAGTAATCTCCTAGCATACCTGCATTCCAATTTCCTTGGTAAAATTTTATTTTCTCCGTTTGCCCGGAACCCGCAGCAATGAATATGAATTGGAAAATTGAAGCTGAACTTTTAACGCCGGCTTGCCTCGTGCGAGATTTGTTGAGTCTTTTTTCCGGAATGCGTTGGCTTGTTTTTTTTTTTTTTTTTTTTTGTGGTTTTTGCTTCGATAAAGTGTTGACCTGCACATCAAAAAAGTACTTTCACTTTATCTTGAATGCTGTAACAGTGAAAAATATCATATTTTTTAGCAAACAGAAGAAAATCGAAATTTTTATGACAAATTGTTGTAATGATTGAACTGATAGATATGTGCTCAGAATTCGAAATGCGGCGAAGCATTTTCTTTGTTGCATATCTCTTTTCATTCCGGATACAAAAATACGGGAAACAAGCACATTTTTTGGGTGACTTAAATGCTGGCAAATGTAAACGATAACTCTTCGGTTTTTTTCATATACAGTATTCATCGGATATATTCATGCCGGATATAAGCATTCCTCTCTTAAAAACATCGAAACTTGTGCCATTGTCATCCTTCAATGTAGCGAATGCGCTTCGGTATATGCATTCCTCGCTCACACAAACGGACTGCGGTGCAATTTGATGATGCTTATATCGCACCCTTGCTAATAAGTCGGCAAAATTCAAAAAATTTGTAATCAATTTTTTTTTTGTGTTCGATCCATTTTTCTGTAAGAAACCCAAATACCTAGAAAATTAACGCTGATATTGACTGATGCAGCAGTCGATTTAGAGTAATAAAAGTTTCAAGAGAGATTGAATGATATTCGCGAAATGCGAAATTTTGAATTGTGCCGATTTAGTAGCAAGGGTGCGATATCTGGATAAACTGAATCCGGTTTTGCGATTCTTGCTTTATTTCAAATTTTTTATTTCTTTCATTACACTGTGATAGTTTTTTTGAAAAATTTAAAAAGACAAGACCGAATTTAACGGTTTCCCCCTATTTCGGGAACGAAGAATCGAGCTGCATCATTCGTTTTTTGAGTTATCGGTACGCCTTCATGCAAATTTTTTTTAATCGTTTTTTGACCACTTTTTCGCCCACCGGTTTAAACTCAAAAATCATACACTTTTTTGTTAGTATTTAAAATATTTCAAAGCATGCTTCAGGGATTTTTCATATAAAACAAAAAAATATTTTTTTAATGTAGTAGATGATTTTTGAGTTTTAAATGAGTATAGCTCCCTAATTCAGCCTTTTATCACAATGGTGTTTCGGCATATCTCAGAGTAAGATTCTGGTGTTAGCTTAGAATACCAAACTTTAACTCATACATAGATATGGGCCATAAAGTGGTCAAAAAAACTTTTAAAAAAAAATTTTGCATGAAGGCGTACCGATAACTCAAAAAACGAATGATGCAGCTCGATTCCTCGTTCTCGAAATAGGGGGAAACCGTTAAATTCGGTATTGTCTTTTTTTTTCGACTACCACAGTGTTACTTTTTATTAAACGATTAATTAATTACTTCCTTGCAGTCAGTGGAGCCACCACAACACTAACGATTTCGCCCGTCCCTGGTGGCAGGGATCGGTCCCTCTGCTATCCAAAACGCTGTCGACTTAACTGTGTTTGTGTCATTGACGGGGAGGGTCGTCCTTTTATGCGCTACCTTTAACCAGTCATTTCGCTAGCGAAAAGGGGCAGGAAAATTGGACTAGCACCAAAAAAAAAATAATATAAAACCTTAAAAATTTAGGCAAAAATTATTGTCTTCAATAATAACTGAAAAAAAAAACTGAACAAAAACAAAACTGTAATTTATAAAAAAAAAAAAGGTAGTAAAAAAATTAAGTAAGAATTCTTGCCGCCAGCAGGTATTGAACCCCCAGCCTAGCAGCTGTCAAGCCACAGTTTGAAACACTGAGCTTACGAACCCTTGTCGGGCAATTGATCAGAATGCAAACTTAAAGCCGACAACAGCAAAAACAAATCGGATACGCAGAAAAATGTAAATGAGGCCTATCTACTCTTGTCAGGTTCAATGTGGTAGGTGAAATAACTAGTCATCAATTGGACTTCGTGCAAACCTTTGGCATGTCACTAAATATCCAGCTTGCTTGTTGTCTGACCTACTGAACTTTTTCATCCCTCATGATTTGCGTATTTGCGGCCAGTACAAAATAGGATTACTTCTTTACTTTATTATATGTAAGTTTTGGGATTAAACCTCTAGCAGATAGCTGAAAAGCCTAAGCTTTCCCTTCTATGCAAAGCTTTGACGTAAATTTTTCATTAATCCTAGTTTATATGAAGCGGAGGCAAGAATAACGTCATTACTTGACCTAACCTAAGAGGTGGGTTCACCAAATTATTGTTTCCTTGAGTGTTGTTCCCTTTAGGCCAAGATCGATTTTGTGAAATGATGTTCCTTCGCTCTGCTGTCCCATAAAACAGAAACAGCAAAATTTTGGAAGCTCGATTGTAGCCCGGTAATAATAGGCAACTACCTGAATGAAATCGAGGGCAAATGAAAATCGGTACTTTACAGTTAGGGATGTATAAGAAGGTACATTTTACTAATTTTAATTAAGTCGAATATTAGAAACCTTCAGGTCAGCACTGATTTTCCAGTGATGCTTGTCGTAGTCGATCAGCCTCAAGGGTATGAGACTTATGCAGTAATCGAACGAATACGAAGATAAGCGGTCTTCAATAGGAATACCTGCACACTTTACCTACTATACTATACGACTAACCCATTGCATGTAAGAGAGAAAGATATAAATAAAGCCGCATACATATCTTAAACTCAGAAATCAGTTCGTTATTTACAAAAACTAGCCTTATACATAATGAACGAGAGATTTTCTTCTTCGTTGTGTCTTAAGAAATAAATAATAAATGAAAATTTTTTTATGTTTTTTTGACTTCATTAAAAATTATTTTGGTGTTGGCATGCTTAATCAGTTCCCAACATTAACATATGCCCTAATGCTGGAATGAATGGTTTATCGCGAAAGTGTTCCTTCTAACAAATTCTTCAAAAATTTTTTTAAGGGTGCCTTTCTCAAATTGAAAATGGTAAAAATTAAAATTAAAATATTTGTCATTGAAAAATAATTGTTTTTACTTAAAGAAAATTTAACCATTATGCAGAAGAATGCTAATGTCTCAATTTGCCATTCCGAAAAACATGGCGGAGCTCGACCTATTTTGACAAAACTATTTCGACTTTAAAGTCAAAACCGATAAGAAGGTCCTTTTAAAAATCGAAAAGTCCGCTCGACATTTTTTTGAAGTTCGAAGCATGCGAACAATTTAATAAAAATCATACTTTTGGTAGCTTGCACAAAAATTGCTAATGGATAATTATTTTGAAGCTCCTGAAAGATCACTAATGGATTAATATTACCCAAATAATACCTTTTTTTTTTTAAATAATTATTTCCTGCTTTTAATTTTCCTGTTGTGGGGTTTGATCCTCGGAACTCTCGATTCCTAGTCAAGTGTTCACCCTCGACACCGTGTTTGCCAAATCGAAAGTATGGGAGTTTTTTCATTTATAAATTTGCAACCAAATTTAATTTAATTTCATTTTGATTTTGGATTGCTCGTTAAAACTCCGAATGGATGAAGAAGTCATTACTCCTTCACAGCTTGATTTAGACATTTCTCCAAAATGGGTAACTTTAATTTTTCTTCTCATTTTTTTTTTTTTTTTTTTTTGTTTTTTTTTTTGTTCACCAATTTTGTTGGAACCAAAGAGCAAGGACGAAAAGATTCGTTTTGAAAAGAGTTCGTTATAAGGAGCAAAAAAGTCGCTGAAAATGTAGTGGAAAAAGACTATATTCACTATAGAGAAAAACTCGTTATACAGGAGTTCGTTGCAGAGAGTTTCGACTGAATATACCAATAACTTGAATCCCAGCTAATAACTTTTTAATTGTAACTTATTACAATAATAATAATAATAGCTACATAAAACAAACTCTGGTTAGCGATTCATAGAATCGAATGGAATTCAAAATTGCAGAATTACCCGAGGACAATGCTCAAAATTCCATGCAAGCGTTCCACATTCGTTCGTACATAAATTGTGAATATAAAATATTTTGACTCAATTTTTCATTCGTACATTCATCGATTTTGGTTTTCCACTTCGGCATTCGCATTCATATTTCTATCTATTCTCTTGAATAAGTCTTCGTTTTCATTTTCCTTATCATGTTCGTGTTCGGATGCATAATTGGAATACTTTAAGCCAATAGTAAGCCAAAACTTTATGAATTATAAGCAACGCATCGCATCGCATCGCATAGTATCATCGTATCGTATCGCATCCGAACCGCATCGTTTACCCTGGCAACACTCTCGACTGAGGGTTGAATATCCTCGTACATTTTTGAACGAAGATAAACACTGACTACATGAACGAACATGATATGATGTCCGAATTAATCTTGTTTTTTTTCTTGTCTTTTCCTTTTTGCTTTTCTATTTTCATTCCATTATACTCCGTTTTGTTTTCTCTCTGCCCTCGTTTCAGCTGCTGACCTTTAAAGATGGCAAAGTCGGTGTCAACTTTGGCGGATATCATGCTGAGGCTGGACTTGGTGGTTTGTTGACTGGTAATGCCGCGCACGGAGGTCTAAGTGCATCAGCGGGCACTCCAAATGGTCAGAATGCAGCAGCTGGACTTGGTGGCTCTGTGAATGGTAAATTTTTTACATACATATACATAGACACATATATATTATATACATTAGGGTGGTCCTTATTTTAAAAAAGTTTTTTTTTTCGCGCGACACCCCGTACTTTTAATATATACCACGAGAAAATATTTCTGTATTTTTCTGAAATTTTTTAAATGACATTTAGGGGCAACATTTAGCCACAGCTTCTGGGATAACGTAGGGATGTGTGCTATGCTCTTGATCCCAGAGTCCGAGGTTCGATTCCCGGAACAGGCGAAATGGGGTGTAATGTTCCAAGCCTAGCACACTACATAAAAAAGACATACACTCACACAAACAGAAGAAAAACCTCCTTGGTATCACAATGGGCCTACGGCCTAAGTATCAGCCACTTCAACCTACCTACCTAGGGGTCGCTATCAACGGTCAACATTTTCCATATAAACTCCATATAAAAATTTGTTAGTTTCATAAAATATATAAGGCCTATTCACGAGACCCTGGTATCGTGGAAAAAGTGCAAAAGTGGAAGATTTTTCAATACAAGTTGTTGTTGGAAGCCTAACAAAATTTTTTACACTTTTACACTTTTGCAACGATACCGAGGTCTCGTGAATAGGCCTATTGTAAAATTACAGCAGTTCAAAAAGAAAAGGGGTTTTTAAGCATTTTCTATAGATTTCAGCTTGGAAAATAATTGAAAAATATTTAAAAAATTCCATCAGGTCAGAGTTCTAAGTTAATCGCGCATTAAATTTTTAAATACCATTAATGGTTTGAAACTCATATTTCTCAAATATGATTTGAGCTATCTTAAAATTTTTAAGGCTTTTGTGTTTTTAAAACGTCATTTTTAAATATGAAATCAAAAACAACTTACAAATCTTTAAATGAATGGTAAAAATTATGCTCAAAGTCGAAAAATTTTAAATTGTATGTAAAATTTTCATGTTTTTTTTTTTTACTTTCAATGAACATAGCTCAACCACTATTGAGTGATCTTTCAAGCTCGCTATCTGATGTTAAGGGACAATCAATTTTGTAAGTGTACGTCAAATCTGATTATCGTCGAATTCACCGTTACAGAGATATAAGGAGTTTTCTAAAACAACTCAATTCGGAAATTTTTGTACATAACATAATATAACTTTGAATTGAAAAATCCACTTGTTTTTCGTTTGAAAAAGAACAAATTACTAGATTGATTTGAAATATTGAGACAGGGAAAAATAAAGTTCCGATTGAAGCCCAAAATCCAATATTGCGAGAGCCCGATGCGAGAGTGCGCTACGTCACGAAAATGTTTTGTTGAGAGTTTTGCGTCACGCAGATAATAGCATAATTTCGCTTCTAGTAATGCAATATTTGAACCAAGTACCAATCTAACGAGTACAGAGTACTCATAAAAATTATACGTTATCACTTGAGTTTAAATTTTAATTCAAAATTTTAAAAAATTTTCAAAACATTCCCAAAATGAACCAAAGCTCGCGAAATATTTTAAAAGCTCTTTCGCGGAACAGTGAACAGTTTTTGTTTTATTAGTTTAAACGAGTACCCAATAGCGAGTACTCAAAAAATAGCTACATCATTAACCTGTTAAATTGCCTCGCAACGAGAAATATTCAATTTTTCAAAATTTTCTCGCTACGATGTCTCGCAGTGCGATACATTGGAGCTTGAACCATATGATTGAATGTATTGAAATTTGTGTGCGTCACGTCTCGCGGTCTCGCGCTCTCGCATCGGGCTCTCGCAATGTTGGATTTTGGGCTTGAAATGTGCTTTATTCTATAGCTGACCACATTTGCTACCGCGCCCACAGTTTTTGGTCGATGTGTAATTCTTTTAAAGAGAAAATAATGTATTCATTTGACCTAAAGAGGAGCGAATGTCCATTTTGTTTAATGTGCTATAAGCACTTTGTCTTTTCCTGACCCAATATATCGAATCGATCTAGTCATTATTTATTTTCTATCGAAAAAACAAATGAGTTTTTCAATTCAAAGTTATGTTATGTATCGCCAAATTGAATTATTTTATAAAAACTCCTTATATCTCTGCAACGGTGAAGACGACGATGGTCAGATTTAACACAGACTTACACAATTGATTGTGCTATGATCACAGATAGCGAGCTTGTGTAAATTTTTTTATATTTTATATGAAACTACCCAGCTGTTATTTGTAACCGATGGTAATGCAAAAAGTAATTCAAAAGGCGTACTGTTTATGCATTTTAGAATCAATTATTTTTAACACGGCAATGCATAACTATTTGCATTCCCAGCTGTACTTAAAGTAATCGAAAAGGCTTGATTTTGTAATGCATTACTATTTGCATTCTCAAGTAATGCAAAATAGATTGAATTTACGGGTTTAAATTTTTCCCTACAATTATACTATATGTGAAGATTTGGTTTCGCACTGCAAATAATCGGCTACACATTACCTTTTCGATTACCTCTCCATGCAGATTTGTTCAATATACTTTGCATTCCTATTTCATCGATGAAAAAATGCATTACTTTGGTAATGTACTTCCTAAATAACTGCTTCATACATATATTGAGTTTATTTTGAAAACTTTGATCGCTGGTAGCGACGCCTAAATGTCATTTAAAAAATTTTTAAAAAAATACAGAAATATTTTCTCGTGGTATTTATTAAAATTACGGGGTGTCGCGCGAAAAAAGGAAATTTTTTAAAATAAGGACCACCCTAATATATGTATATATAGACATATACTCATGCATACATATACATTCTTCGCACTCGGATTTCAATAAAGTTCATTGGGAATTTATTTGAAATATTTATCTAGAATAATTTTCTAAATAATGTGAAAAAGTTTTCTCAATTGCAAAATTCCGAGAGGACGAAATTTTTCCCAATTATCTTTGACAGGGTTTTTTTTTTTTTTTTTGTTCTTTTGTTTTTATTTCTTGTTTATTACTTCTCATACACACAGCTCGAGAACCATTTTTCAAGCTACTTACATACATACATATAGTTATGTAGACTCATCCAGATGAGTTTGCAAATCGTTGTAAAAGTTCATGACGTCTTCCTGCCTTGCATTGAAGCGGATAATGTCTGCTTCAAATCGTAATTAATAGCACTTTGTGTAATAGATTTACAAGAGAAGATTTATTAAGAGATAGTTACTTTCAGACATAGTACAAATCTATATACAACAATTGTAAATAGGTACTCGTGTCTAGATATACAAATGTGTGTATTTCTCGTTACAGTACAGTTAGAACATCAAAGCAAGGATTTCATTTCAAGTATCAACAGAGAAAATAACCTTTCAATGTAATTAATTTTAAATTTAAGCAAACATTTAATTAAGTGAGGCTTAAATTACAAAATTCTTACTTCCTACAGCGGAAAAGCCCACACAGAATGACTAATCACGGAAATATGTGCCCTTAGGCCATGCATCATCATCACCATCATCATCATCATCGTCCCATAATGCATAAAAGTAATTAAATATTATATGCAAAAGGAAATTAGTTGATTTTATAGCTTTTCTTTATTAATTCGAAGCTTTTCGTAATAATCGCTTAAAATTCGAATCGAATATTAGAATAACATATTTAATACCTTCTTGAGCCTATCTTTGAAAATTCAAAAATTTAATATTGAAATCGAATTTCTCAGGTCGCTCTTCTGGTTACGGTTATGCCGGTGCACAGGCAATGCCATCGGTGGGTGCAAGTGCTGTACTCGGCGGAACAGCTGGAGAGAGCGGTTTCCTCGGCTCGGAGGCATATGCCAATGGAAATGCTCTCACAAAAACCATCGCTGCCAATTCAAATAATCGACACCACAGCGATTATGATAATAATGTATTCGCATTGCCGCCGCCGCCGCCGCCACCGCAGCATCATGCGGTAGCCGTGAATAGCCGTTCGGATTTTGTACAAAAAATCAAGCCATCAAAGAAGCATACACTTATTAAAGTCGAGGTATGTAAGACGTCCTTCCTTTCAGTAGGCATAAGTGGGTAGGCAATCAAAAAAAAAAAAAAATAAGCATTTCACCCTTTTTCCATACTTATTTCAAATTCAATCATTGTGGTAACTATACTCAACATCTATGTATCTTCAACATCGCACATCCATGCATCACTTTGCCCAGGAGTTGAATTCGCCAACATCATCAAATTCCAAGGCCGAAAGTATTGACCACACGCTAATAGCAAATGGCACTAGTAGCACTCACGGCGCGCTCACCTCGCCCACCGGCGGCAGCAGCGCCACCAGCACCACCAGCGCCACAAGCGATGCGAGCAGTAATCCAGCAACAATGATCCATATCCATAGACAGCGTATGCGCGAACGTAGACGCTTGCAGCAGCGGCAGCAGGAAACACAAAACGATTTGGATCAGAGGCGCACGAACGAGCATCGCGTTCGTACACGCCAGCGACTACAACAACGGCAATCGCAGCATGTTACTGTGCACAATAAAGACATCGATGTGTATTCCACATCAAATGATGTTACAACATCGCAGGTGGTACCTCCTTAATATATACGACAGCAACAAAGACAACAAGAGCAATAGTAACAACAACAGCAACAACAACAGCAATAACTAAAAACGAGCAACAACAATAGCAAATTGAATGCAAATTACAAAATCCTGCGAATCCGCTTAATCACTTTGCAAGATGAGACGTACATATACACTGAGCGAAAAAGCCTTTCAATTTCCATTTCGAGCGTCATTCAAAAGGGGCGGTTTGCGTGCGCCGGACATTCATTCGAAAGGATTTTTTTTAGGGCATTACAAAACACTATCTATCGAAGGGGCTTTGAGCCCACGAAAATCATTCTCCGCATAAGCCTCGAGCTCAAAATGTCCCAATACTGGACATAACCCGATCTCAGATGGGCACATTACGAGTATTTTCCAATAAAGAAAATGCTCCCAAAAAGCATATTCTTTTCCGTGTTTATTCGGTCAACTTGAACAAAAATGGACTGCCAACAAACTTTTGGAGAGCAACAATTTTTATGACGCCCCAAAACTATTGAATTAACCCTTATGTGAGTGACAAGGTACCCGGGTACCTTTTCCGCTTTCAAATGTATTATTTTTTTTGTATTACGAATGGATCCATAAAACTGAAAGTCTGGGAGAATATATTCGGGTATATGATTGATTTCTCTTTCCCGGGGAAAGGTATTTCAATTCGAAAATTTATGTGATTTATTTCCTTTTAGCAAGATTGAGGGATTTGTTTAAATATATCAAGTATCTTAAATACTACACTGAGCGAACTTAACCATGATTTTTTTAAAAGGGCGCATTGTTATTCACAGTCCTTTTGATTTTCGAGCAGAACAAAAATTTCAAAAGAAAAATGGTTGAGTCGACAACATATTTGGTTGATTTGAAAGGAAATATGTTTAATAGGGTGGGTCGTTCTTATATGAAAAAAAAAAAAGTTGTATGATCGCGTTGGAATAGTAAAATTATGTTTCCTTATGTATAAAAAATAATTTTGTGTAAAAAAAAAATTCAAAATAAGCTGCATCTTCATACCGCGCAAGCGGATTGAAAGTTGGAAAAAAAAATTTATATGAGATTTTTCCGACTTCAATGATAAAATTTAGAATTTCTCAGCTTTAAACTCATTTTTTAAATACATTATGTTCCCAGATATTTTTGGTCATAAAACTATCTTTCAAAGGCAAGCAACGAAACTACGATCGACCAAAATTTTACGGAGATATGGTCGAAGAAACTCAGACCTGAGGAAAGTGCTCCAAGACATGCCAAAAATGTGTTCGAACCTATCAATTTTGTAACCATTTGGAAGAAGGCATATTGCCTTTTCAAAAAAATCTTCCTTGAAGAAAATCGGTTATTTCATAAGGTTGTTATAACAATTTATATATTTATCTATTTATCGGTTTCATTTCAGAACGTGCCCTGAAAAAAAAGTCCATGAAAGTTTAAAATCCTTCTACTTGAGCTCGAACAGGACAAAACAACGCTCAATTACGATTATAGATTTTTTAAATCGGTTCACAGGAACCAAAGTTACACGGCTTTGAAATTGGACAATTTATTATTTTTTAAATCCTGTGTTAGTTAAAAAAAAATGCCGAAAAGTGTACTACATTTTTTTTTTGATTCGATAATGAGCTCATGTTTGGGAAAAATATATAGCAAAGTCATACCCGACAAACTCTGTGTCGAGGGTATATGGCATTTTTTCGTCCGTACTCGAGATAGACTTAAAAAAAATTTATATAGAAATGGTTAGTATCACCAGGAAATTCCATTTAGCCATATCGGTCTGTTACAGTTTTCTTATCGAAGGAGTTGAGCAATCTTGACTAAAGGAATGGAGATTTGGGGAGCTATGAACAAGAACATGTTCGAGAATGGGCTTGATCGGATTGTTTTTAGGGATCCCTCCAGTACAAGCGTCTGTTATGAAAATCACGAAAACTGATCTGTTTGTATATTTGTGATATTTTGATTAAATTTTCAGTTTGAGCTTATTTACAAAATTTTAAAAAACGGGCGTAGCTAGAGGGTTGGTTTGGAGAAATGCCTCCTACATCCACAATTTACAAGAGTATTGAATTAATACTTATTGATTAAAAAAATCAAGCAATACTGAATTTTTGAGCCTCCCAAGCGGTTTAAAGTTGAAGTAAGTTGACTTTGCTATATATTTTTCCCAAACATGAGCTCATTATCGAATCAAAAAAAAAAGTAGTATACTTTTCGGAATTTTTTTTTAACTAACACAGGATTTAAAAAATAATAAATTGTCCAATTTCAAAGCCGTGTAACTTTGGTTTGTGTGAACCGATTTAAAAAATCTATAATCGTAATTGAGCGTTGTTTTGTCCTGTTCGAGCTCAAGTAGAAGGATTTTAAACTTTCATGGACTTTTTTTTCAGGGCACGTTCTGAAATGAAACCGATAAATAGATAAATATATAAATTGTTATAACAACCTTATGAAATAACCGATTTTCTTCAAGGAAGATTTTTTTGAAAAGGCAATATGCCTTCTTCCAAATGGTTACAAAATTGATAGGTTCGAACACATTTTTGGCATGTCTTGGAGCACTTTCCTCAGGTCTGAGTTTCTTCGACCATATCTCCGTAAAATTTTGGTCGATCGTAGTTTCGTTGCTTGCCTTTGAAAGATAGTTTTATGACCAAAAATATCTGGGAACATAATGTATTTAAAAAATGAGTTTAAAGCTGAGAAATTCTAAATTTTATCATTGAAGTCGGAAAAATCTCATATAAATTTTTTTTTCCAACTTTCAATCCGCTTGCGCGGTATGAAGATGCAGCTTATTTTGAATTTTTTTTTACACAAAATTATTTTTTATACATAAGGAAACATAATTTTACTATTCCAACGCGATCATAGAACTTTCGTAAAAACGACCCAGCCTAATGTTTAATTACACTTCTTTACGTACGGTATAATTCTCATTTGTTTTATAAAATATGTTAGGACATATAAGACATTTATTCATCTTAAAACTTTTTAAGCATTGCGAAAGCAGTCACGACAACGGATGAAGTCCATCCGATGGCTATTTTTGGGGATATGTTCAGCAGAGGCCTATGTGGCCTAGGGATGGGCAAAATGGGAAAATATATCGATATATATCGTATCGATTTATATAAAAAGCTTTGAAATTGAAACGATACTATCGTGGGAGAAATATCAAGTTTTCGATATATCGGCATTATAATTACCAACTAAAATACAGTACAGTGTACCTTCTGCTTAAGGAGAACCCTCCTAAGCGGACACTACTCTAAACTGACAGATTTCAGGAATTTTCTAGTGCTCCTGCTTCTCAAATCTTTCCTTTTAAGCGAACACCTCTGTTAAGCGGACAGATCTTTCGGTCCCGTAGGTGCTTGCTTAAGACAGAGTACATTGTACATATTTTACACAAAATTGGAGTGTGCAAAAGGACGTTTTCGAGTTCTCATATGGAATGATAAGATATGATACGATAAGATAAGACATGAACGATTAAAATGCCGCTTTATATCCAAGCCGTTTTGTATGTTTTTCCTTTTGATTTAAACAGTTTTCTGGTTGAGTTTTTTCTCCGTGTACACAATATTTTATTAGGAGCTCGAGCCCTGGGGCATCGGCTCAGATTGAGAGATAATTTAAATGACGCTTATGAAACGAAATCAAGTTATTGAAATTTCCCCTCAATCTTGGTTTAGGGAAATAAATCACATCAATTTTCGAATTAAAATACCTTTCCCCGGAAAGAGAAAACAATCACATACCCGATTGTGTTATATTTTCTACATATTAATGAAAAATTCTCATTTAGTTAGTTTGGGGTACCCGGGTATCTTGGCGCTCTATTGAAGGTGTTTTGTTGTCGCGCATATAAGGGTTAAAATTTAAAGACAGTTTACTCTCTCCGTGCGGACACCCCTCTTAAACGGGCATATTTTTCGGTCCCATAGGTGCCCGCTTAAGAGAGATTACGCTGTATCGAAGTTCATTTACGAGATCACATCCCAATATATTCAAAGGACATATTTGTGAAAAGCTATAAAAGAAGCTTCTTTTCACACGCACATCTCAGTGGAGATCCCACATTTCTTTCATCGCATTCGCAGGAAATTTCTCACAGTGTACATGGTCTGCTCTATAGAAGTGTAAGCAGGACAGGAAAGCAAAAAAAAAAAAAATTGAACCAAAAATGGCGGTGACAAAAGATGAAATGCGTGTAGAAGCAAAAACGATTGCCTTTTTTCGTAATGCCGCCGCCACCACCGTCGCCGCCATCGCTATAGAACAATTCACACTGAATTTTTAGCGCTTCCTTGGGCACAGCTGCTCTTAACATGGCTGCTCTATCGCGATTTGTTGTTGCTGGCGTTTTTCAGGTTTTGCTGTTTTTTTTTTTCTTTTTTTTTTTTTTGTTTGTTGTTGCTATATTACTGTCGAATGTTGGACACACTGTAACACGTTCACACTTGCACAAGAACAAAAAAAGATAGGAAAAAAAAAATAAGAGGATATAATGCACGGATTAAAATCCCCCGTAGGAGCATCAGCTGGAAACTGGAAAAAAATTCCCAGCACACTATTTTGGGACATTCAAAAGGGCACGGAAAAGATAAATGATGAGTAATTATGAACATGAAAGGATTCGCCTCTATCGGGCTATTAATGACAGTACCTACAATATTACATTGCAATTACTTACGATTGAATAATTTATCCCGAAGCCACAAGATTGCGGTTGTTCAAAAAAAAAATAAAAAATAAAAAAAAAATGCCCGCTTTTCAAAGGACTGGTAGCACGGTAATAAATTTTCAAATTACAAAAAATCAAAAATAAAAAAACCCCTTAGAAATGTAGAGAATCTTCGAGCTGACAAGTCCAATTGAAAGCCCGAATATTTGGCCAAAAAATTTGACCTCAACTGAGAGGTTTCTCACTGCATTTACAAATGAGAAAACCTTGAACGAAAATCAAGCATCAAAATTGCGTGCCACTAAGTGTTTTCTTTTGAAATAGCTTAAAAGTGAAAGTCGATTTGTGTTGTCTTCACAAAATGGTGTGCTGGGAAAGCTCACAACAGGAATGCGTTACAATGACAAGGAAACAACACCACCATCGCACCATGCCACACACAACACTGCGCCACACAAAACCACAGCACAGCACAGCACAGCACACCACACCGCACAATAACACATGCCGCATAGGACTCTGATGCAAGGCAAATGTAACTGGCTGCCTCACATTGTGTTTCTGACGCTTTTTATTGTACTTTTATGCTAAATTCCATGAAAATTGGATCCGATATTGTGTTGCCGCTGAGCGTTGTGCGCTGCCAGTCGGTGTTGCTGGTGCTATTTGCTGTTTCTGCTTTTGCTTCTGTTTCTGTTCTGCTATTGGCATTGCCATTGCCATTGTTGCTACTGCGGTTTCCAGCTCACTGGCGTTTGCAGCCTCCTATGCATAGTTGCCTCCATTTGTGACTCTGTTTGTTCCTTTGGCACGACTTCTGCATTTGAGCTGGCAAAAAAAAAAAATATATATATATATAGCAAAAAGGCGAAAGAAATAGTTCCAAAGAACACACATAGACAATCGTTTCTGTTTTTTGTTCCTTTTCTTTTTCGTTTTTGTTCTTTCTGTTGGCTCATTTGAGTGCACTAAATTGTTCATTTGGCATAATAAGTACTTCGCCAAATGCGTTGCTGCGCGCGTCTAATGGCAACATTCATTTATAGTCAATATATCGAACCGCTTATTGCTGCAATCATTGTGCTCTTTATTCTTAATTAAATCGCAAATTCCTTGAATTTCAATTGCAAGCGGGAATTGGATCCCCTCTTGGCTTATTTATATTTTTATTTTGCTTTTTCCATTGCTTTTTAAGTTTTTTTTCTTTTTTTTTTTTTGTCAAGTGCCGATGGTTCGACCTGTTCTGCTCAATTTTGACCCAAGAATTTTATTCATAAATTCAGCCATTTTGAATCAAGAACAAGAAATATTTGATAGAAAATCAAAATGTAAGTTCTTAAAATATAAGAAGATAGGGGAAAGTAGGCTAAATCGTGTCTAAATATGACCCCAGCTGTAATATGAGAATGAAAAGGCTTCTGACAATTTTTTTCTACCAGTAAAACACATACCCACCCAACATTTGGAAGACTCTTTTATGAGAAGATTCATATACGAGTATTTTTCGAGCCTCCTTGATGATTTAAAACCGATTGATTACATGGAAGTTTAAAAGAAGACTCGAAAATGGCACTTTAATATGTTTCAAAAGCGAGTCGTATTCAAATTACAAAAACAAAGTATAGAGCAATAGCCAATTAATCACGTAGGCGATTGAAATATGATCATTCAAATTGTTTCTATCCCATATTTCACTCAATATTTGACTCAAAATTGAATTGAATGGAATTTGACTTTAAAGTTATAAACGAAAAATTTCCATGACTTTCGATTTCGAAAGCGAGAGTTCCTAGGTTCAAATCCCACATAAGGCAAGGGAAAAAAAATGTTGAATCTATAATAATAAAAATACATATAAACATATATACACGTAAAAGCCAAAAAATGTGTATTCCCAGCAAACATTTCAGGAGTGTTCATATTTATGAGTCCAAAATGAGTCCGAAATTTTAAAAATAATATGCAGCTCAGAAATGTGAGTCCAAAATGAGTCAGAAATATGAGAGATATATGAGGCTCAAAAATGTGAGTCCAAAATGAGTCAGAAATATGAGAAATATATGAGGCTCAAAAGTGTGAGTCCAAAAAGAGTCAGAAATATGAGGCTCAAAAATGTGAGTCCAAAATGAGTCAGAAATATGAGAAATATATGAGGCTCAAAAGCGTTAGTCCAAAATGAGTCAGAAATATGAATGAAATATGAGGCTCAGAAATATGAGTCTAAAATGAGTCAGAAATTTGAAAGAAAAATGAGGCTCAGAAATGTGAGTCCAAAATGAGTCAGAAATATGAATGAAGTATGAGGCTCAGAAATATGAGTATAAAATGAGTCAAAAATTTGAAGGAAAAATGAGGCTCAGAATACAAGCAGGCTTATAATTTTGTGTAATAAAGAATTTTTTTTCTTAAAATCTTTGCTGGGCTTATAGAAAATTTTTTCTTGCAACTGTAACTGTGGAACAAATTCGATTCCAATTTATCGCGCAAGGTTAAATTAGTAATGAGTGCGCACAGAGTCTTTCATTGCTTTTATATGAGACTAAATAGGAGTCAGATAAGAGTGCGGAAGGAGTCCTATATGACTCTTATATGGACTCATTTGATATATGAAATCCGGCTCTTATAAGACGACCTTCGCAAGAAGGGAAACACATTCATTTCAGACTCTTATATGAGCTCATTATGAGGGCTCCGACTCCAAATTAGGAGTCATATATGACTCCGTTAGGACTCAGAATGTTTGCTGGGTTGATTTAAAAAAAATTTTTATTTTTTATTTTTGGAAAGCAATTGATTATAAATATGAGTCGTAGAAGACTCCAAAATGATAGCAAATATGAGTCGTAGAAGACTTGAAAATAGTAACAAATATGACTCGAAAATGATAACAAATATGACTCGAAAACGACTCGCAAATGATATCAAATATGACTCTCCAAGAAGAGTCGCGGCTAGGGTTCCAATTTCTCTCTATAAAAGTATCATTTTTGATCAGAAAACGAGCGCATATTTGATCATTTTAATCAGAAAGGCGACTCGAAAAGGACTCGCTTTTGATCAGAAATTTCGAAAAATGCTAGCTGGGGTATTATGCTGCTGATTTTTAAGCAAATTTGTTCAAATTTTTAATTCATAGTTAAAATTAAAAATTTAGAAACTTCAAATTTGTATCTAAAAATTAGAATTTTTGTGTTTTAGAAAAAAATCGGTAATTTATCCTGATTAGGATTTCACTCATAACATTGAAGGTGTACTTATGATTAATGCTCCCAGATTGTTTTTCTTAAAATACAGGAAAAACATGCGAAAATTGTTTAAAAAACAGGATTTTTTTTCGGAAACAGGATTTTCGCAGGATTTTATTGAAATAATAAAACACGGGTATTCTTGTCAAAAAATAAGTGAAAAATACATGGTTTATTCATTGGTGGTCATTGGTTTGCCTTCATCATCAATCATTTCTCCGTCGGGATCTATTTGAATGTTCTGGGTTCCATGCACGGTATGAATTACGTGACCAACTTTTTTTTTTACCAAAAATCGGTACAAATACCGGAATTGCATGTGAAAAATCGGTACACATAAAAGAAAGAAAACAATACCATCAAAGGTGTATTATATTTATTCGACTAATAATTTTTTTCATTTTACCTGAGTAATTTTCTTCAAAATTGAAGAGCAAAAAAAAACAGGTCCTCAATTTCGGATCTCAAAAACCCTAGCAATTTCGAATATTCTTCTCTTAAAAAATAAAAATAAAAATTATATTTTCTTTCAATTAAAATCATTATTTCCTATTTTGATTTTTGAATGTATGTATATTTATCAGTTGAACCGATTTTTCTACTACTTAATTTCGGTTGAGTTTTTATTTTATTTTGCCAGTAGTAAAATTCGATACAAAGTCCGGTATAAGTTGGCAAAATCGTTAAATTTCGGTGTACCGAAGGTATCTTGCCTCAAAATTCGGTACAATACCTAAATACAGGTTTCAATTTATGGTAGGATTTCTCTTTAAAAAACAGGATAATACTGCGAAATACAGGATAACTAGGAGCATTATGTATGATAATAGTTTAAAGGGTTTTAAAGGAAAAATAAAAACTTGAAAAAAACATGTAAGGTTCTCTGAAAATCGATTTTTATAGAAACTCAACCGTGTGGAAAAATTTATACAACCCTTCCTCACCCCTCGCCAGCCGCCAACCGTTTTGTATGTTTTTCCTTTTGATTTAACCAGTTTTCAGGTTGATTTTTTTCTCTGTGTATATGATGATGACCTTTGGTTAAAAATTTTAAAAATACTGGGTTCCTTATAGTCACTTTTCAAGTGTGTTTTGAAAGGCACGGAATAACTCCCCGGGAATATTTCGAATCGGGCAGTATATTAATTTTTCCGAAGTTTTTTTCTTCGTTCAAGTCCACTGAGCACGACCCGGCGTTTATCTTACTCTAGGTAAAAACAATATTTTCCGCCCCTATTATGGCACTAATGGGGTACTATCTCCGTATATCGAAGTACAGTCGAATCTGGATATAGTGATTTAATTTATGCACGTCCTGTTCATTGTATCCAGATTGTTCGTATTAGCGAGATTGAATGCTTTGTTCATTATTAACACGCCCGTACAGAGAATTTTGGGACCCGGGAGATTTTTTTCCGGGATCAACTCACAAAAATGTGAGACCAACAAAAAAAAAAAAAAAAACAAAAAAACAAGTCCCATGCCAATTGTGGGCCTCTTCAGAAAGCCCGGGCCCCGGGAAAAATCCCCCTCTCTAAAGGCCTGAGTATTTAAAAAAGTCCCTGTAACAAACTATTTCGAGCTGTTCATTATTTCAGGGATTCGTTATATCCAGATTCGACTGTATGTGAAATTTCCCCTCCCTCACAGGCGCGTGAAGCTCGCTAAGAATTCAAAATTGGAAGAAAAAAACTACGAGCGGCTCGCGATCTACTGCACATTCATAGGTGAAAAATTTCAACGAGCCGCACTAAATCGGTGAGCATGTTCGCCGTGTATGCCTGGCTTAAATCAATGGGGATGCATTCAGCTGACTCATCTATTGAGCCATTGTTGAGTGAGCGACTATTCTTTGCGCTGAACGCTATGCTCATTTCACTGAAAAGCATTTCGTATTTGTGCTGATGTAAGTACTGATTATGATGGGTATATGAAGTACTTGAATCACTCACACCATGAATTGGTGAAGTAATTCTCCCTTTCGAATTTCATTTTATTTTTTCAATCTTTCAGTCTTTCTACATGTTGAGCAAAAGTAGCCAAAATAAATTTCGCTACCAAAAATGGATGTCTGCTCAGTCAAGATTTTTCGAATGCTCAGCGGACAACACGTGCCCAACAGTTGAGTCTGTTGAATGCACCTATTCTGTTTTGCTTGAATCGAAATTTGAATAGTTTAAGCAAACAGCCTTCGGGGCTTTTTTGGTTAAAGATAACTTGTCCAATGAAACTTTTCAACAGGAATGCGGATAGTACTTATTTCCACCACGATAAAAACGACAACTACACACCACAACAAAAAAAAAAACCAAAAAACAACAACAATCATTAAACTGCTATAATTTAATCCATTTTTAAAAGTGGTTTATTGCATAATGAATTTATATCATTTACTCTATCAATCACTGCACAATGACACTAATCCTATGCGAAAGCAAAACGTCCTAGCATCACATCATAAAATTCTTGAACACGAGCACGCACCACATATGAACTTGCCACAAAATACTCAAAAAGGAATAAATTCATAAATTCATTAATATGTACATATATCAAGTATGTTAAATCTTAAAGAAATTTTGAAATGTTTGCAGCAGCAATCCGTCGATAAAGATGCCAATGCCGTTCATCCGAAGCATTTGAACAAGAGCTTTCGAAAATCCGTTAATACGCAAACTTTTGCGCAATTACCAGACCCGCCGACTTCAGGGCCATATAACGGTGTCTATGTTCAGCGTA
This sequence comes from Chlorops oryzae, assembly GCA_020466095.1. Lineage (NCBI taxonomy): Eukaryota > Metazoa > Arthropoda > Insecta > Diptera > Chloropidae > Chlorops > Chlorops oryzae. Next base: position 51,824,130 of record CM035806.1, on the reverse strand, counting down.
ATGCCAATGGCCAAATGTTGTACAACATATTCAATGTGAGTTGCAATTAATTACAGCAATGCTAAATGTTCAAATTTATTAAAAAATTTTTGTTTTTTGCTTTTCTCTTTATGTCGCCGCAGATCCCTATTGGAATTTTACGGAGTATACAAGAATCGTTATCGGGTATTCCTCCTCAACAATATTCGGGCTAAGATATCCCGTTTCTGCTGATTTTTGTGTTTTTTTTTTTTTCTTTTTTTTTCGATACTCTTCAACTATATTAGTCGATTAAACACGTATGCGTATGTTGTATGCATACTTGCCCGGCAAGTTAAAATGTAAGGAAATGTTTCTCTCTTATCTCTCATCTTTTTCTTCAGATTATGTTTGAAGAGAATTTTGATTAAATTAAAATTTTTGTAATCGAGAAATTGAAATTTGGAAAAATTCAAAAATCTATAAAAAGAAAAAAAATTTTTCATTGGTGAGTTTAAAAATTGGTGGTGCTGTGCAGTGAAGTTTTACGTTCACCGCCTATGTATGAGGGTTGTTGGTAAATGACATTAATGTGCAGACAATATAAAGACTAGGCAAGCGTAAGGTGCCCTGATCTATGGTGGATCTAAGTATAATATTGCAGCTAACGAGCCCTTGGCCCTCAAGGATTGGCTAATAGCTTGCGCTAAACAAAAATAAGGTACAGTCGAATCTGGATATAACGAATCCCTGAAATAATGAACAGCTCGAAATAGTGATGGCTTTTTTGTTACACACACTTCTCTAAACAATCACGCCTGTAGAGAGGGGTGTGGAAATGGGCCTCCATGCTATCTGAATGGGCCCAAAATTGGTATGGGAAGAATTTTTTTTTTTTTGTCGCCTATTTTTGTGATGGGACCCCGGAAAAAATTCCTCGGAGCTCAAATTTCTCTCTACGGGCCTGTAAATAATAAAAAAAAAATATTCTGTAATTATACTGTAAGGAAATGCTAGGAATAAGACCAGCAGACCGCTTTAAAAATAAAACCCGATGACTAGAGGCCAATATTACCATGCATATTTAAAAAATTTTTAAAATAAAAATCCGCTTGTGGTTTTTACCATTCCAGTTTTTAAAAAAATTTTTTAAATTGTTTAAATCACCTCGGCGCTGCGTTTAAATATGATATGGGCGATTGCATTATCGCGGGTGCAACATTTACACGTATGTTTTAGTTTCATGTAACAAAATAAAAAACATTTTTAATAAAAACAGTCTTGAAAGGGCTACATCTTAATATTTTCATTGCATGTTAGGTCACAAGTATTTTAAAATAATACTACAAAAGTCTTGAGAATGATTTAAATTGCCATCGCGGGTGCAACAAATTTGTATTAGTGGAGCCTTTTGGCGACTTCAAAACCAATTTGCATTTAAAATGAGACCGTGAGGTGCGCACCACAGAAATGCTACGAGTCTCTTCAAATTGCAAGAAATGTTTTGATTGAATGCTTGATATATTATATGTTTCAGCCCTCCCATTGTTCATCCAACATGACTATTTTTTCATTAATTTCTATTTTTGCCACATATTTAAAGAAGATGTTCTTAGAGTGACTGCGAGCTAAATCATTAAATTCTAGGACACTGTTGAAGATGGCTTTCAGCTTATATCATTAGTCAGGGCATATCAAAATAATAAAATATTATATGTAGTAAATCGCACAAAATGGTTAAATGACAAATAGTTGCACCCGTGATCTGACATCAAAATCGCGGGTGCAACCAATTTAAATGATCGATTATTTTAACCTGGCAATCACTACACTTTTAAAAACGATTAATTTATGTTTAGTTTTGGTTTCTTCTTACTTTCACAAAGTTTCAGAATGTTAGCTCATTATTTCTGTGAAAAAAGTAAACTTTTACGATTTTTGTATCGCGGGTGCAACAAGTCAACAGTGTATTTGAGGAATCAATAATGCTTAATAAATAAAAACATATACGTACATTTTTTGCAACGCGAGAATAAATTAATATTTCTACTTCAATTTAGTCGGTAAAATGTAATCTCAAACTGTCGACAACGGCTGTTTTGTGACAGTTTAAAAAGGTATGACTTTAAAGTTTTGCTAGACTTTTCGAATAGTAATACTTTCAAACGCGCCAATAAATCAAATATAGAGTTAAATCAAATATAAATAAATTTAATATTAATTTTCGACTTTCTTCTTTGTACTATTGACAAAAAAAAAAACACTTTTATCGTAAATAAAAAACTTGTATCGAAAATCGTGTATAGCGGAATCGCCCATATCAAATTTGAGTTCGATTTTGGAAGCTGTTTGGAAAAATGCAGTTTTGGAAATAACACAATACGATAGACAGGACTAAAAGCTTTGGAGTCACAGGGAAGCAATTTGGAGAACGAAACAATCGTTAGAATGGCTCTTTATAGAATCCGTTTTTAAAACTAATGATCTAATCAGCTGTCAAATGTACTCACAGCCCAGCAAGTAGACGGTGCTGCCGTAAATTTCGATTTTTAAAAATTGCGATATTGAAAATGAAAGGACAATGGGCATTCTGTCCTATGAGCTGCCATCGATGACACTAGTATCATTCGAAAGAGGAGTCAATATAGATTTTTTTTTGTTCTGGAACTATTATAAAATTTTGTTTAGGAGCTCAGTTATATGCGTGTTTATATTATATATTTATATTATATATTTATATTATATTATTAGCATCGCGTAACTCATAATATATGTTCAGTAGGTAGTAGGCTTTGTTTTACTTTATAAACTTGAACATAAATCACATTTAGTTAATTATAATGGCAGAAAGTCGTGAACCGTGTGTTTTGTGTAGTAGCAGAGAAGCAATACAAAACTATTACTGTAGTTGCCTTAGTGGCAGGCGCACGATGGGATGCTGCACTCATGTAATGAGTATGGTGTGGTACTTGGGATGGGCACGACACCAAGAGGGGGATATTCTTTTACCAGCAGAGTTTTTAAAAAGTTTTGTTATTGATGATGATTGATGAATATTGGTTTTAGTTATAAGCTTTTTTAATAAAATATTTTGCATAATAAGTAATTTGTTTTGTTTTAACTGTTTAACATACCAATATACAGTTATATTGCCTTATACTATCTTTCTAAGATTGTTATTCTAATATTTTTTTTTTCATGTAATGGCTCTTTTCATGTCCATAACTTTTTTCTAAATTAAACCACAGTAATAACCTCTCGTATTCGCATTGGACACATAATAATATAATAGAAAATTCATAGCTTATCGATGGCTGCAGATAGGACAGGCACCATACAAATTTGCCCATTATCCTTTATTATACCTTTTCCGAAGGAAAGGGTATATTAAGTCGCGATAGATATAGACATATATATATATTCTTGATCAGGGTGACAAGAGGAATCGATCTAGCCATGTCTGTATGTCTGTCTGTCTGTCTGTCGGTCACACTTTAGTTTTTCGTAATTTACTCCTAAGCCATGAAAGATATCATATTGAAATTCGGCATGGACTTGAACCAGGTAAATGTCCGAAAAACTGCATAAAAATTGTTTTCGTAGTCCCTCCTTGGGTCGTGGGAAGTGGTTCAGAAGTTTCAAAAATCACGATTTTTAAGGTTTTTCCTGGATAACTTTTTTACTATACATCCCAGCTTATTGAAATTTGGTGTGTGTATAGCTACTATGTAGACTTAAGCTTTCGCTGAAAAAAAATTGCGACATCGCTATATTTATGGTCATCATCCTACACATTAGAAAAAAACACTCTTTCTCTTATATCTGTATACAAAAATTATGTTTTTTTTGCTTCTTCTGATTGTGTATTTTGCCGCCAAATAAAGTCGTCCATTATGGATAAATTTTGACCATGACCACATTTCGCGAAATTCGCGAAAATTTGATATTCACTATTTTGAATTGAGTATTTCGCAGCTAAACAAAATGTCCTCTAAGGGTTAAAATTTGATCAAGACCACCATCCGTGAAATTCGCGAAAATTTGATTTTCACAGTTTTGAATTGAGTATTTCGCAGCTAAACAAAATGTCCTCTAAGGGTTAAAATTTGAGCAAGACCATCATTCGCGAAAATCGCAAAAATTTGATTTTCACTAGTTTGAATTGAGTATTTCGCTGCTAGACAAAATTACCTCTAAGGGTTAAAATTTGGCCATGACCACCATTCGCGAAATTCGCGAAAATTTGATTTTCACTATTTTGAATTGAGTATTTCGCAGCTAAACAAAATGTCCTCTAAGGGTTAAAATTTGATCAAGACCACCATCCGCGAAATTCGCGAAAATTTGATTTTCACAGTTTTGAATTGAGTATTTCGCAGCTAAACAAAATGTCCTCTAAGGGTTAAAATTTGAGCAAGACCATCATTCGCGAAAATCGCAAAAATTTGATTTTCACTAGTTTGAATTGAGTATTTCGCTGCTAGACAAAATTACCTCTAAGGGTTAAAATTTGGCCATGACCACCATTCGCGAAATTCGCAAAAATTTGATTTTCACTATTTTGAATTGAGTATTTCGCAGCTAAACAAAATGTCCTCTAAGGGTTAAAATTTGATCAAGACCACCATCCGCGAAATTCGCGAAAATTTGATTTTCACAGTTTTGAATTGAGTATTTCGCAGCTAAACAAAATGTCCTCTAAGGGTTAAAATTTGATAAGACCACCATCCGCGAAATTCGCAAAAATTTGATTTTCACAGTTTGAATTGAGTATTTCGCGCTAACAAAATTCCTCTAAGGGTTAAAATTTGGATGACCACCATTCGCGAAATTCGCAAAAATTTGATTTTTCACAGTTTTGAATTGAGTATTTCGCAGCTAAACAAAATGTCCTCTAAGGGTTAAAATTTGATAAAGACCACCATCCGCGAAATTCGCGAAAATTTGATTTTCACAGTTTTGAATTGAGTATTTCGCAGCTAAACAAAATGTCCTCTAAGGGTTAAAATTTGATAAAGACCACCATCCGCGAAATTCGCAAAATTTGATTTTCACAGTTTGAATTGAGTATTTCGCGCTAAACAAAATTCCTCTAAGGGTTAAAATTTGGATGACCACCATTCCGCGAAATTCGGAAAATTTGATTTTCACATTTTGAATTGAATTTGATAAACAAAAGTTTAATTAAAATTTGATAAAAAATCCCAAAGGAAAATTTGATTTTCACAGTTTTGAATTGATTTTCCAGTAAAAAAATTCCCAAGGGTTAAAATTTTAAAAGAAATGGAAACCAAAATTTGATTTTCCATTTTGAATTATATTTGGAAAAAAATTCCCTAAAAAATTTTAAAGAAATGAAACCAAAAGATTTTCAATTTTTTATATTTGGTAAAAAATGCCCAAGGGTTAAAATTTTAAAGAAATGGAAACCAAAAATTTTCAATTTTTTTAATTTGGAAAAAAATTCCTCTAAGGGAAAATTTAAAGAAATTTGGAAATTCCAAAATTTATTTTCAATTTGAATTAGTTTTTTTAAAAAAATTCCTTAAAAAATTTTAAAGAAATTTGGAAACCAAAAATTTTCAATTTTTTGGATTTTCCGGTAAAAAATGTTTGGGAAAATTTAAAAACCCCCCAAAGGAAAATTTGATTTTAAAAATTTAATTGGAAAAATTTGTTTAATTAAATTTTAAAAAATTCCAAAATTAAAATTTTAAATTTTTTCCAAATTAAATTTTGTTTAAAAATTTTAATTAAATTTAAAAAAAAAAATTTTGAAAAAATTTTTCCGTTTAAAAAATTTTTCCAAGGGAAAAAATTTATAAAAAAAACCCCAAAATTGGAAAAAATTTTTCCTTTTGGAAATATTTCCACTAAAAAATTTTGGGAAAATTTTAAAAAAACCCCCAAAAAAATTTTTAAAAATTTGAAATTTTCCGAAAAAATTTTCCCAAAAAATTTTAAAAATAAAAAACCCCAAAATTTGGAAAATTTGATTTTCCGAAAAAATTTTCCTTAGAAAATTTTGGGAAAAAATTCCCCAATTAAATTTTCCAAAATTTTAATTTTGAAAAAATTTTCCCAAAAAATTTTGGGAAATTTAAAAAACCCCAAAAAATTTGAAAAAATTTTTTTAAAATTTTGAAAAAATTTTCCAGTTTAAAATTTTAAAAAAAATTTAAAAGGGAAAATTTGATTTAAAAATTTTGAAATTTCCAAAAAATTTTCCGGTTTAAAAATTTTAAAGAAAAAATTTTCCCAAAAATTTTAAAGAAATTTTTTAATTTAAAAATTTTTTTTTAAAAAATTTCCCAAAAAATTCCAAAATTAAATTTTAAAAAATTTTTTCCGTTTAAAAAATTTCCAGGGAAAATTTCCAGAAAAATTTTAAAAAAAATTTGAAAACCAAATTTTAAATTTTCCAAAAAAATTTTCCCAAAAAATTTTAAAAATAAAAAACCCCAAAATTTGAAAAATTTTTAAAATTTTGAAAAAATTTTCCCTTTAAAAAATTTTAAAGAAAAAATTTTAAAAAAAAAAGAAATTTGGAAAAAATTTTTTTTAATTTTAAAAAAAAAAGCAAAAATTTTTAATTAAAATTTGAAAAACCCCATTAAAATTAAAAATTTTTTTTAAACAAATTGGTTTTCCAGTAAAAAAATTTTAAAAAAAATAAAGGAAAATTTATTTTTAATTTTTTGGGTTTTCCCTTAAAAAATTTTAAGGGTTAAAATTTCCTCCAAAAATTGCAAAAATTTATTTTCAATTTTGAATTTAATTTATAAAAAATTCCCTAAAAAAAAAACCCCAGGTTAAAATTTACACTTTTGAATTGGAAAAAAAAATTTTAATTAAAATTTAAAAACCCCCCGGAAATTGGAAAAATTTTCCAATTTTGAAATTTTTTTCAAAAATTATTAAGGGTTTTTGGCCAAACCTTGGTTAAAAATTTGACAATTTTGGGGGAAAAAAAAAAAGTTTAATTAAAATTTTAAAAACCAATCCCAAAGGAAAATTTGATTTTCCATTTTGAATTGGATTTATAAAAAATGTTTAAGGGTTAAAAAAAAACCCCCCGGGGAAAAAAATTTGATTTTCCATTTTTAAATTTTAATAAAAAATTTTAAGGGTTTTTAAAAACAAACCCCAGGAAATTAAAAAATTTTTCCATTTGAATTGATTTTCCTTAGAAAAATTATTAATTTTTGGCCAACCCCAGGAAATTGCAAAATTTGATTTTAATTTTGAATTTAATTTATAAAAAATTCCCAAAAAATTTTCAAAAAGGAAACCAAAAATTTGATTTTCAATTTGAATTTTTTCCCTAGAAAAATTATTAATTTTTGGCCAAACCTTGGGGAAAAAAATTTGTTTTACATTTTGAATTGGGAAAAAAAAATTTTAAGGGTTAAAATTTACAAACCCCCCGGAAAAAAAAATTTTAATTTAATTGGTTTTCCTGTGAAAAAATTCCTCAAGGGTTAAAATTTCCAGAAATTGGAAACCAAAAATTTGATTTTCCAATTTTGAATTTTTTGAAAAAAACCCCAATTAAAATTTTAAAGAAAGGAAATTCCAAAATTTGATTTTCCAAAAATTTGATTTTCCAGTTTTAAAATTTCCCTAAAAAAATTTTAAGGGAAAATTTGAAAAACCAATGGAAATTCCAAAATTTGATTTTAATTTTGAATTAATTTGCCTAAAAAATTTTAAGGGAAAATTTGGATGACCACCATCCGCGAAATTCGCAAAATTTGATTTTCACATTTTGAATTGAGTATTTCGCGCTAACAAAATTCCTCTAAGGGTTAAAATTTGGATGACCACCATTCGCGAAATTCGCAAAAATTTGATTTTCACATTTTGAATTGAGTATTTCGCGCTAAACAAAATTCCTCTAAGGGTTAAAATTTGATGACCACCATCCGCGAAATTCGCAAAATTTGATTTTCACATTTTGAATTGAGTATTTCGCAGCTAAACAAAATGTCCTCTAAGGGTTAAAATTTGATAAAGACCACCATCCGCGAAATTCGCGAAAATTTGATTTTCACAGTTTTGAATTGAGTATTTCGCAGCTAAACAAAATGTCCTCTAAGGGTTAAAATTTGATAAAGACCACCATCCGCGAAATTCGCGAAAATTTGATTTTCACTATTTTGAATTGAGTATTTCGCGCTAACAAAATTCCTCTAAGGGTTAAAATTTGGCCAGACCACCATTCGCGAAATTCGCAAAAATTTGATTTTCACATTTTGAATTGAGTATTTCGCAGCTAAACAAAATGTCCTCTAAGGGTTAAAATTTGATAAAGACCACCATCCGCGAAATTCGCAAAATTTGATTTTCACATTTTGAATTGAGTATTTCGCGCTAAACAAAATTCCTCTAAGGGTTAAAATTTGATGACCACCATCCGCGAAATTCGCAAAATTTGATTTTCACATTTTGAATTGAGTATTTCGCGCTAACAAAATTCCTCTAAGGGTTAAAATTTGGATGACCACCATTCGCGAAATTCGCAAAATTTGATTTTCACATTTTGAATTGAGTATTTCGCAGCTAAACAAAATGTCCTCTAAGGGTTAAAATTTGATAAAGACCACCATCCGCGAAATTCGCAAAATTTGATTTTCACATTTTGAATTGAGTATTTCGCGCTAAACAAAATTCCTCTAAGGGTTAAAATTTGATGACCACCATCCGCGAAATTCGCAAAATTTGATTTTCACATTTTGAATTGAGTATTTCGCGCTAAACAAAATTCCTCTAAGGGTTAAAATTTGAAAGACCACCATCCGCGAAATTCGCGAAAATTTGATTTTCACATTTTGAATTGAGTATTTCGCAGCTAAACAAAATGTCCTCTAAGGGTTAAAATTTGATAAAGACCACCATCCGCGAAATTCGCAAAATTTGATTTTCACATTTTGAATTGAGTATTTCGCGCTAAACAAAATTCCTCTAAGGGTTAAAATTTGATGACCACCATCCGCGAAATTCGCAAAAATTTGATTTTCACATTTTGAATTGAGTATTTCGCGCTAAACAAAATTCCTCTAAGGGTTAAAATTTGATGACCACCATCCGCGAAATTCGCAAAATTTGATTTTCACATTTTGAATTGAGTATTTCGCGCTAACAAAATTCCTCTAAGGGTTAAAATTTGGATGACCACCATTCGCGAAATTCGCAAAATTTGATTTTCACATTTTGAATTGAGTATTTCGCAGCTAAACAAAATGTCCTCTAAGGGTTAAAATTTGATAAAGACCACCATCCGCGAAATTCGCGAAAATTTGATTTTCACATTTTGAATTGAGTATTTCGCAGCTAAACAAAATGTCCTCTAAGGGTTAAAATTTGATAAAGACCACCATCCGCGAAATTCGCGAAAATTTGATTTTCACATTTTGAATTGAGTATTTCGCGCTAACAAAATTCCTCTAAGGGTTAAAATTTGATGACCACCATTCGCGAAATTCGCAAAATTTGATTTTCACATTTTGAATTGAGTATTTCGCAGCTAAACAAAATGTCCTCTAAGGGTTAAAATTTGATAAAGACCACCATCCGCGAAATTCGCAAAAATTTGATTTTCACATTTTGAATTGAGTATTTCGCAGCTAAACAAAATGTCCTCTAAGGGTTAAAATTTGATAAAGACCACCATCCGCGAAATTCGCGAAAATTTGATTTTCACATTTTGAATTGAGTATTTCGCGCTAAACAAAATTCCTCTAAGGGTTAAAATTTGATGACCACCATCCGCGAAATTCGCGAAAATTTGATTTTCACTATTTTGAATTGAGTATTTCGCGCTAAACAAAATTCCTCTAAGGGTTAAAATTTGCAAGACCACCATTCGCGAAATTCGCAAAATTTGATTTTCACAGTTTTGAATTGAGTATTTCGCAGCTAAACAAAATGTCCTCTAAGGGTTAAAATTTGATAAAGACCACCATCCGCGAAATTCGCGAAAATTTGATTTTCACATTTTGAATTGAGTATTTCGCGCTAACAAAATTCCTCTAAGGGTTAAAATTTGGATGACCACCATTCGCGAAATTCGCAAAATTTGATTTTCACATTTTGAATTGAGTATTTCGCGCTAAACAAAATTCCTCTAAGGGTTAAAATTTGAAAGACCACCATTCGCGAAATTCGCAAAAATTTGATTTTCACATTTTGAATTGAGTATTTCGCGCTAAAAAATTCCTCTAAGGGTTAAAATTTGAAAAGACCACCATCCGCGAAATTCGCAAAATTTGATTTTCACATTTTGAATTGAGTATTTCGCGCTAAACAAAATTCCTCTAAGGGTTAAAATTTGATGACCACCATCCGCGAAATTCGCAAAATTTGATTTTCCAATTTTGAATTGAGTATTTCGCAGCTAAACAAAATGTCCTCTAAGGGTTAAAATTTGATAAAGACCACCATCCGCGAAATTCGCGAAAATTTGATTTTCACATTTTGAATTGAGTATTTCGCGCTAAAAAAATTCCTCTAAGGGTTAAAATTTGATGACCACCATCCGCGAAATTCGCGAAAATTTGATTTTCACTATTTTGAATTGAGTATTTCGCGCTAAACAAAATTCCTCTAAGGGTTAAAATTTGAAAGACCACCATTCGCGAAATTCGCAAAAATTTGATTTTCACAGTTTTGAATTGAGTATTTCGCAGCTAAACAAAATGTCCTCTAAGGGTTAAAATTTGATAAAGACCACCATCCGCGAAATTCGCGAAAATTTGATTTTCACATTTTGAATTGAGTATTTCGCGCTAACAAAATTCCTCTAAGGGTTAAAATTTGGATGACCACCATTCGCGAAATTCGCAAAATTTGATTTTCACTATTTTGAATTGAGTATTTCGCAGCTAAACAAAATGTCCTCTAAGGGTTAAAATTTGATAAAGACCACCATCCGCGAAATTCGCAAAATTTGATTTTCACAGTTTTGAATTGAGTATTTCGCAGCTAAACAAAATGTCCTCTAAGGGTTAAAATTTGATAAAGACCACCATCCGCGAAATTCGCGAAAATTTGATTTTCACTATTTTGAATTGAGTATTTCGCGCTAACAAAATTCCTCTAAGGGTTAAAATTTGGCCAGACCACCATTCGCGAAATTCGCGAAAATTTGATTTTCACATTTTGAATTGAGTATTTCGCAGCTAAACAAAATGTCCTCTAAGGGTTAAAATTTGATAAGACCACCATTCGCGAAATTCGCAAAAATTTGATTTTCACATTTTGAATTGAGTATTTCGCAGCTAAACAAAATTCCTCTAAGGGTTAAAATTTGAAAAGACCACCATCCGCGAAATTCGCAAAATTTGATTTTCACATTTTGAATTGAGTATTTCGCGCTAAAAAAATTCCTCTAAGGGTTAAAATTTGGATGACCACCATTCGCGAAATTCGCAAAATTTGATTTTCACATTTTGAATTGAGTATTTCGCGCTAAACAAAATTCCTCTAAGGGTTAAAATTTGATGACCACCATTCGCGAAATTCGCAAAAATTTGATTTTCACATTTTGAATTGAGTATTTCGCAGCTAAACAAAATGTCCTCTAAGGGTTAAAATTTGATAAAGACCACCATCCGCGAAATTCGCGAAAATTTGATTTTCACATTTTGAATTGAGTATTTCGCGCTAACAAAATTCCTCTAAGGGTTAAAATTTGATGACCACCATTCGCGAAATTCGCAAAATTTGATTTTCACATTTTGAATTGAGTATTTCGCGCTAAACAAAATTCCTCTAAGGGTTAAAATTTGATGACCACCATTCGCGAAATTCGCAAAATTTGATTTTCACATTTTGAATTGAGTATTTCGCAGCTAAACAAAATGTCCTCTAAGGGTTAAAATTTGATAAAGACCACCATTCCGCGAAATTCGCAAAATTTGATTTTCACATTTTGAATTGAGTATTTCGCGCTAAACAAAATTCCTCTAAGGGTTAAAATTTGATGACCACCATCGCGAAATTCGCAAAATTTGATTTTCACATTTTGAATTGAGTATTTCGCGCTAAACAAAATTCCTCTAAGGGTTAAAATTTGATGACCACCATCCGCGAAATTCGCGAAAATTTGATTTTCACATTTTGAATTGAGTATTTCGCGCTAAACAAAATTCCTCTAAGGGTTAAAATTTGAAAGACCACCATTCGCGAAATTCGCGAAAATTTGATTTTCACATTTTGAATTGAGTATTTCGCAGCTAAACAAAATGTCCTCTAAGGGTTAAAATTTGATAAAGACCACCATCCGCGAAATTCGCAAAATTTGATTTTCACATTTTGAATTGAGTATTTCGCGCTAAACAAAATTCCTCTAAGGGTTAAAATTTGATGACCACCATCCGCGAAATTCGCGAAAATTTGATTTTCACATTTTGAATTGAGTATTTCGCGCTAAACAAAATTCCTCTAAGGGTTAAAATTTGAAAGACCACCATTCGCGAAATTCGCAAAATTTGATTTTCACATTTTGAATTGAGTTTTCGCAGCTAAACAAAATGTCCTCTAAGGGTTAAAATTTGATAAAGACCACCATCCGCGAAATTCGCAAAAATTTGATTTTCACATTTTGAATTGAGTATTTCGCGCTAAACAAAATTCCTCTAAGGGTTAAAATTTGATGACCACCATCCGCGAAATTCGCAAAATTTGATTTTCACATTTTGAATTGAGTATTTCGCGCTAAACAAAATTCCTCTAAGGGTTAAAATTTGATGACCACCATCCGCGAAATTCGCGAAAATTTGATTTTCACATTTTGAATTGAGTATTTCGCAGCTAAACAAAATGTCCTCTAAGGGTTAAAATTTGATAAAGACCACCATCCGCGAAATTCGCAAAATTTGATTTTCACATTTTGAATTGAGTATTTCGCAGCTAAACAAAATTCCTCTAAGGGTTAAAATTTGGATGACCACCATTCGCGAAATTCGCAAAAATTTGATTTTCACATTTTGAATTGAGTATTTCGCGCTAAACAAAATTCCTCTAAGGGTTAAAATTTGATGACCACCATCCGCGAAATTCGCAAAATTTGATTTTCACATTTTGAATTGAGTATTTCGCGCTAAACAAAATTCCTCTAAGGGTTAAAATTTGATGACCACCATCCGCGAAATTCGCAAAATTTGATTTTCACATTTTGAATTGAGTATTTCGCAGCTAAACAAAATGTCCTCTAAGGGTTAAAATTTGATAAAGACCACCATCCGCGAAATTCGCGAAAATTTGATTTTCACATTTTGAATTGAGTATTTCGCGCTAAACAAAATTCCTCTAAGGGTTAAAATTTGATGACCACCATCCGCGAAATTCGCAAAATTTGATTTTCACATTTTGAATTGAGTATTTCGCGCTAACAAAATTCCTCTAAGGGTTAAAATTTGGATGACCACCATTCGCGAAATTCGCGAAAATTTGATTTTCACATTTTGAATTGAGTATTTCGCAGCTAAACAAAATGTCCTCTAAGGGTTAAAATTTGATAAGACCACCATTCGCGAAATTCGCAAAAATTTGATTTTCACATTTTGAATTGAGTATTTCGCAGCTAAACAAAATTCCTCTAAGGGTTAAAATTTGATGACCACCATCCGCGAAATTCGCGAAAATTTGATTTTCACATTTTGAATTGAGTATTTCGCGCTAACAAAATTCCTCTAAGGGTTAAAATTTGGATGACCACCATTCGCGAAATTCGCGAAAATTTGATTTTCACATTTTGAATTGAGTATTTCGCAGCTAAACAAAATGTCCTCTAAGGGTTAAAATTTGATAAGACCACCATTCGCGAAATTCGCAAAATTTGATTTTCACATTTTGAATTGAGTATTTCGCGCTAAACAAAATGTCCTCTAAGGGTTAAAATTTGAAAAGACCACCATCCGCGAAATTCGCAAAATTTGATTTTCACATTTTGAATTGAGTATTTCGCGCTAACAAAATTCCTCTAAGGGTTAAAATTTGATGACCACCATTCGCGAAATTCGCGAAAATTTGATTTTCACTATTTTGAATTGAGTATTTCGCAGCTAAACAAAATGTCCTCTAAGGGTTAAAATTTGATAAAGACCACCATTCGCGAAATTCGCAAAATTTGATTTTCACATTTTGAATTGAGTATTTCGCAGCTAAACAAAATGTCCTCTAAGGGTTAAAATTTGATAAAGACCACCATCCGCGAAATTCGCGAAAATTTGATTTTCACATTTTGAATTGAGTATTTCGCGCTAACAAAATTCCTCTAAGGGTTAAAATTTGGATGACCACCATTCGCGAAATTCGCAAAAATTTGATTTTCACATTTTGAATTGAGTATTTCGCGCTAAACAAAATTCCTCTAAGGGTTAAAATTTGATGACCACCATCCGCGAAATTCGCGAAAATTTGATTTTCACATTTTGAATTGAGTATTTCGCAGCTAAACAAAATGTCCTCTAAGGGTTAAAATTTGATAAAGACCACCATCCGCGAAATTCGCAAAATTTGATTTTCACATTTTGAATTGAGTATTTCGCGCTAACAAAATTCCTCTAAGGGTTAAAATTTGGATGACCACCATTCGCGAAATTCGCAAAAATTTGATTTTCACATTTTGAATTGAGTATTTCGCAGCTAAACAAAATTCCTCTAAGGGTTAAAATTTGATAAAGACCACCATCCGCGAAATTCGCGAAAATTTGATTTTCACATTTTGAATTGAGTATTTCGCGCTAAACAAAATGTCCTCTAAGGGTTAAAATTTGATAAAGACCACCATCCGCGAAATTCGCAAAATTTGATTTTCACATTTTGAATTGAGTATTTCGCAGCTAAACAAAATGTCCTCTAAGGGTTAAAATTTGATAAAGACCACCATCCGCGAAATTCGCGAAAATTTGATTTTCACATTTTGAATTGAGTATTTCGCGCTAAACAAAATGTCCTCTAAGGGTTAAAATTTGATAAAGACCACCATCCGCGAAATTCGCGAAAATTTGATTTTCACTATTTTGAATTGAGTATTTCGCGCTAACAAAATTCCTCTAAGGGTTAAAATTTGGCCAGACCACCATTCGCGAAATTCGCAAAATTTGATTTTCACATTTTGAATTGAGTATTTCGCAGCTAAACAAAATGTCCTCTAAGGGTTAAAATTTGATAAAGACCACCATCCGCGAAATTCGCAAAATTTGATTTTCACATTTTGAATTGAGTATTTCGCAGCTAAACAAAATTCCTCTAAGGGTTAAAATTTGATAAAGACCACCATCCGCGAAATTCGCGAAAATTTGATTTTCACATTTTGAATTGAGTATTTCGCGCTAAACAAAATTCCTCTAAGGGTTAAAATTTGAAAGACCACCATCGCGAAATTCGCGAAAATTTGATTTTCACATTTTGAATTGAGTATTTCGCAGCTAAACAAAATTCCTCTAAGGGTTAAAATTTGATAAGACCACCATTCGCGAAATTCGCAAAAATTTGATTTTCACATTTTGAATTGAGTATTTCGCGCTAAAAAAATTCCTCTAAGGGTTAAAATTTGATAAAGACCACCATCCGCGAAATTCGCAAAATTTGATTTTCACATTTTGAATTGAGTATTTCGCGCTAAACAAAATTCCTCTAAGGGTTAAAATTTGATGACCACCATCCGCGAAATTCGCGAAAATTTGATTTTCACTATTTTGAATTGAGTATTTCGCAGCTAAACAAAATGTCCTCTAAGGGTTAAAATTTGATAAAGACCACCATCCGCGAAATTCGCAAAAATTTGATTTTCACTTTTGAATTGAGTATTTCGCAGCTAAACAAAATTCCTCTAAGGGTTAAAATTTGAAAAGACCACCATCCGCGAAATTCGCAAAATTTGATTTTCACATTTTGAATTGAGTATTTCGCGCTAAACAAAATTCCTCTAAGGGTTAAAATTTGATGACCACCATCCGCGAAATTCGCAAAATTTGATTTTCACAGTTTTGAATTGAGTATTTCGCGCTAAACAAAATTCCTCTAAGGGTTAAAATTTGGATGACCACCATCCGCGAAATTCGCAAAAATTTGATTTTCACAGTTTTGAATTGAGTATTTCGCAGCTAAACAAAATGTCCTCTAAGGGTTAAAATTTGATAAAGACCACCATCCGCGAAATTCGCGAAAATTTGATTTTCACATTTTGAATTGAGTATTTCGCGCTAAACAAAATTCCTCTAAGGGTTAAAATTTGATAAAGACCACCATCGCGAAATTCGCAAAATTTGATTTTCACATTTTGAATTGAGTATTTCGCAGCTAAACAAAATGTCCTCTAAGGGTTAAAATTTGATAAAGACCACCATCCGCGAAATTCGCAAAATTTGATTTTCACATTTGAATTGAGTATTTCGCGCTAAACAAAATTCCTCTAAGGGTTAAAATTTGAAAGACCACCATTCGCGAAATTCGCAAAAATTTGATTTTCACAGTTTTGAATTGAGTATTTCGCAGCTAAACAAAATGTCCTCTAAGGGTTAAAATTTGATAAAGACCACCATCCGCGAAATTCGCAAAATTTGATTTTCACTTTTGAATTGAGTATTTCGCAGCTAAACAAAATGTTCTAAGGGTTAAAATTTGATAAAGACCACCATCCGCGAAATTCGCGAAAATTTGATTTTCACTTTTGAATTGAGTATTTCGCGCTAAAAAAAATTCCTCTAAGGGTTAAAATTTGATGACCACCATCCGCGAAATTCGCAAAATTTGATTTTCACAGTTTTGAATTGAGTATTTCGCAGCTAAACAAAATTCCTCTAAGGGTTAAAATTTGATAAAGACCACCATTCCGCGAAATTCGCAAAATTTGATTTTCACAGTTTTGAATTGAGTATTTCGCAGCTAAACAAAATTCCTCTAAGGGTTAAAATTTGATAAAGACCACCATCCGCGAAATTCGCGAAAATTTGATTTTCACATTTTGAATTGAGTATTTCGCGCTAAACAAAATGTCCTCTAAGGGTTAAAATTTGATGACCACCATCCGCGAAATTCGCAAAATTTGATTTTCACATTTTGAATTGAGTATTTCGCAGCTAAACAAAATGTCCTCTAAGGGTTAAAATTTGATAAAGACCACCATCCGCGAAATTCGCAAAAATTTGATTTTCACAGTTTTGAATTGAGTATTTCGCGCTAAACAAAATTCCTCTAAGGGTTAAAATTTGATGACCACCATCCGCGAAATTCGCAAAATTTGATTTTCACAGTTTTGAATTGAGTATTTCGCAGCTAAACAAAATGTCCTCTAAGGGTTAAAATTTGATAAAGACCACCATCCGCGAAATTCGCGAAAATTTGATTTTCACATTTTGAATTGAGTATTTCGCAGCTAAACAAAATGTCCTCTAAGGGTTAAAATTTGATAAAGACCACCATCCGCGAAATTCGCAAAAATTTGATTTTCACATTTTGAATTGAGTATTTCGCAGCTAAACAAAATTCCTCTAAGGGTTAAAATTTGATGACCACCATCGCGAAATTCGCAAAATTTGATTTTCACAGTTTGAATTGAGTATTTCGCAGCTAAACAAAATGTCCTCTAAGGGTTAAAATTTGATAAGACCACCATCCGCGAAATTCGCAAAAATTTGATTTTCACATTTTGAATTGAGTATTTCGCAGCTAAACAAAATGTCCTCTAAGGGTTAAAATTTGATAAAGACCACCATCCGCGAAATTCGCAAAAATTTGATTTTCACATTTTGAATTGAGTATTTCGCGCTAACAAAATTCCTCTAAGGGTTAAAATTTGGATGACCACCATTCGCGAAATTCGCAAAAATTTGATTTTCACATTTTGAATTGAGTATTTCGCGCTAAACAAAATTCCTCTAAGGGTTAAAATTTGATGACCACCATCCGCGAAATTCGCAAAATTTGATTTTCACAGTTTTGAATTGAGTATTTCGCAGCTAAACAAAATGTCCTCTAAGGGTTAAAATTTGATAAAGACCACCATCCGCGAAATTCGCGAAAATTTGATTTTCACATTTTGAATTGAGTATTTCGCAGCTAAACAAAATGTCCTCTAAGGGTTAAAATTTGATAAAGACCACCATCCGCGAAATTCGCAAAATTTGATTTTCACATTTTGAATTGAGTATTTCGCAGCTAAACAAAATTCCTCTAAGGGTTAAAATTTGATGACCACCATCCGCGAAATTCGCAAAATTTGATTTTCACAGTTTTTGAATTGAGTATTTCGCGCAAACAAAATTCCTCTAAGGGTTAAAATTTGATAAAGACCACCATCCGCGAAATTCGCGAAAATTTGATTTTCACATTTTGAATTGAGTATTTCGCGCTAACAAAATTCCTCTAAGGGTTAAAATTTGATGACCACCATCCGCGAAATTCGCAAAATTTGATTTTCACATTTTGAATTGAGTATTTCGCAGCTAAACAAAATGTCCTCTAAGGGTTAAAATTTGATAAAGACCACCATCCGCGAAATTCGCGAAAATTTGATTTTCACTATTTTGAATTGAGTATTTCGCGCTAAACAAAATTCCTCTAAGGGTTAAAATTTGATGACCACCATCCGCGAAATTCGCAAAAATTTGATTTTCACAGTTTTGAATTGAGTATTTCGCGCTAACAAAATGTCCTCTAAGGGTTAAAATTTGATGACCACCATCGCGAAATTCGCAAAATTTGATTTTCACAGTTTTGAATTGAGTATTTCGCAGCTAAACAAAATGTCCTCTAAGGGTTAAAATTTGATAAAGACCACCATCCGCGAAATTCGCAAAAATTTGATTTTCACATTTTGAATTGAGTATTTCGCAGCTAAACAAAATGTCCTCTAAGGGTTAAAATTTGATAAAGACCACCATCCGCGAAATTCGCGAAAATTTGATTTTCACAGTTTTGAATTGAGTATTTCGCGCTAAACAAAAATTCCTCTAAGGGTTAAAATTTGATGACCACCATCGCGAAATTCGCGAAAATTTGATTTTCACATTTTGAATTGAGTATTTCGCAGCTAAACAAAATGTCCTCTAAGGGTTAAAATTTGATAAAGACCACCATCCGCGAAATTCGCAAAATTTGATTTTCACATTTTGAATTGAGTATTTCGCGCTAACAAAATTCCTCTAAGGGTTAAAATTTGATGACCACCATTCGCGAAATTCGCAAAAATTTGATTTTCACATTTTGAATTGAGTATTTCGCAGCTAAACAAAATTCCTCTAAGGGTTAAAATTTGAAAAGACCACCATCCGCGAAATTCGCAAAAATTTGATTTTCACATTTTGAATTGAGTATTTCGCAGCTAAACAAAATGTCCTCTAAGGGTTAAAATTTGATAAAGACCACCATCCGCGAAATTCGCGAAAATTTGATTTTCACATTTTGAATTGAGTATTTCGCAGCTAAACAAAATGTCCTCTAAGGGTTAAAATTTGATAAAGACCACCATCCGCGAAATTCGCAAAAATTTGATTTTCACTATTTTGAATTGAGTATTTCGCTGCTAACAAAATTCCTCTAAGGGTTAAAATTTGCCAGACCACCATTCGCGAAATTCGCAAAAATTTGATTTTCACAGTTTTGAATTGAGTATTTCGCGCTAAACAAAATGTCCTCTAAGGGTTAAAATTTGAAAAGACCACCATCCGCGAAATTCGCAAAATTTGATTTTCACAGTTTTGAATTGAGTATTTCGCGCTAACAAAATTCCTCTAAGGGTTAAAATTTGGATGACCACCATTCGCGAAATTCGCAAAAATTTGATTTTCACAGTTTTGAATTGAGTATTTCGCAGCTAAACAAAATGTCCTCTAAGGGTTAAAATTTGAAAAGACCACCATCCGCGAAATTCGCGAAAATTTGATTTTCACAGTTTTGAATTGAGTATTTCGCAGCTAAACAAAATGTCCTCTAAGGGTTAAAATTTGATAAAGACCACCATCCGCGAAATTCGCGAAAATTTGATTTTCACAGTTTTGAATTGAGTATTTCGCAGCTAAACAAAATGTCCTCTAAGGGTTAAAATTTGATAAAGACCACCATCCGCGAAATTCGCGAAAATTTGATTTTCACTATTTTGAATTGAGTATTTCGCAGCTAAACAAAATGTCCTCTAAGGGTTAAAATTTGATAAAGACCACCATCCGCGAAATTCGCGAAAATTTGATTTTCACTATTTTGAATTGAGTATTTCGCAGCTAAACAAAATGTCCTCTAAGGGTTAAAATTTGATAAAGACCACCATCCGCGAAATTCGCGAAAATTTGATTTTCACAGTTTGAATTGAGTATTTCGCTGCTAGACAAAATTACCTCTAAGGGTTAAAATTTGGCCATGACCACCATTCGCGAAATTCGCAAAAATTTGATTTTACAGTTTTGAATTGAGTATTTCGCAGCTAAACAAAATGTCCTCTAAGGGTTAAAATTTGATAAAGACCACCATCCGCGAAATTCGCGAAAATTTGATTTTCACAGTTTTGAATTGAGTATTTCGCAGCTAAACAAAATGTCCTCTAAGGGTTAAAATTTGATAAAGACCACCATCCGCGAAATTCGCGAAAATTTGATTTTCACTATTTTGAATTGAGTATTTCGCTGCTAAGCAAAATTACCTCTAAGGGTTAAAATTTGGCCATGACCACCATTCGCGAAATTCGCAAAAATTTGATTTTCACAGTTTGAATTGAGTATTTCGCAGCTAAACAAAATGTCCTCTAAGGGTTAAAATTTGATAAAGACCACCATCCGCGAAATTCGCGAAAATTTGATTTTCACAGTTTTGAATTGAGTATTTCGCAGCTAAACAAAATGTCCTCTAAGGGTTAAAATTTGATAAAGACCACCATCCGCGAAATTCGCGAAAATTTGATTTTCACTATTTTGAATTGAGTATTTCGCAGCTAAACAAAATGTCCTCTAAGGGTTAAAATTTGATAAAGACCACCATCCGCGAAATTCGCGAAAATTTGATTTTCACAGTTTTGAATTGAGTATTTCGCAGCTAAACAAAATGTCCTCTAAGGGTTAAAATTTGATAAAGACCACCATCCGCGAAATTCGCGAAAATTTGATTTTCACTAGTTTGAATTGAGTATTTCGCTGCTAGACAAAATTACCTCTAAGGGTTAAAATTTGGCCATGACCACCATTCGCGAAATTCGCAAAAATTTGATTTTCACAGTTTTGAATTGAGTATTTCGCAGCTAAACAAAATGTCCTCTAAGGGTTAAAATTTGATAAAGACCACCATCCGCGAAATTCGCGAAAATTTGATTTTCACAGTTTTGAATTGAGTATTTCGCAGCTAAACAAAATGTCCTCTAAGGGTTAAAATTTGATAAAGACCACCATCCGCGAAATTCGCGAAAATTTGATTTTCACTATTTTGAATTGAGTATTTCGCAGCTAAACAAAATGTCCTCTAAGGGTTAAAATTTGATCAAGACCACCATCCGCGAAATTCGCAAAAATTTGATTTTCACTAGTTTGAATTGAGTATTTCGCTGCTAGACAAAATTACCTCTAAGGGTTAAAATTTGGCCATGACCACCATTCGCGAAATTCGCAAAAATTTGATTTTCACAGTTTTGAATTGAGTATTTCGCAGCTAAACAAAATGTCCTCTAAGGGTTAAAATTTGATAAAGACCACCATCCGCGAAATTCGCGAAAATTTGATTTTCACATTTTGAATTGAGTATTTCGCAGCTAAACAAAATGTCCTCTAAGGGTTAAAATTTGATAAAGACCACCATCCGCGAAATTCGCGAAAATTTGATTTTCACTATTTTGAATTGAGTATTTCGCAGCTAAACAAAATGTCCTCTAAGGGTTAAAATTTGATAAAGACCACCATCCGCGAAATTCGCGAAAATTTGATTTTCACTATTTTGAATTGAGTATTTCGCAGCTAAACAAAATGTCCTCTAAGGGTTAAAATTTGATCAAGACCACCATTCGCGAAATTCGCAAAAATTTGATTTTCACAGTTTTGAATTGAGTATTTCGCAGCTAAACAAAATGTCCTCTAAGGGTTAAAATTTGATAAAGACCACCATCCGCGAAATTCGCGAAAATTTGATTTTCACTATTTTGAATTGAGTATTTCGCTGCTAGACAAAATTACCTCTAAGGGTTAAAATTTGGCCATGACCACCATTCGCGAAATTCGCAAAAATTTGATTTTCACAGTTTTGAATTGAGTATTTCGCAGCTAAACAAAATGTCCTCTAAGGGTTAAAATTTGATAAAGACCACCATCCGCGAAATTCGCGAAAATTTGATTTTCACAGTTTTGAATTGAGTATTTCGCAGCTAAACAAAATGTCCTCTAAGGGTTAAAATTTGATAAAGACCACCATCCGCGAAATTCGCGAAAATTTGATTTTCACTATTTTGAATTGAGTATTTCGCTGCTAGACAAAATTACCTCTAAGGGTTAAAATTTGGCCATGACCACCATTCGCGAAATTCGCAAAAATTTGATTTTCACAGTTTTGAATTGAGTATTTCGCAGCTAAACAAAATGTCCTCTAAGGGTTAAAATTTGATAAAGACCACCATCCGCGAAATTCGCGAAAATTTGATTTTCACAGTTTTGAATTGAGTATTTCGCAGCTAAACAAAATGTCCTCTAAGGGTTAAAATTTGATAAAGACCACCATCCGCGAAATTCGCGAAAATTTGATTTTCACTATTTTGAATTGAGTATTTCGCAGCTAAACAAAATGTCCTCTAAGGGTTAAAATTTGATAAAGACCACCATCCGCGAAATTCGCGAAAATTTGATTTTCACAGTTTTGAATTGAGTATTTCGCAGCTAAACAAAATGTCCTCTAAGGGTTAAAATTTGATCAATACCATCATTCGCGAAATTCGCAAAAATTTGATTTTCACTAGTTTGAATTGAGTATTTCGCTGCTAGACAAAATTACCTCTAAGGGTTAAAATTTGGCCATGACCACCATTCGCGAAATTCGCAAAAATTTGATTTTCACTATTTTGAATTGAGTATTTCGCAGCTAAACAAAATGTCCTCTAAGGGTTAAAATTTGATCAAGACCACCATCCGCGAAATTCGCGAAAATTTGATTTTCACAGTTTTGAATTGAGTATTTCGCAGCTAAACAAAATGTCCTCTAAGGGTTAAAATTTGATCAATACCATCATTCGCGAAATTCGCAAAAATTTGATTTTCACTAGTTTGAATTGAGTATTTCGCTGCTAGACAAAATTACCTCTAAGGGTTAAAATTTGGCCATGACCACCATTCGCGAAATTCGCAAAAATTTGATTTTCACTATTTTGAATTGAGTATTTCGCAGCTAAACAAAATGTCCTCTAAGGGTTAAAATTTGGACATGACCACCATTCGCGAAATTCGCGAAAATTTGATTTTCACAGTTTTGAATAGAGTATTTCGCAGCTAAACAAAATGTCCGCTAAGGGTTAAAATTTGATCAAGACCACCATTCGCGAAATTTGCGAAAATTTGATTTTCACTATTTGGAATTGATGATTTCGCAGCTAGACAAAATGTCCTCTAACGGTTAAAACTTGACCATGCTCACCATCCGCGAAAATTTTGTGCTTTATAATATTCTCGAGTTTTAGAAGCTAAGTCGAAGTACAGATAAGTTATAAATAGATATCCAAGCTAGAACAACGAAAACGGCAGGAATTTTTGTTAAGGTAATGTTTTAACATATTTCAGGCTGAGGAAAAGGTATGTGTGCAATCGGCTTTGCCGATGTAAACTTCTTTACTTGTTTTAAAACATAAACATAAAATCATAAAAGAATCATAAAACATTTTTGCAGTGCATACTTACTTTATTGACTTACTGTACGTTTTAATATAAAATTTTTCCGAATATCGAATACAGTGGAATCTCTTTAGCTCGAAGCTCGTTAGGAAATTGTCATTAGGTTAGCAATTGTAGGCTAGGTTAGGTTAGTGTGGGCCTTTTGTGATACCACGAAAAATGGTAAACCAAAGAGAAAAACCGAAAAACTAAACAACATCCAAGGACCTGAGCTGGAAGTCGAACCCAGCTCCTCTCATTTCGTAAATTGGCATCTCAGCCAACTGCGGCACAGAGGCATTCACATAAAGATGAACGAAAACTTTTGCATCTTACTGCATACATATTCGAGAAAAAAACGACTTAATATCTATAGGTAGAAATAAAAAAAGTTTTGCATATAATCAAAATCGATCCTTCGATTTTTAATCTCGCTGCTGTCAGAAAAATTACCAGGAATCCTATTCTAATTTTAATAATTTTTATTTATTTATTTATTTTTTTTAATAAAACAATCCTTTTTTTACACGGAAACATCCTTTTATCTCTATGATTAACTTGAAGAAAAACAAGAAACAAATAATTCCTGCCCGAACGAAAACATGACATCGCACGATAGTTCTGGCCAATTTTAAAGTTTCTAAGGTCACGATTATATATCTCCGGAAAAAAACTTTTTATACGAAGGTAGACATGACAAACTTTTCTGTCGTATGGCACATTTTAATGTTGAATTTTCGAGCAAAGTAAAAAGGAAAATGCCAAATAGCAAACAAAGTATTGACAGCTTGTGGTATGCAGCTAAAAGTAGAAATGGGGTCCTTGCAAAGGACTATAAAACTTTTTGACATTTTATGACCGAAACTGCAGAACTTTTCATCAGGCTATCTAACTCACAAAATTTAATTGAATCATACTTTTCATACGAATGGCGTCCACCATCACCACGTGTACGAAAAAAGAGAAAAGAACACGGCCGAATCCAGCTGATGAGGGTTGGCCCATAACAATATCACAAAAACAAGAGCAAATAAAAACGAACGAAATAGTATTGAAACAAAATTTTTGAGGAAACTTACGATGTACCCACATATAGTAAAGTATGTAAAATTCAGGCAAATCAATTGAAAGTACCCGGCAAAAAATTGCCTAGAGAAATCTAGTTGCTAGCTAGGGCCTAGCTGCATTTTCCCGACAAGATAAATCTAGCCTTGCGCTAGCTATCGCCTAGCCAGAACCGCCCCTATAGAGGCCATAACTAGATTAATCTAGACAGGGCCTAGCTGGTTTTCTCTAGGTTCTCTAGGATAGAAATCTCTAGCCTAGCTAGATTTGCCCGACTTTATATAGAACCCAAAGAGAAAATTTGAGACAAAACTTTTTTTTATAATTCTCACTTAGTTTAAATTCGTAGAAATATAAAGGGTGCACTTTGTGTGTAGAGCGTCAGCTTTGCGCTGAGGCGATTTCGTTACCAACGAGGTGCGAACTAGGTGAGAACCATAACCAATAGCCCGTCAAGGGGACGTGAAAATAAATCTTTATGTAAAACAAACTGATTGACATATGATCTAGGCGCAAGCTAGAAATCACTAGGCGGACGCTAGCTAGCCGAAGCATTAGCAAACTAGGAAGGCGCTAGCTAGACTTTACTAGCTACGCCCAAGATATAAACTAGCTAGGACCTAGCTAGCGCCGAGGTAGAATTTCCAGCCGGGATATAATTAAGAAAATTTTTAAAATATTTTTATCAAATCGAAATTCAAAAATATGAACCTTCCTAAAACAGAGACATACGTATGACTCAAAACATTAATTTTATCAATAAGTACAAAAAGGATAGTTAAGTGAACTCTCATTTCAGCGGACACCTACGAGTTCGAAAAATATGTCCGGTTAACAGAGGTGTCCGTTTAAGTGGGAAATATTAATTTGAGAAACAGGAAAAGTTCCCGCTTAAGAGGAGTGTCCACAAGCAGAGAGGTTACTGTAAATTCATTGCATAGTGGCCTATAATCAGATGCTATGTGAGCAAAGTGCAAAATGCTGATTGTTTTTTTTTTTTTTTCCAGAGCGGACACGGACGGGGACCGTCGAAATTCTAAAGGGTTAGGCGGGTTTCGGCACGCTGCAAGGAAGTTTAAACTTTTATTGATTTTTCAATAGGTTCCGTCTAAAAACACCTTAGACTACTTTTTAGGTTTCTATTTTGAATAGTCCTTTAAATATCCTCGAAAATCGTATTTTAGTTAGTCTTTTTTCAAAACTGAATATCTCAACAGCCAATTGAGATAGAAAGATGAACTAAAAAGAAACTCATTTTTAATAAAACTGAAGAAAAACTGAAGGGTCGGTACCTACTGGAAAACTTCTTTTTTGACCATCTCATGAGATTTAGTTACTAAAAGTGAGTAGGAGCAATTTTGCTAACTTCACATTGCCCATTTGAGAGCGTAGAGCCCTTAAGAATTGAAAACCATTGGAATTGGCAACCTTACGACCAACCTTGGACGCTTATACAGTTCCCCAGTGTAAATCGTTCCAAAATACAATTTCGCATTAAAGCAGTTTCCTTATTACGCACACGACGACTGGCTTTTCGACCACAATACCGCCAACGTTCTGACTGTGTAAATATAAACAGACCTAAGACTAAGTATTTATGCTCCACTGGATTTGGTCTACAATAACTGCAAAATTCCAAACAACCCATGCGGAATTCATTCTATCGGTGACAAACTGATGGCATGTTTGCAGGCTGTATTATAAAAAAAAAAAAAAAAAAACAACAACAACAATGAGCAGCACATTTGGAAATCCCTATTTTTATACCCGACACACTCTGTGTCGAGGGAATATTGCGTTCGTTTGTTATACCCTGAACCAGTCGATATAGATCATAAATAAATATATGTATATAGAAATGTTCAGCGTCACCAGTAGATTCGATGTAACCATTTCCGTCTGTCTGTCCGTCTGTTCGTCTGTCTGTGTGTATACAGCTTTCTTATCGAAGGATTTAAGCGATCTTGATGAAATTTAGTATGCGTGTTGGCAGGGAAATAAGTAAGATGAAGAATGGACCCGATCGGAACATTTTTAGGGGTACCTCCAGTACTAGGGTCTGTCACAAAAATCCCAAAACTGCCCCCAAAAATCGGACTTTTTCGAACAATTTGAATGAAATTTGGAATTTGAACATATATTTAAGCCTCCGATTCGAATTCAAAAAATTTGGAAAATTGGGCGTGGCAAAGGGGTGGTTTTCATAGGGATATTGGACAAAATTCGGTATATAGGGCCCCTTATAGCCTTAAAAATGTCTAGAAAATTCTTTCTTAATGTTTCTGCTTTTTGGACGTGTTTTTGAAAAACTATTAAAGATATGTGTCTGTGTCGGGTATTTTATTGGCAGGCTCGCCTGACTGTAACACCCTTACTTGTTTCATTTGGATGTGATATAATTTCGCCACGGTGAACATTTCTACCGGATACACGACTAAGATTTGAAAACCGAAATTCGTAACTCGTACCATTCATAAGGATGCGAAAGAGATACACAATAACGCTATGGATGTTTGGCTCTTAAATTGGGACGTTGTTATTTACGAGAATTACACGTCGTCGCCAACACAAAGGAACGCTCCCTCCGCTCCCGCGTGTGTGTATCTGCTTTTGCTAATAGTACGTACGTTGAAGTTTTTAGTCTATAGAAACCGAAATTCTCAAACAAATCGAGCCTAAGCAAACGATTCACACTATTAACGAGCTCTTGAGGTTTGTTTGGTAGAAGGACAAATCCACTTACTCTTCCACTCCTTCGATCATACATCTCGTTTCGAGTCGTCTTTCTATGAACACGCGAAAGCCACACACGCACACACACACACGCACACACACGCACACACACGCACGCA
Source organism: Chlorops oryzae (assembly GCA_020466095.1). NCBI lineage: Eukaryota > Metazoa > Arthropoda > Insecta > Diptera > Chloropidae > Chlorops > Chlorops oryzae. The sequence continues at coordinate 51,796,424 of CM035806.1, read as the reverse complement.
CGCACTCACACACTCACTCCTCCAAGTGGCTTGCATGTTATTTAAGTACCAAAGATTTATCGCCAGCAAACTCATTCGGAATTGCCTCTCCAAGAGGCTACTCGAAAACTCATTTAAGTGTCCTTTGCAGCAATTCTTAGCTCGGTTTAAAATGTAAAGCTGGATCGTTTAGATTGGAATCGCTCTTTGGTTAGTCATCCCAATACAAAGCGACGTAAATGAATGTCGAACTCCACGTAATGAAGGTAATCCATGCGAAAAAGCGATATCAATTTTCTTTCTTTAAAATCGAATTGATTCAAGGATTGATATTCAGCCTTTCTGCCGCTCTCATCGAATATCGAACCTTTTGAAGGCTCGTCAAAACAGAAAATAAAAAAAAATACGAAACAAAAAAAGATAAAAAGACAAGAAAGCTAAAAAGAGCAAATATTAATAAAAGGCGAATTGAATTGTAAAACCATAAAATCGTCTTTACTGCTTTTCTTTTTCGTTGCATTAGAAGATGGAAGAGAAGTACGGAAATTGCGCAGGACTATTGCAAATCCTTTTGACTATAATGGGTTCAATGAGTATTTCATATGAAAGTTTTCTCTATTAACTAATATATATTTTATAAATATGGGCATTTCCAGAAAAAATAAACTTTTTGTCGCGTCCGTATATAGCTGATTGCCATTCGGGACTGCATAGAAACTTTGACAAAATATAAAAGTCCGCATAAGCTGCACGAAAGTATTGAGAAGCAAAAGCACTATTTACCGCATACTTGAATTCGGGACTTAAAATTGCTCATTAAAGTGTCACGTCCGTTTGGAAATGCCCATATATACATATATTTTTTTTACAACCGACACACTCTGTGTCGAGGGTATACTGCGTTTGTGTGTAACGCCCAGAACCAGTCGAGATAGACCATACAAAATATATATAGAATTGATCAGCGTCACCAGTAGATTCGATCCCTCAGTCCATCTTGCCGTCCGTCTATCCGTATGTCTGTAAACAGTTATCTTATCGAAGGAGTCGATCTAACTTGACGATATATGGTATGAGTGTTCACGGGGACATGAGTAAGAGCTCCTTATGGCCTTAAAATTTCGAGAAAAATCTTTCTTAATGGTTCTGCTTTTTGGACGTGTTTTTGAAAAACTATTTAAGGTAACATATGTGTCTGTGTCGAGTATTTTATTATTAGGCTCGCCTGAATATAACACCCTTACTTGTTTTCTTCTACAATGGTCTTGCGAATACGAAAGGAGATATCGTTTCTCAAGAGGAGGAATAGTAAGCAAAGTGATTATTACATCGAACTTTAAATCAGAAAATCTAGCCCATAGAGAATCTCTTTTGATGGAGCTTGTATATGAAGACAGACAAACGTCTTTTATTACTCCACGCACGAAAAGATAATCATACATATATACTTTACCTGCATAAATGCAACAGTGGGGAAAAAGAGTATTGAAAATCGAAGACGGCCGGACCAGAGACGGCATGATTCGTATTCATTCTATCAAGGCTCAGAGGTCGTTTAGAGGGCTAGAGCTATCCTCGGAAACGATTTAATGGGAGGTTCGAAATTGTTATTTAGTGTTTTTGAAGTTTCCGTTATACTTATTCAAAGTTTTTTGACAATTTCCCAAAAATGTTTGGATACTTTTAGAATAAAAAAAGAGCAATTCTTTTTTCATGTTTTCTTTAGTGCAGAGTTTGTGGCTTACATGCCAATAGGATTTTTTCTTTTTTTAATTATGTTTAAGCGATTCGAATGGGTTTGTGATAATATTTCAATTTGCACTTTTACTTACCCTGCTTACTTGAAAAAAAAAAAAAAGCAAAAAAAAAACTCATAGTTGAGCAAAAAAACGGAAAGAATGAGAGAGTATAAACATTGCAATAAATGCGAAACAATTCGATTGTCTATCAAAGCCCATAAGAAAATGGTCTAAAAAGGGCTCGTAATGACTTTTTTTGAATTGGCACTCTGGTGTGTCGTTTCTTGTGACATCATCCAATAAAATGACAATATCGAAAGGCCTTTCAAACCATTCCAAATCGTTACTAAGCAATACAAATGTGAAGAGGCGAATGAGATGTGGAAAGTGAAAAATTGTGAGAGGAAATGTAGTTTTCCAATAACCAAAGCCTCATCAGTCATCGTTGAACGTAGAAAAGTACTTTTCTTCCACTCCAAGTCCTATACTAAGAATTCAATTTCTCGAAGATAAACACAGTTCAAAGGGTTAGGGTTAATAGAAGAGCAAGAAAGTTTGTTTTCCTTTTTTTTTTATTTCTTTCATTTTTTTCATTTCATTTTCTTTTTCTATTTCAATTTCCTTGTGGTTTTCATCAAAGAAAATGTTAGCTTGCGACGTTTTATTTTTAAGCCGATCTCTATCTCCATCTCTCCTTCTTTTCCATCAGCTTTTCTCCAAAATGACAGTCAAGTAACGACACATGCAGGTAAATTGAAATTGGAATGCCTCGAATGCATATGATGTGGGATTTTCAAGGACAAAAGGAAGAGTATGGAAAATAATTTCCACTTTGTGAATTAAAAAGCTATCATTATTTTTCTCTTTTTTTTTGCAAAAATTGTTTTTCGTCTACTAGCGAATTCGAACTATTGTCAGAAAAGGACTCGAATGGAAAACCCGCAACCAACGGGTCTTGCCGACTCAGAAAGGCAATCGGCCCCCTGAAAGGGATTCTAAAGTTTTGTTGATTTTTGAAGAGACACTACCTAAAAACACTCTTAAACGTAAGCTAATTGGCGGTCTACAGCGCTTGAAGCCATGGCGTAAAATTAGTGCAGGACACACAGACAACCCAAAGAGAAAAGAGCAAAGAAAAAGTTGCTAAATGTGCACACGAAAAACAAGACCAGCATTCCACATTCGAGGACTTTGCGATAAGAGCTTTTGCAAAAAAAAATAAAAACCAAAATGGTTGGCAGGAAGCGTAACATGATTGCGTGCATTACCCTGTGGCTGACTGTACAGCTTTGAAGTCCATATGCACATAATTATTTGACTACACAGTGAGCCCTGAGCGGAGAAAGAGCTTAGCAGAGCTAATGCTGGCTCAAATTAATGGAATGTCTAACAAGCGTTGAGTTCATATGCTCCATTTTTGCCCATTTCCACCGTATTCATCAGATTTTAACGCGCGGCGAAATGTGTTTTGTGGTTTCGGAAACACGTCAACAAGGATGTGGGATTTAACAGTTATGCCAATGTAACAGCGACAATGTAGGCTACATCCCACCTCGAATTTTTTTTTGGAATTTTTGATCAAAAGCGAGTCCTTTTCGAGTCGCTTTTCTGATTAAAATGATCAAATATGCGCTCGTTTTCTGATCAAAAATGGTACTTTTGTCGAGAGAAATTGAAACCCTAGCCGCGACTCTTCTTGGGGAGTCATAATTGTTATCATTTCCGAGTCATATTTGTTACTATTTTCGAGTCTTCTACGACTCATATTTGCTATTATTATGAAGTCTTCTGAATAAAAATAAAAATAGAAAAAATGGGAAATATATGTTAGTATGTTATGGCAAAACTTACATAATCAATCTTCTTTTAATCGTGCATGTGATCGATCACTTTTCAATCATCAAGAGGGCTCGAAAATGACTCGTAAATGAATCTTCTCATAAAACAGTCTTCCAAATGTTGGGTGGGATACTTAGTTTTGAACGTCAAATATCTAAAACAAAACAAACAAAAAACAAGTAAGAAAGCTAAAGTCGGTCAAGCCCGACTTTGAAATACCCAGCGTCCCGACGTTATGAGCGCACTATGTTTTGCTTCTCTATTTATAGGCGTGGCAGTGGGAGGGCCACATAAATTATTTCCCTACACCCTTCATTCGCCTTGGTGGACCTATGTTGCGAGTTTGAAGCTTCTACGCCTATTAATTCGGAAGTTACGAAAATTCCCCATTTGTGGGCGTGGCAGTGGGCGGGCTACATAAATTTTTGTTCCTACACCTTTCATTTGCCTTTGTCAACCTATGTTGCAATTTTGAAGCTTCTACGCCTTTTAACTCGGAAGTTAGGAAAAATCTTCATTTGTGGGCGTGGTAGTGGGCGAGCCACATAAAATTTTTTCCTACACCTTTTATTCGCCTTGGTCAACCTATGTTGCGAATTTGAAGCGTCTACGCCTATTAATTCGGAAGTTACGAAAAATCTCCATTTGTGGGCGTGGCAGTGGGCGGGCTATATAAATTTTTTTCCTACACCTTTCATTCGCCTTGCTGAACCTATGTTGCGAATTTGAAGCTTCTACGCCTTTTACTTCACAAGTTACGATAAGCCCTTATTTGTGGGCTTATTTGTGGGCGTGGCTCACGGAGGGCGGCGTCCATTTTTTTCCAGGATATTTCCCCTTTCGTAGTTTACTAGTACACCAAATATCAATGGAATGTGTTGAGTGGTTCGCAAGTTACAAGCATTTTACTGAAAACTTATTATATTCATTTGTGGGCGTGGCAGTGGGCGGATGTCTCCCATTTTTACTTGGGATCATACTCGGATCCCGATATACCTGTGTGCCAAATTTTGACTTGATTGGTCCAGCCGTTTCGGAGGAGATCCGACCACGGACGGACGGACAGACGGACGGACGGACAGACGGACGGACGGACGGACGGACAGACGGACAGACGGACGGACGGACAGACGGACGGACATGTCTAAATCGATTCAGTTTTTGATCCTGATCATTTCTATATATATATATGTCTATATCTCCGGAGCTTAGTTCTCCCTGTTACAAGATTTGCACAAAACTAATATACCCCGCTTACGCTGGGTATAATAACATGAATGGATTAGACGGGCGTTTACATTGTAGGAAAAAGGTATTGGAATTCGAAGACGGCGGAGTCTGGAAAGAAAGTTCTACAAAACTAAATTCATGAGGTCATACACCCTTTGGCATAAACATATTTCAAATCCGTTGATAAATAAACCACGAACTCTGCACTAAAAAAAAAACAGTCCTTTTCCTCATCCCAAAAGTATGCAACGAATTTTAAAAAACGGTCAAAAAACATACAAATATAACAAAAACTTCAAAAAAAGACCACACAAGAGGATTTCTGAGGATAACTCCAGCCCTCTAATCGACCTCGGAAGCTCGATAAAAAGAATTCTAATCATGCACAAATTTTTCTTTCTACCTCAACTTCCATTTTAGACACAGTCGTTTTCAATTTTCTATATATTTCGCGCTCTGATTTATTAGTGGCATAGAAAATTGTTCGAAGGTTAATTAGCACCACTAACCAAACAGGAATTAACTACAAAAAAAATTAATAATAAAGTTGTGGGAAGCTCCCTCGTATTAGATGATTTCATTCTTTGAACGGGATAAATAAGGGAGAATCATGGGTTGTGAACATAGCTGTGTTTTTCGCTAATAAGTTTTTTCCAAGTCAAAATTGTACACCAGTTGAAAACTTAAGGACTAACCAAAATTTTCCCTCAAGTAACTGCATAGATTAAATCGATGAGAAAAATTTTATAATCAATTTTGCGAAGGGATAGTTTTTGGCCAACATACTTTTTGTACCCGGTTGTGGACACCCTTGTAAAATCGCTTTAAGTCTTTAAAATCTGAATTGAAATGCATATAAATTTAAACAAAAAGAAATGGCCTTCAATGGCAAAATGAAAAAAAATTGCCTTCAGTGGCAAAATGAAATAGAAACATTCATCTGAATCCGAAATGGACTACGTGCGTATACGTAATGCCACAGCCTAGTATATTTTCTCAAATAACATTGCACATACGTCGGGGGTTTTATAGCATGTTTCCACCTAGAATTAACTAAATGAATTAAGTGTATGGATTAGAGTCTGCTAAATATCTGAATTAACTCTTATTCATATAGTTAATTCACTATGTGGAAAAATGCTATTAAACTAAGATTTCATGCAATATTTAAATATATACTTACTAGAACTATAAGCCATCTATACCACCATATGGAGAAAGCCTTAAGATTGTGATCGAATTCGGTCCGATCTTAGGAATACAGCGTCCCTCTGGCAATGAAAGGTATAAAATAAACAAAAATATTTGGCAGTTTTCTGGTAAAAACACACACTTTAAATGCAAAAAACGAGAATGCCCACAACTTTTTCTTTTATTCAGCAAATTAACACAAAACAAACATTTCACTGTAACTTGATATCACATCATAAAGTACACTCAATAAACTGTTTAACAAACTGTAATGCTTACCTTTTTACGACGTTTTGCTTCGATTAGTTGAACTTCGGAAATAAAAAATATTAGAAACGCTTCAGAGTTTTTTGGTTTTTTTTTTAAATATTTTTATTGGAAACCAAAAACGGTATGCGTGTGTATGCTGTGGTATTTACTCAGATTATGTGCCTTACAGTTTTGCTATTAATCAGTTTAGCCGTATCTGTGAGCTATCAAAAACTAAGGTGGAGTGTCCACAGCCGGTGACTCTCCTCGATTGATTACACGTATGTCATTTAATGATCTTTCACAGTGACATTTTGTGCAGGAATATTGACAGACTAAGCTATACTGAACGTTTCCCTAGATCCTGAAGTAAATTTACAAGAAGAAGATTCCTAGAAAGCTTTGCATTTTTCCCCGATTCGACAGACCCTTATTTTAAATTATTTAAATGTGTACGTTAAGGTGTTAAATTCAAATATCTTATGTCGCTTCATCCATCACAATTCCCATGATCAACGAAACATCGGCAATCAAACGCTGACCCAAATTCCTTAGCTTGAGGTCAAACAAAATGCTCCACAGAACCTGTTAGCAAAAATGAATCAAATACACAGCGGGAAGGCTTCGAGAAGCTGATTTAATTTTCGAATATTTTCTCCCCATAATTCATTCGTCAAAATTAATTTTGAACCAACCAGAAACGACTCAGAAATCTCGCTAGCATCTCCCAACTGAGTCGTTAAACCGGCTTCATACAAAATTAAAATATCCTAAAATTTTTGATAGTGTTAAGGACATTTTCAAATTGCTATGTCAATTCTTATAGCAAAAGAATGCTCCAAAAATGTATGCTCCTTCCTACGAACACTTTTCTTTTATGAAATTCGCAATAGAAGCAGATTTTTCAATTTTCTCACCTCCAACCTCGTTGTTGTTTTTTTTTTTTTTGTCTTTTTGGTTCCACCCCATTTATTATTCGATCTATTGTTGGGGCAGTTCAAGAGTCATATCAGTGGCTTATTTAAAGGGGTTCTAGGGAAAAAATCTTCTTCATATATATATCATTCTTTGAGAATATTACATTTTTTTATTTTCGTGTTAACAAATCGTTTCCCCCAATCAAAGCAGAAAAAAAAGAAACCTTAAACAAACGCCACTGTGCCAAGGTACATGTATTTGAAAATTGAGCTGGTGTAAAAACTGTAATACGTTTTTTTCCAAAGCAAATTCGCTTTCCCACAATCGCGCACCTGAACAAAACCGAGCAAAAGGAGCACTGGCAGAAGTGCAATCAGAATAAAGAAAAGTTGACTGCACATTCCCGGCGGATCGGCCATCGTTTGCCATCATCGTGGGATGCAACTATGCAGTCTGACTTTTTAAGACGCTTCCTAGGATTTTTCTTTTATATCCCACATACATATATATATATATATATATATATATATATATATATATATATAAATAGGTATTCCGTTTAGTGTTTATTTCAACAAAGCCATAACTTAAGCAGGCGAAGCAGTAAATTCAGCTAAACTGAGCTTTTCATCCGAATCGCTGAAAATTCAAATCCGGCCACGGAAAACGCTTTAAGCGTAAAATGTACTAACTTTTAATCTGTAGTGAAACCACAAGCAAAGCGTGAATTGAGTTTCCGCCGTGGGATAAAGTCTCCCGCCAGCCAAAACGATGGAAAATATAAGCGAGATGAAGCACAAGATTATGACGCGTAAAATTAAGGTGTGAACTCAAGACGATTTTTTATTTTTTTTGGTAGGGAAAATTGTTACAGAGCAAAATTTAGAGGAAATAGTAATTTGTCTTTGCGAATAAGCTTCATGGTAATATCACTTTCAAGTTCATGGATAATAGATTCCAAGGTTTCTCGTTACGTATTTTTTTTTTCATTTTTTTAAGATTGCAAAATATTTGGTTTTAAGGGGTTGTCTCAATGGGATGAAATTTTTTTCCCATTTTTTTTTTGCATTTTTTTATAGCTTGGATATTACAGAATATCTTGCTAAAAAGATTTTTTGAATTTTGAAATAGTTTAGAAGATGTAGCCTTCTTTGTCGAGCATGGTCTGAGCTAAAACGAGTAATTTTCGCGTTGCTTCAAACTTTAAATATTTATAATACATTTATGTCGAAACCACTTTTTTTGAACTGGCTGGCACGATTTCTTCAGTTCAACTGAACCGATTTTATTGAAACAAAATGGAATCAGAGCAGAATTGTCACCATTATGGCGTGAATCTCAAACAAAATTTTAACAAATTTTTTACTATTTGTTTTTACACTGAACTGCAAAAAAAATAAACCCGAAATCGATGGGTTATTTTGCAATGGCCGCCATTTTGTGAAAAAAAAATCCCAAAATTATTTTGGAGGTTCACGTCATTAACACATTTATACGGATTACAAGTCCGTTTTTGTTTTTCATTGCGGACAACTTGGTGACCTGAAATCGTGGCAGCCAGCGCTACACCTTTTTTTTTGTTGAGCATCCACTTTGACGGCCGAGAAAACTTTTTGAGCCGCCCACACATAAAAAACAAAGTGCTTCTTTATTAACTTTCATTCATTCCTAACATTTTGAACGTTTTCTGTCAGGAACTTCTTTTTTTTTAATTTCTAAAAACAGCTTCGCCAATGAGACGACCCCAAGGTGTATTTAAAAATACACCTTGAGACAACCCCCTTAAATTTTCTCTAAAAATTATGATTCACAAAAATAATTCTTGACTCAGTTCTAGAAGTTTGGTGTAAGTTTTGCAAAGCTTATGTCTGTACGTTGTCCGGTTAAGTTATATTCCGAGAATAATATTGCATTAAGTAGAAGCATCAATAAACCAAAGTAAATAAATTGTGGGAGTGGGCCACAAATTCAACATCCCAGAAGAGAAATTTAAAATGGAACCGAAACTAACACGCCAAACTTATTTTCAATTAATTTTAATGAGTTTTTATAAAAAAATAGCTACACAGAGAAAAAAATCAACCAGAAAACTGGTTAAATCAAAAGGAAAAACATACAAAACGGCTTCAACAAGGAATATTTTTAATGTTAACAATTTTTCTTGTTGAAAAAATAAAAAATTTTCCTTTTGAATCAACCATATTTCAGGTTGAATTGAAATGATAATTTTCAAAAATGGATTTAAATTGAAATTGTTGAACCAACCACGGACATAGTTGAAATGACAAGATATTTTTTTAAAAAATTCAAAAAAAAAAATACCTATACAAGAAGACATGTCAAAAAAAATTTAATTAACGTTCAAAGCAAATGGCCATAGAGCACTCTGTTGAACATAACCCAAAAAATAGCCATCGGATGGACTTCATCCGATTTCGTCACTCCGTTTTGGTGACTGCTTTCGCAATGCTTAAAAAGTTCTAAGATGAATACATATCTTATATGTCTTATTTTATAAAACAAATGAGAATTATACCGAACGAAAAGAAATGTAATTAAACATATTTCCTTTCAATTCAACCAAAAATGTTGTTGACTCAACCATTTTTCTTTTAAAATTTTTGTTCCGCTCGAAAATCAAAAGGACTGTGAATAACAATGCGCCCTTTTAAAAAAATCATGGTTACGTTCGCTCAGTGTAAAAGCCCACATAATATACCCTGTCCGTTTTTCGCCGTAGCCGTAGGCAAGCCCTTAATCGAACCGATTCAATGAAATTTTTTTTTCTCTCGTTCAACAGCTCGATCTCCAGCGAAGACGGGACAGTATTCGACCGCTTCGGATAAACCGCGCACCGTCAACCTAAACAAAAGGAACCACTCCAACGTCTTCATCGCCACGATCAGGTAGGTACGTCTCCTTTTTTTCCCCCCTGACATTTTCTTCAAGAAGAGGTCCGTCGACATTTTATTGGGAACTCCGTTTCATTCAAGTTAAAATAATTCCTCGTAGAAATCCCCGATAATAATATAAGATTTAAAAAACTTTGGGGGAATAAAAACCTTTCAAATAAACTTTTTATGCAAAAAAAAAATAAAAGAGAAAGGCTCCACAAAACAGCACTAATAGGAGTCTTTGAAAGAGCTTGTGCATGACATTTTTAAAGACAGGATATTAAAATTTAAAATTCACTTGCCTCTTTTGAAGTGCCAATTTTACAACATTTTTCGCCTGTGACATATTTCGATCTCGGGCCCTTCAAAATGCTAAGCCCGCATGCTTCCACTACGCCACCTACGAGATCTAATTCGCGCGTGCTAAAATTATTATATTATATTAAATTTCGTGAGAGTCGAACTATAGACGCCCCGTTTCTAAGTATGATACATATCTATATAATAGACATATAATATGTATATTAGGGTGTCCCATAAAAAAAATTTTTTTTTGGAACATGAGTTTTGTTTGTATACAAATAAAAAATGCATGAAAGTGTTAAATAAAAGGATAATAGCGCGGCCTCTATTTAAGTGGAAAAATTCAAATAAACGCCTATGAAAAATATTCTATTTAAGATTGAGATTGGGTATCATGTTAGCACTGAAAACTAAATATAAAAGCCTGGAAGTATGCAACGTATTTTTGAAATATTTTTGAGGACATAATCGGACATAGCTCTAAAAGTCCAACAAAAAAATTTTTACTTCTTTTTTTCAAAATACAATGGATTTCGTCTTCTTTAAAGCTACATCATTTTTTTCAACCATTTTCAAATAAAATTTGGAAATTATGAAGCATTCTTGTTTTCGGGCGCCCAGTTTTATTGGAAAAAAGCAGAGATCCTAAATAACTATTAAATTTTTTTTAGAATCTAAAAAATTGCTTTTGAAACGACGAAAATTTTTGACGTTTGTCGATAATACTTATGATTGGGTTTTTTTTTTGTTTTTCGTTGCTCAAAACTTTTATTTTTTGATAAATATTTTTTACGCTGCCTTGTAACAATTATGAATGAGAAAAAATTTTTTCCGTTGCTCATAATTTTTATCGTTCAATAAATATTTTTTACGTTGCTTCAAAACGATTGTGAATGAGAAAAAAACTTTTCCGTTTCTTATAAGCTTTTATTTTCAATTAATAGTTTTTAATTTATTTCGTTAAGAGAGAAAATATATGTATAGTGGTATACTGGTGATATCATTAATAGCGCTGCTGATCGCGGTCATTATTAGGCAACGTAAAAACAATTTATTGAAAAATAAAAGTTATAAGCAACGGGAAAAAATTTTTCTCATTCATAATTGTTATGAGGCAACGTAAAAAATATTTATCGAACGATAAAAATTATGAGCAACGGAAAAAAAAAATTTTCTTCAATAACTGTTACAGAAAAATGAAATATATTTTCATTGTTTGAAACTGTTATCTTAAAATGAATTTTTTTTAATACAAACTTTAATAGTTATAGTCCAATTTTTTTCCTTATTTCTTATAACTATTATGTCTCTGGAAAAAAGTGCAATTGATGACGCTTAATGGCATAAAATAAAGGTGCCTAAAAATGTTGAAAGAAATTCCATATAAATAAGCTAGTTATCACCAAAAACTGAGGAAAAAAGGGCCGGTTTTGAAAAACCGCGTTGAACGACCTCTAAACCTTTTACAAAAAATCTAAAAAAATCCTCAAAAATATTTTAGCATATAAGCTTTCTAAAAACTTACGTTCTACTATGAAATTCGGGAAAAAAATTTCCTTTTCAATAAAATTAAGATGAAATTTCCAAAAATTAGGAATGGAAAATGTTCAATTTTTTTTCTTCGATTTTTGGATCCATTATGGCATCGAAAAAATTTCTCTTAAAATATTCCCATCATACGTTTTGGCAGATGTTTCTTTGATACTTTGTCCCGAAGCCACAAGTTATGAATTTATGAATTGATATGGCACGAATTGTGAAAAAATCTAAGATCTCATAGTTCGAATACAAAAACCAACTCTCTCATGTCATTGAATTGAACTTATCCTAGTGGCAGAAGTACCAGCCATCGAAGTGATCCTTTTGTTCTTCCTTTTTTTAAAGGAACATTGAACTACTTGATCAGTTCAGTTTAAAGTCATGAGAATCGCTTTCGATATGATATCGACCAAAATAAGTAATTAAAATTAATGAACTGAAAATTTTCCAGAAAATTGATGTCAGGTCGGAATTGACTCTACCTGGAATTTTGATATAATATTGCTCATTTGTCGGTATGGTTTCGTAATGTCCGTCGTTGCATTTTTTTATGTATGGGCCTTCATAGGCTTTCCAAGTACAAAAATTTGCAATTGAATTTTTTACCATAAACATACCTCTGTATCTTCACAATACAACAAACTTTCTTATTTTAAGAAAGCAACCCACAATTTCACTATAGTCTATTACTTTATTAATCGGGCCTATTACGGTTGTCGTCGCTATCGTCGTCGACGACTTAGCAACGATCTCATCGTCGTCGTCGCCGTCGCTTCGCCCCATAATAGCTATTACTGTACTAGTTCGAGACGACGACGACTAATTTTAAATGAAATTGGTAGCGCTTTTATTTTTTATTCGGAAAATGTAACAAATCTTATGAAAATTTGTTTGTGTGACATAGTTTCAAGAGTAAAAAAAAATTTTGAAAGCTCAAGCAAAAATTAAAGAAATTCAAGTTATTACCAGAGGAGAATTTTAAGACAAAGATTGGATATTTTAAGTTTGCATGGGAGGACAAGATGAATGCATTTTTGACGAAATGACTTCGCATTCTTTCTTAAAATTGCTAGGAATATTTCCTTTTCGCTAACCTCTTGCCAAACTTGGGTTCTTTTCAAGCTGGCTCACTATTGAGTGAATTAGTTTTGAATTAATAGTGAAATTAATTTTCAATTTTTTACTTTTATCGCACTGCTCGCTTACTAGTCGTCATCAAAAAAATAGCGACTCTCGCGGCGACTACGGTAATAGGTATTTAGCGACGACAACGACAATATTGCGTCGACGGCGACTACTGTAATACGAATCTGATGCTTCGTCAATTTTTTGAGTCGACGGCGACTACCGCAATAGGCCCGAATATTTATTAAGCGTCGCCCATTTCCTAAAGTAGTAATTTCTAGGAGCGCTCAGAAAAGGTTCTCAAGTTGGATTCTCTTAAGAGTCCTTTTTTAGGAACGCTCCGACAATCGTTTGCTGGGTTGTTGTGAAGGTCGACTAAGATTGGTTTCAATTATAATTGAAGTGGAAAAACGGTATTAAGGAGCAATCAGATAGAGTTCGTGTATGTTACTTGAAGAAGTTGTTTAGTCTTTTTATATTTGCATCAAAAATTAAAAAAAAAATATTTTATTGCCTTGGGAGCTATAGGCCGGGCATACAAAATAAAATATGATAAGTAGGGCAACCGAAAAATTGCTCTAAAAAATACTTTTTTAGTGCTAAAAATATATAAAAATATATCTACCAAAATGAGCATTTAAAAAAACATTTTTTATGGTAAGGAATCGCATAGACTTATTTCATTTTATCATTAATTTAATCAATCATACGAATAATAATAAAAAGGTACTGAAGTATTCGATATTGACACACCAAATGAGTAACCAATGAGTGCTTGAAAATTTATATCAATACTGAGCGTGGATCGCTAATCTTGCATTTGAAAAAGAAATAGGACGTGTTTGAGGGAGATAAATGTTTTTGCAGTTTTTTTAATAATTGTTAAAAATAACTTCTAATACTTTTTTAATTGAATTAAATGCTTTCTTAATCTAAAAGATCAAAGATTTGTATGCTCAAAGTATATAAATTACGAAGTCGCAATATAAAAACCTTATGAATACCTCTATGGTTTTTACAATACTTTACGAGAAAAAATTTTGGATAATTTTTCCTTTAGTTTCGAGTATTGACTGATACTGGAAAGTACCGAAAACTTCCACCACTAATCGATGGCGCTATTAATGAAAAATTGAAACTTTTCCCGTACACTAGTCCAATTAGCCTTTCAAGCGCATATATTTTATATGAGGAATTGTTTGGTACGGGTAAAAAGTAGGCAAGCTGCCCGTCAATGCTTTGCGTCTCTCTGTCGCCGAAGGTTGGGCAATTTGCACCTACTAGATAGAGTTTTTTTGGGTCGGTTTGTACTAAAACTATGTTACTTAAAATGAGTTCAGAGCTATAAATTGTGATAGATTGGAAAATAAAATATTGAACGGATTACGAGATATAGCCATAATTAAGTGAGTAATTTAATTCTCGGCCCCACTTTTTGAAGTCTTTTTTAAAAAAAAAGTAAAGGCGACTTGACGAAACTGAGTATGAGGCGTGGTTATACTCACCGAGCACTTTCAAAAACAGTCGTCAAACTTTTGTTTACAAAAATCGTGTCGCACTGTGTTAGTCATTTAATTATCTCTGCTTTGGATTTTGTGAATGTTTCAGACCCTCTTTGGAGTAATACTGAATAGTGTAATATTTTCTTTATCTTTCTATTCAGATTCCAACTTTCTAAGGCCCGATTTCACTAAGCTATTTAAATAAAACTAAAATGAAAATTTACTTTTTTTATATGAAATTTTACAGTTCGTTTGATCGAGTCTCAGATTTAGAAACAATTTCGAAATAATTTGTAGATGATTTCGCATATTGTAACATTTACTTAATATTTTGGACTCATTTTGGGCACACATTTCAATGTAACACAATTCAAAGTCTGAAATTTTCTACAAATATATCGCACCCTTGCTAATATGTCGGCACAATTCAAAATTTTTTAATCAATTTTTTTATTTACGATTGAATTTTTCTGTAAGAAACCCAACACATAGAGAATTAAAGCTTATATTGACTGATGCAGCAGTCGATTGAGATTAGTATAAGTTAAGAAAAAAATATTATTTCTCCTTAGTTTCAAGAGAGATTGAATGATATTCGAGAACTGCGAAATTTTGAATTGTGCCGATTTAGTAGCAAGCCTCTAATTTCGTTTAAATACTTCGGACTCGTTTCGGAGTCATAAATTTGAATACACTAGAAATTTTTGCTGAAAATAATTCTCCTCACGCCGAAAGGGAAGTTCACTTTTGCATTGAGGGACCTAAAACTGACAGGGAACATTTCATTTACTTTTTAGTTAGCTTAGCAAACGGATTTCTCCTACCAGCTGCTCCAACTGACCATCCTGTGAACGTAAAATTGCTAAACGCCCTTCATCAAATCTCGCTTCATCACAAAAAAAAAAAAAAAATATTAAACTTTCCGACGCAAAAGGTTCTGTAACATAATTTATGAATCCCTACTCTACGGTGCATTAGCGTTTAAATATTTCAAAAAAAAAAAAAAATAAATAAATAAAGCTAAGAGAAATTGTTAGTTGAGCTTCCGTTTCCGGCAAGATATCCATTTAAAATTTCGCAAAACATTTCTCCAGCACATCGAAACATCATTTCTGTTTTGAAAAATTAAATACAGACGCAAAACACTGATGGTGATGGTGATGGTGACGGTGCCGGTGCCGGTGATGGTGATGCACTCAAAATGCTTATGAAAAACACAAAAAAGCAGCTTTTTACTGTTTTGGTGTGAGGTTGGGAAAAGGAAATGAATTGTAGACAACACAATTTGTTGTTTTTGATACACATTGAGCAGAAGGATTTCATTATTCAAACGATTTAGATGGGTCGCTGCCATAAGAGATAATGAAATTTAAACTCGCAGAAAAAACATTATCCTTTTCATATATTTCAAAGCAATTTTTCTATTTCAAAAACAGCTTGGTGGAGGGAGAACGAAGGATAGATGAATGGAGCAAGGATAAATGGGAGTAAGTATAGATGTGTGAGGGAGGAAAAAAGGATTAATTTTAGATGGGCGGACGATTAGAAGGGACGAACGGAGGGATAAATGAATATGCTCCCTTGATCACGACTTCCAAAATAATAGCTGAGATTTTCAAGAGATCTAAAGTAGGGCTCACTGTATGGATATGAAGAAAGAACAGTGTACCTACGCTTAGGTTCACCTAATAACTATAATTATCCTCTGCTCGTGCGCGCGTAAGCAGAAATTTATTCTGTGAGGGATTTGCCCGGAATTACAAAACTATTAGAGAGACATGACCGCGAAATCAATCATTAATGCACATCCCGAAACGAAAACTAATATGATCCCTTCGACAGTTTTTGGCACACGCCGTCAGTCTAGATTGGATCTACTTGGATGGAAAATGCTTATTAAATCTAATCAGACAATTTATGATTTAAATTGAATAAATTTCTTTTTTTCTTTTGAGTTCCGCCGGATAATAAATTGAACAACGAAAGCCACTGCACAGCTGTGCTACTCCATCAATTAATCATATACATACATATGCTTTCATTCCAATTCTGTTTTTTTTTTTTTTTTTTCATTGCGAATCGGCCCTTTTGAAAATAACCATTGCATGTCTTAAGACGATTCATTCAGCGACAGTATTGAGAACGACATGAAAATGAATGCAACGAAATTATGTTGTCTTAAAACCAAGAAGAAGAAGAAAGAAAAAACTCCTATTTTATTCCCAAAAAAAAAAAAACAAAAGTGGAAAAATTTTAAAGGACTTCCATTATGGTGCGCTTACTATAAAAACTGATACCGCTCGTTGCTCGATGGCAACTTAATGTATTTCCTTTGGAAGGAAACCGCATTGAAAGCACGAAAGGGAAATCTGCAGACCAACATAAAGAAGTAGCGAAAGAGATTGGATTTTTTTCCACGTTTTTGTTTTGTTTTTTTTTTCTTTTCTTTTGGTCAATACAGTGGTACCTTGCCATACCATTGCCCCAACATCCGAGTGTTTTGAGACACGAGCGAGTTTTTGTTTTGAAATACGAACTAAAATTTGAGATACGTGCAATCGGCTTATCTCAACGGCCACGATCATGCACATACTTGTGGAAGTAATTTTGGTGAGGGGGGGAGGTTATTTCTACAAGCGAAATAAAAAAAAGATCTTAGAAATATAGGAGAGAGTTTTACAGTTTGTGGAAAAGAATCACCCGGAAAAAGTTGCAACTGCTCGTGCATCGGAGCTGTTTAATGACGCTTGTCTTATTTATTTCCGTAAAATTGTGAAAGGGAGGAAGAAACAAACCTCCTTGGACATTTTTTTCTAAACGGCCTACAGGTGAAAGTGCGAAAGGCGTGGCGCAAAAGGCAAGGACCAGTGAAGAGAAAAGCAGTTACGAAAATTAGTCGAAAATACGACTTTGGGGCCGTCCATATATTACGTCATCATACAGGTGGGAAGGGGGAGCTCTCGCGAATGGGGAGGGGGATCAATTCGCAATGATCACGTCATCATCTCTATCTTATAAGAAAACACTATAAAACTATATTTTGATTAAATAAAATTTCTATTTATTTAAGAAATAATAAAGGGCTCAAAGATGATGTCAACAGCGAGCGGGGGTATCTGGACGATGATGATTTATGATAAGGGTGAGAGGGAGTCTAACATGGTCAAAAACATGCTGACGTAATATATGGACGGCCCCTTTGTATTAGAGTATTTGTTTGGATTCCCTTGTTTTGTGATTTTTTACAATATTTTTCATTTATGAACACAATTTTCTTGGTCGTTGGCGCGTTAAAAAATGAGCATGGATGACATTTTGGTGACTGGAACGGATTATTGGAAGTTCATTGAATTGGAATGGGGTAATTTTCTTTGAGACACGTGTAAGTTGAAATACGAGCAAAGTTGCGGATTGAATTGAACTCGCGTGTCAAGGTACCACTGTATTATCCTTTGAAAAAATTTTTGGACTCAAACGAAACATAAGGATAACATAAAAAATAATCTTTGCGCATTTTCGCAACCATCAGTTTTTCGCTTAACTGGGGTCAAGTCTATTAATGGTGCAAGCATCGTATCCACAAGTGCATTGCAAGTAAAGAAAGAAATCCGTTTAGCAAACGCTTTTCTGCAATCTACACAAACTAAATAACTAAACAAGTCCTCCATTGAAAAACTATAAAAAAATAAATTAAAAAAAATAAAAACAGAAAAGAAAAGATTGCAAGAACGAAATGCGCGGTAAAAGCAACGCATCAATGACACAGTTGCAAAAAATAAATTAAAAAAATAAAAAATAAAAATAAAAGGACAGAGAACAACTTCATTTTGGTTCGCTGGTCCGCTGTGATAAAAATATATAAAAAAAAAATGCATGTCCCATGAAAAATGAATAGATTTGAACAGTTTTTTGTTCTGTGTCTTCTTTTTAAGCGCCTTCATAAAAAGGAATTTTTCATGAATGGCGGACTTCAGTGTGTGCAAATCACCGTATTGACCGAAAACTCGTATCGCTCAATTAAAGCAAGCCATTCCATCATCGAATAGATTGAGAACAGAAGCTTTAGCTTTAATTTCCATAAGCAGATAGAGTTGTGTACACATGGCAAATGAGGAAATCATTTCAATATTGAGCCTCGTCTGATTTTCCGCAGCAATGTATTGCGAAGAAGTCCGACGAATTCCGGCAGGATGCTTACGAAATGTCCTGCCGCATCGATTGCAATGTTTAATGGTAAAACGGTCGTAACTACTTACGCCTGTGCATGCCAAGCCACGTCATGACGCGTCATGCCAAGGATCAAGGAGAACCTAGTTTTGAGAGAGTTCACCATTCGATGCTTTTCAATTCAAAAGAAAAAATACCCCTAAGCTCATTCAACGATTTGAGTACTCTGTTTTTTTTTTTTTTTTTTTTTTTTTTTTTTGGTACATTTCTATGTTGTTTTTGTTGTTGCTGTTGTTATGAGCATTTCTCTTGCATTTTAAAGTGTCCCATTTGCATTTCTTGAATATTTTAATATTCAAATATTTCGTGTCGTCAACGTTTTGAACAATTTTTTCCGAGCTTTTTATACCCGACACACTCTGTTTCGTGGGTATATTGCGTTCGTGCGTACGTGTGTAAAACCCAAAACCAGTCGAGATGGACCAAATGTATATAGAAATGATCAGCGTCACCAGGAGATTCGATTTAGCCATGTCCGTCTGTCTGTCTGCCTGTCTCTAAACAGTTTTCTTATCGGAGGAGTTGAGCTATCTTGAAGAAATTTGGTATGCGTACTAACGGGTACATGAGTAGTATTAAGTTCGAGAATGGACCCGATCGAACCATTTTTAGAGGTACCTCCAGTACTGGGGTCTATTACGAAAATCACAAAAACTGCTCTAATGCCAGAGTTTTTCAAGATATTTTGATGAAATTTGGTATTTGAACATATTTAAGGGCATGTAATATGATTTAAGAAAATTGGAAAAGTGGGCGTGGCAGAAGGGCGTTTTTCGAATATTGTCTCCTACACCCGAAATTCATATGAGACTTGAACGAAAATTGGCACTTATGCTTCCTTTGTAGCCATAAACATCCTCTCCAAAACTTTCTTTGATAGGTCCATTATTTAGGGTACGTCCAGTACCACGGTCTGTCACAAACAGCCCCAAAATTTGACTTTTTCGAAATATTTTCATGAAACATAGAATTTGAGCGTATATTTAAGCCTCCGATAAGAGTTCAAAAGAATTTGAAAAGTGGGCGTGGCAAAAGGGCGGTTTTCATAAAGAAATTTAACAAAAGTCGGTATATGGGGCCCCTTATGGCCTTAAACACCTCTTGATATTAAAAATGATTTGAACATGTATATCTGTGTCGGGTATTCTATTGTCAGGCTCGCCTTACTATAACACCCTTACTTGTTATACTTCGTGAGCCATGAGTGCTATTTTTTGAAAACCTGTTTATTTTGAGCACTTGTAATCTTTTTAAAATTTTCGAATGGACATGACGTATTGTAAACAAGTAGCGCCATCTAGCGTATTTTTCTTGTGCTGCTTTCAAAGAACTGAGTGCAGCCAAGATTGTAGTACGTATAAAAAGGGATATATAGAGGGAAAGAGAGCGGGAGCGAGAGAGAGCTTCTCCTCTGCCCTATCCACAATCATTTGGGTGTAAGAAAAACTATCCTTAAGAAATGATACAAAAAGTAGGTCAGATTTTTTTTTTATTTGCATCCTTTGCAATAAGGAGCTTACTGCTCTAAACGCATCTGATATATTGCTATCCACTAAAATAAGAGATGAACAACATTACAATACAAAGTACAACATATAGACAAGAGCACAAAAGAAAATACAGCTTATTTTGGATTTAAGTGAAAACGATTGCCAGCCCCCAATTTCGCATTTCCCGAAGGTCCTGACTTGGCGTTATGGGAATTTACTTAGTTTTTTTTTTTAATTTTTTCATGTAAATAATTAAGGAAGAATATTTTACTATCGTCAACATCTTCATCCGGTAATTTCCGAAACATATCGCTAACCATCGAAAAGAATCCTTCATTTTTTTCATTTTCCTTAGAAGAACAAAAACGTTTTTCACATATTTTGGAAATTTTTTCTAGAAACTTTTGCAAATCATCTGAATTAAGCCTTTTGCGGCTTCGATGACGTATCGATTGGTTTTCAACGGATGAATTCGTCTGGTCCTCAGCACACAAAACAGGCAAAGTCTATCGGGAATAGATTTTTAGAGGTAAGTGGAAGGAGTTGTTGTTTTCAATTCTACTCACCATCGCTATGCAATCGCTGCTACCGATTAAAGACTCCGGTTCGAATGAAAAATTTTTTGTATCAGGCTCACCGTAGAGCTCCTCAGCATCTGTGGCCAGTGAATTTTCTCTATAATGGAAAAATTCTCTAAATAAAAATTCAAAAAAATAAAAATAAGTAAATAAAAACAAAAACTTATTCCATTACAAAAAAATTTCTTACTTTTTAAGCTTTATCTGATCGCGCAAGAACAGTAAATAGGGGAAAAACTCCCAATCGTTATCGTCGTCTTTGGTAAATTCACCCGACTCCTGACGGTGTACTTGCTTCACGAATCGATCGCGTAAACTTCGCCATTTCGCCTGACAATCAGATGCTACGAAAGATTCGTATAAAATCAAACAAATTATGCAAAGAATTTCATATAATTCTTCTAACGTGATAGTTGTAGCTCCTTGCCTATGGACACCCAAGCCTCAGCCCGCGTTTTTCGATCTGTATAATATAGATGGTTCTTATCGTATATAACTTTGTGCGTTTTGACCACTTCTATAAGCCTTTTCATCTGTACTTTCCAGCGTTGCAGATCCGCCGATTTCTTAGGCCGGATTTCCTCACGTAGGAATTCCAGTTGATGGAAATATTCCCAATTGCTATCCACATAGTCAGGATCGTATTTATTCAACGTCTTGACGAACCTATCGCGTAAGTTCTTCCATTTGACCTGGCATTGTGATGCTACACCAAAATTTCATGAAATTTAAAACAATTAAGAATGTAATAGTCATGCGAGCCTGAGAATTAACCCTGCAGTAAATGCAGGGAAAATCGACCCCATTGTCACCAGTGCTGCACCTGAGACACGGTCAAAAGAATTTAACTATTGACCATTCATGTTATAAATTTGCTCTACGCGAATCACGGGGCTCTCTAGCGTAGCGATTAGCGTGTCTGCTCATTAATCCGAAGGTTCGGGTTCGAACCCCCGTAAAGGCGTGCAGGCGCAACAAATTTATTACATTAATGTTTGACCAAAATGGAACTGTAGACCATGTCAATAGTGAGACTATAAATGACGCCGTTGTCTCTACTGCATCGCTAATTCCAGCGTCGACTGGTGTCCTCTCACTGGTGACATGGACACCAGTGCAGAAGTGACTCTAGCAATAGTGACATTTCCTGCAGGGAAATTTCCAGCACACACACACACATATATACACATATATCAGAGGGGCCCTGCAGTAATTATCACTAGTGACTGATTCAATCTGTCACTAGTTCCTCCGTCACCGTCACTAGTGACCAACTGTACCCGTGCCATTGTATTCTCCTATGGACACTATGTATGAGCATATGTTCGAGCGGACACCAGTTGACGATTGAACTGGTGATGCTGTAGAGGCAGCTCATTAGCTATAGTACGTAAATGGAAAGCGCCGCGCACAGGGCTCGGATGGCTCAGTGTGAAGAGTCTGGCCTAGCGACCTGGAGACCCGTGTTCGAATCTCGCTCGGGCGGGTGCCAATTTTTTTTTTTTTTTTAAGTGTATAATATTATAGGTATCTCACAGGCTTAAAAAAATTTTTTTTTGCGAAAAAATTGGAAAAATTAAGTTATTGAAAATATAATTCATGAGAATTTTCGCACGAACTGTTAAAGCATTCAAGAGAATTCAGAATGGCAACTTTTTTCCCTCTCTTCTCACCCATAAGTATCCATAAGAATAATCCTCCGAATTTTACAATTTTCCACTTTTTCTCGCCTGCCCTGGGATTCGAACACGAGCCTTCGGATTGATGATCGGACATGCTAGCCATTACGCTACGGAGCCTTCTGATTCTCGTGCAGCAAATTCATTTAATTAATGCTCAAGAAAATTGAACTGTAGACCTCCTCGTTGACCATGTCTATAGAATGACAGTGGTGACGCTGGGGTCAATTTGCCCCGCATTTACTGCAGGGGGATTTTAATTAGCATAAAAAAACATACTTCTTCGATTTGCGATCTAAGAGACATTTTCATATAACCGCCCTTTGCCACGCCTACTTTTCAAGCTCTTATAAACAAAATTAAAGGCATTGAAAATATCAAAAATTCTAGATTTCATCAAAATGCACCAAAATTTTAAACATTTTTGGAAAAATATTTATGCTTTTTTTTAACAGACCCTAGCACTGGAAATACACTTAAAAATGTTCTGATCTGGTCCATTCTCAAACTTCTTGTTCTCATATTAATGCCAATACACAAACCAAATTTCGTCAAGATAGCTCAACTCCTTCCATAAGAAAACTGTATACGGACGGACACACGGAAATGACTAAAGACTTTCTCATGGAGACGCTGATTATTCCTGTACTAAATTTACTAAGGCTGCAATTATAGTGAAGCTAAAGCTGAAGCGTAGGCTATGTTTGTTCTAATTTGTTGTTGGGAAAATACAACGAACACTTATTAGCTTTCGCTTCAGCTTCACTATAATTGCAGACTAAGTTCTATTCTCGAGCGGTTCTAGACATTCAACACGTACGCACGAACGCAATTTACCTTCAAAACAAAGTAGCGTGGGGTATACAAGCTGCGAATATCAAATCATAAACATATTTACCATCCATATTCACCGCTTCACTGATAGATTCCCATGCTTCCTGGCGCTTTTTCCGGTTTTTATAATCTAGTCTACTCGTTTCATAAAGTATTCTATGCTTCTTCACTTCTTCTATCAGTTGTTCCATCGTTTTTTCTTTATTTTCTTTATCAATGTTTGTTTACCTTTGGATTTGAGCAATTGTTTTGGTATACCCAATAAACTAGTCCAGCTGATTAAATTCAGTGATGCCAATTGTAGACAACAAAAAAGGGATTTGAATGTAGGAAAATCGTTTGAGAAATGTTTCGGTCAAATCTCCACCTTTCTGAAAACCTAATAAATCATTTATATATTTAATATATACGAACGGTACCGCGACTTGTTTCCTTGCTTAGTTCAATATAAACTCCTACTTTCTGAGCAATTATGCTTGGTTTCAAACACTCCAACTAGATAGAACAGCAATTCTTGCAAATATTCAACACACCTAAACATATGCAACCGGTTTCAACCACCTGCGATATTGATTATAATTGATTCCACATACAAACATATTTCGTGTGTTCAATTGTTGTGCAGGATATCCTGCACTATTGAAAATCAGACATAGAAGTGGGACTCATGCAGCTTCGCAAATTGTGGGAAATGAGAAATTTGTCACACAACTGTCAAAATTTAGATGAAAATTTACGATGGGAAAAGTTGCGAAAGCATTTGCGAAGCTGCATGAGTACCACTAGAGACTCTTTAGACGCGCGATGGGAAATTTCCCAGACGCAAGCGTTTATTTTCACAATCATATGAGTTGGCAGCACTTGCCTTAAAGCGCATTCTAGTCTGAACAGATGTTCGCAGGCTGTCGTCGTGTACAATTTCAAGGCAAGTTAATTTTGGCTGCAGTCAGTTTAAGTTCCGAAACTACGAATTGACGGATATATTATATTCGGTTACATTGGCTCGACAAAAATTCGACAATTAAGCTCAAACATTATTCGGAGAAGAAAACAAAAACCGGCAGAGCTGGCAGCGTAATGGTCGCACTAGTGAAAGCATATGGCGGTCTTTTATAGTGTCGTGTAATACCCCAGACAGACGTTAATATATAACACACTTGATCTTCATTAAATATTTTTAATCCACTTTATTGATAAAAAAAAAAAAAAACATATAAATGTGTCAAATATTAGGTGTAGTAAAAAGAAATCCATTATTTTTGCATTAAATTGAGGGCTTTATTTAAGATAGTTAGAATGACCCGATTTAGGTCAAATATGCGCCGTTTTGTTCGATAACTTGTTGCCATTTTAAAGGTAACTTCATTATGCCTCTCTCATAGAAGCCCTCGTTCCTATTAGCAAAAAATTGAGACAGTCGAATTTCAGAAGCCTCTCTTGAAGCGAATGTTTCACCAGCAAAATTGTTCGCCATGGACAGGAACAGATTCACATTTTCGACAATTGGCCTTCCAGTGCGTGGTGCATCCTTGACATCGAAGTTACCGGAACGGAATCGACGAAACCAAAATTGCGCATGATTGGCTGTTACAGTATCAGGTCCATAAACGCTATTCACATTTTCAGCCGCCTGGCTTGCGTTTTCTCCCTTATCGAAGAAAAACTGTAAAATGTAGCGAATTTTCTCTTTGCTGATGTCCATCTTTGACAAGCTCTCAAACAAAACTGAATCAATCAATCAAAAAAGTGTCAAAAAAGCATTTTTAGTAGGAACTGTCATCTTTCTAATGCCCCCTAGCGGAACACGATCGGACTTATACAACGCGAGATGCAGATAAATAACGCCATCTATTGGAAAAATAATGGATTTCTTTTTACTACACCTAATATAATTTATTAAATCAACCGCAATATCAAAATGGAGAAAAATTATTGCGATAAGTGCACTTTGAATCTGAATTTATATAACCGAATCCATACACGCTCAAATCATGCCATAAACGCTCAAGCATGCTTGGAAGCCCAGCATATTTGACCGTGTGTGGCGCTGCTTCGTTTTCTGTCTAGCGTCGTCGATTCCATACCTGAGCTTCTTAACACTTTATTCCATACTTGTGGCGTTTCTTGATTGTCTAAAAACTTGAGCAAAATCAAAATTATTTTATTTTTTGAAGGTGTGGCATTGTGTTCGAAAAAAAATTTGAGTGTGTATGACGGAGCTTGCAAATATGCAAGTAAAAAATCACTTGAGCCCAGTCGGCAATGAGTCAACATCTCTGGGAAAATATCAATTCCAAATAATAAGACAAGGCAGGAATTTTTCAGCAAAGTATTCCAAAAACTAATATAAATTAAACGAAATGAAATTCATTAAAGAACATTATCATGTATCAAAAGTATAAAGTTTAAAGCGAACCCGACACGGTACTGAATAGCCTACTGAATTCATACGTACGTGTTCAGTATGTTTGCGTTGACACGTTACTGAATTTAGTATACTTCATTATTTGTCGCTTGTTTTCAACGAGTGCAGACGACGATGTCAAACGCGGACAAAATAATTTTGGCGGCTGTTGTAGTGGCATTAAAAAAAGGAAAACGAGAAACAAAAAAATTTTTTTTAAACTCAGTCTTTATTTCTTTTTAAAAAAATAAAAAAAATAAAACAGTCTTCATAGGTTTTTAAGAAAAAAAAAAAAAAATTAATTCAGTATTTTTTTGTTTTAAGAAAATAAAAAAATTAATTTAAGTTTTCACTAAACTAAATAAATAATTTAAAAACTATATACATAAAATACAGTGTTGCCAGTTTAGGGGTTCTCCCCCTAGATTTAGGGGTTTTTCCTACTTTTAGGGGGTCGTTTAGGGGGAACAAATTTTTAGGGGCATGTTTAGGGGAACAAATTTTCCTAGGAGAATTTTAGGGGCTTATGATATATATGTATAAACAAATATTGTGCGAAGTTTAAAGTGTTTGATATAGAAAATCTGTCAAATTTGTTGTTGTTCTTTCCAAATTACTTTTTTTCATTTCGAATATTGTACTTTTTAGGGGGCACATTTCGAATCTGGGGGGAGTTAAGGAGTAGTTTTAGGGGGAGCTACCTGGCAACACTGATAAAATAAGTTTGGCTCAGCACCACTCCTATCAGTTTCCTTCATGCGTTTTACCTCCCGCTTGTAGTTGCTGCGCAAATTGTTAATTTTTTTCCCAACACCGTTTTTGGATGCATTTGGATACCGCTCTTGGTATTTTTCTAGGAGCTGCTGGTTTTGTTGTTCCCGTATAACTCGATTGCTATATTCTGGGCTTTTTATATCCCACAGCGGAGGTAAACCACGGTAAAATTCAATGAATTCCAAAATAAATGATTTATTATCGTTGTCCGCCATCACGTCGTCTCGCCGTAAAATTTTCTCTCAAATGAATTCAGTTACTGAATTCAGTATGTCGCGCATACGCGTTACTGAATTCAGCCATTCAGTACGCAAAATCAAAACGATTTGGATTTTGCGTACTGAATCGCTTCCCTCGTTGTAAGTGAGACGCATACACATCTATTTCACTAATACACATATAGCGTTCAGTACTGAATTCAGTACCGTGTCGGGTTCGCTTAAGGCTGAGATCACACCAGATCAAACGAAACCGAAACAAAAGTGGTATTCAAGCAACAGTGCAAATCGCAGTGTGCAATATTTGCACTGCTTTTTTTGTACGCAATTTGACAAGTGCAAATATTGCACACTGCGTTTGCACTGTTGCTTGAATACCACTAAAGTGTTTTCAAAAACAACAGTACATTGTGCAACACAATTGTTAAGTACAACAAAAACGTTTGGCCGCTTTCCTCTCTCCGAGAAACTTGCGTTTTGTTGAACGATGTTGACGTTATCTGTAAACGAGCGCTATGGCTTCGGTAATGCTTGGTTCCCAAATTCCAATAGCGTGCAAATTCCTACGCAGTAATTCGTCCAGATAATTCAGCACATGCAAGCTTGTGCAACCAGTTGCAATCGAAAGCGTTGTTGATTGTAATTGATTTCATATGCTTACATGTGCTGAATATGTGCTGGAATTGCTGCACAGAAAATTGCGCACTATTGGTGGTAACCGGCCATAATCCATCAAACTAATTTTCGGTCGGCTTTCACGATCCCAATAAAAATTACATCGATTAATACCTAAATTGAATAATGAAAGAGTAATGACTTTTTCATCCATTGCATAGGTAGGTAGATAAAGAAATAAGTTATTTAATAAATCCGAAAAGAAACTTAATATCCCTTGAATAAAAAGGCTTTTCTCGGAATGAGCTCGTTCATTAAATGGAAGCCCAAGGCTTGCTTACAAGCACGGACCGATCCAGCTTTTTTAGCGCTCTGGGCAAAAGCAATATTCGCCGGCCCTGTGATGGCTCTAAGGGATTATTAGTTTTCCATATCTATAGGTAACTCCCAACCAATTTTCAAGCTTTCCACCCCCAGTATCGGGACCTGCTTACAAGATCAATATCCTATATACAATCCAATATCCAATATCTATTTCAATAAAAGTCGCGAAATACAAAAAATATACTTATATATCGCACCCTTGCTAATAAATCGGCACAATTCAAAATTTTTTCATCAATTTTTTTTATGTACGATTGAATTTTTCTGTAAGAAACCCAACACATGGAGAATGGTTGAATGGACCAGCAGTCGATTAAGAGTAATATTAGTTTAGAAAAAATTTTATTTCTCCTTAGAGTCAAGAGGGATTGAATGATTGATTCGAGAAATGCGAAATTTTGAATTGTGCCGATTTAGTAGCAAGGGTGCGATATAAAACTTTGAAAATAACAGGTTGGCTGATAAGTCCCCGGTCTGACACATAGATGGCGTCGCTAGTATTAAATGCATATTATTTTTATATAGTGGCAACCTTCAAATGATTCGTGTCAAAATTTGACGTCTGTAAGTCAATTAGTTTGTGAGATAGAGCGTCTTTTGTGAAGCAACTTTTGTTATTGTGAAAAAAATTGAAAAAAAAGGAATTTCGTGTTTTGATAAAATACTGTTTTCTGAAGGGAAAAAATACAGTGGAAGCAAAAACTTGGCTTGATAATGAGTTTCCGGACTCTGCCCCAGGAAAATCAACAATAATTGATTGGTATGCAAAATTCAAGCGTGGTGAAATGAGCACGGAGGACGGTGAACGCAGTGGACGCCCGAAAGAGGTGGTTACCGACGAAAACATCAAAAAAATTCACAAAATGATTTTGAATGACCGTAAAATGAAGTTGATCGAGATAGCAGAGGCCTTAAAGATATCAAAGGAACGTGTTGGTCATATCATTCATCAATATTTGGATATGAAAAAGCTCTGTGCAAAATGGGTGCCGCGCGAGTTCACATTTGACCAAAAACAACAACGTGTTGATGATTCTGAGCGGTGTTTGCAGCTGTTAACTCGCAATACACCCGAGTTTTTTGCGTCGATATGTGACAATGGATGAAACATGGCTCTATCACTACACTCCTGAGTCCAATCGACAGTCGGCTGAGTGGACAGCGATCGGTGAACCGTCTCCGAAGCGTGGAAAGACTCAAAAGTCCGCTGGCAAAGTAATGGCCTCTTTTTTTTGGGATGGGCATGGAATAATTTTTATTGATTATCTTGAGAAGGCAAAAACCATCAACAGTGACTATTATATGTCGTTATTGGAGCGTTTGAAGGTCGAAATCGCGGCAAAACGGCCCCATAAGAAGAAGAAAAAAGTGTTGTTCCACCAAGACAACGCACCGTGCCACAAGTCATTGAGAACGAAGGCAAAAATTCATGAATTAGGCTTCGAATTGCTTCCCCACCCACCGTATTCTCCAGATCTGGCCCCCAGCGACTTTTTCTTGTTCTCAGACCTCAAAAGGATGCTCGCAGGGAAAAAATTTGGCTGCAATGAAGAGGTGATCGCCAAAACTGAGGCCTATTTTGAGGCAAAACCGAAGGAGTACTACCAAAATGGTATCAAAAAATTGGAAGGTCGTTATAATCGTTGTATCGCTCTTGAAGGGAACTATGTTGAATAATAAAAACGAATTTTGACAAAAAAATGTGTTTTTCTTTGTTAGACCGGGGGACTTATCAGCCAACCTGTTATGTATGTATTTAGAAATGGTGTAGGACATGGGTGGCCAACTGCTTGACTTCATTAAAAAAATGTTGCGCTAGCAACGGTTATGAAAATTTTTCATTTCGCACGCACTTGAAAAGCTTTTGGCCACCCCTAGTCTAAGATAGCGCTATTAACTGCCCTTGTGATGTGGACTATCCTTGATTGCTTCTTTTAAAGCTGTCGGTACTGATTCATTTAATTCTTTTTTTCAATTCTTGAGGTCAATGAATAGCAACACCTCTGGATAGCAACACCTCCAATGACAAAATGAATCCGCCGCTGCAAAAAATTGATACACATAAAAACCGTCAAGCACGAACTCTGCCTCATTTTGACGTTTAGTTCCTCATTGGAATAGATCCTGTAAGGATCACCAATATAATGTCTTCGCAAATAAATGCAAGAAATCGTGTTCGAGAGCATTGTTCACAGTTGTCAAATTTGATTTTGAATTAGGCACATATCTATACAAAAAAATTAACAATATAACAATGAAAAAAAAAAAAAAAATTGAATTTGTAAAACTTCATAATTTTAGAATAATTACCTTTCAATGAGTTAACACATTTTATTGCAACCATATAAAGGCCGTTAATCAAAAGTGTAAGCAGAACCTCGCAGTCCCTCTGTTGCGATACTGTTGTCCGTTGGGCCTCGTCTTTGAATTAATAAGCACAACCTGAAGAGCGTTTAAGCCTTTGAGCCGTAAGGCATAAGCCTTAAGCTTTCAAGTGGTCACATGCAACGAATGCCAGCGTCCACCACTTCCCCGCTTTTCGATTGATCCATATGTAAACAAAGTCACACACTGCAAGAAAAAAGTGATTTTTGGTGGGTATGTACATATGTCTAAAGTAAAAAGAGCGCTTAACATGTAAGCGACTCCAAGGACTTGCGCTTTAAGTTTCACCCAAAAGAAGTTACCAAAGTAACATTGCAAACTAGCCGCGAACTATTTTGAGGCTTTACATGCATACATACATATGTACATATTTACCTGCACACACACCGAATTTTGTTTCAAAAAGGAGCACAAGCACAAAAGTTTACACTGCCGCTTTGTTTGGACGTGTTCGCGGATAGCACAATCCTTTGTCCTCTTTCGTGCCTCGAATCTCAGTTTTTTTTTTTTTTCTGACATTTCTCGTTTTGATTTTCGTTTGTGTTTTTGGTTATTGTTTGTATTGTTGTTGTTTTCATTCATAGGCCTGAAATGGAGTTTGGAAAAATGCAAAAGTATTTAATTACGAAAATTTTTTAATTCCATCCTTCGCAGCTGAATCGCCATGGAGGAGTTTAAAACGATTACACCAAATACGTCGGTTGTGAGAATTTCGGCTTGCTTGGAAAAAATCTATAAGAAAATATGTGAGTCTCGTGACAAGAACGTGCCGGAGCATAGCATTAAGGAAATTGAATTCCTCAAGACGCAATGCCGTACCGAAAGTCCTCAGCTAAGTTTGATGAGCTGTCAAACATTTGTCCGGCTAGTGGAGAATGGCGTCTTGGAGTCAACAAATGTCCTCACCATCCTAATAACCATGCTGTCACATGCGAGGTAAAAACTCATTTTATTCCATTATTTAATTTATTTTAACCCCCCAAAAAAAAAATTAGATGTTCACTAAATCACATGACAAATCATATGACTGGACCTAAAAATTCAGAAGATCCTTCTATAAAAACGGAACTTATGTAGATCTACGGTAGGCGAGGCAAAACAAAACAAAAAATACTCCTCAAAAATATACATACTTACACTCCTTTAGGTAATGTTCGCTTTTACCGTTCCAAAAAAAAGTTAGGCCCAGATTAAAATTAAGCTGCTGACTTACATCCATGTTATGCTTAATATTCTAGGTTGCGAAATATGTATTCATAAATAGCTTCTGAAGAGCTTAGACCTCTTTGCTTTCGCTCTGTACAAAAATCAAGACCTTAGAGGCCGTCCATTAATTACGTTAGTATAAAAGGAGTGGAGCGGTTCAAAAAATCGTATGCTCGCTTACATGGTAGTCTGATTTACGCTTAAATATGCTTACGTGGGTTGGTCAAAAATGGTAAAAATCTCTCTTACGTAATTAATGGGCAGCCCCTTATACATATTTCACCACCCAGTGTGTAGACAATGGGACCTTTTTCACGCTCTTCAGACACCATAATTTCCTTATTGATGTCTTGAAATGATTATTAATTAGAATGCGTCGAAAACTATAACGTTTTACAACGGAAATTTAGCTTAATTGACAATGACTATGACCGACAAAACAAAGACCTCCTCGCAATATAATCTTTATTCTTTCAATTTATAATTTTCTACCTCAACGCGGTATATTATTTATCGAAATGGTAGCCCCCCTTTTTTTGTCGGTCAACAACGTCGCATACGAAGCGCGAACACGTCCTCCTACCAGAGCGCCCCATAAAATACAATACCAACTAAATATGTATGTATGTACAAATTAAGCTACACACTTCCTGTTGCATGAAGTTAATGCGCTAATTTGATTTCGTGCCGTAAAAAACCCCCCCATTTGAATGAACTTTCTTCTACTTTATGTCCTCATTGTAAGCGAATTTAAATGCCGCGTTTTCTGTATTTTTTTTTTTCTTTCTTTTTTTCTTTTCTAAGCCAAATAATAAACGCTCAAGCATGTGTCGAGAAAACACAATGGTCAATTGCTATTTTTAATCGTTGGCAACCATTAAAACCTCATTAAAATGCGAACTGTTTGTTCTTTTTAACCTTTCTAAAACAATAAAAAGTTACAATATAAAAATTTATACAAAATATGTATATTTAGCGTATTGACCTCGATAAGATTTCAGTTTGCAACAATTAAATGATGATTTAATTACGACCGCTAATCAGCTAATCAGGAATGAAAGTTATATTGAAATATTTTTTTTTTTTTTTTTTTGCTTTGAATTTATTCACATTTGTCGTGCCGGTCACTATTGAACTTGAAACTCGCATTTTTCAAGGTCTCGTCACCAGTAAGCGGACACAACAGAGAACGAAAGAAAGAAAAAAAAAACAATACATAAAACCTAATGAGTCCTTGCAACAAAGCAACAAAAAAAAAAAAAAAACGTTTCAGGAAATTTACACCTTAGATTCCTAACCTATGCAAATAAAAAACAAGTAAGGGTGTTATAGTCAGGCGAGCCTGACAATAAAATACCCGACACAGGCACACATGTTCAAATAATTTTTAATATCAAAAGGTGTTTAAGGCCATAGGGGCCCCATATACCGACTTTTGTTTAATTTCTTTATGAAAACCGCCCTTTTGCCACGCCCACTTTTCCAATTTTTCGGAATTCTAATCGGAGGCCTAAATATACGCGCAAATTCTAAGTTTCATTGCATTATTTGGAAAAAGTCCGATTTTGGGGCAGTTTTGAGATTTTTGTGACAGACCCTAGTACTGGAGGTACCCTTAATAATGGACCGATCAAGAAAATTTTTGGGCAGGATGTTTATGGCTACAAAGGAAGTACAAGTGCCAATTTTCGTTCAAGTCGGATAGGCGTTTCGGGAGTAGGAGACAATTTTCGAAAAACGCCCTTCTGCCACGCCCATTTTTCTAATTTTTGTAAATCACATTAATTGGTCTAAAATATGTTCAAATGCCAAATTTCATCAAAATATCTTGTAAAACATCGGTTTTAGAGCAGTTTTTGTGATTTTCATAACAGACCCTAGTACTGGAGGTACCCCTAAAAATGGTCCGATCGGGTCCATTCTCGAACTTGTTCTTACTCATGTCCCCGTGAGCACGCATACCAAATTTTGTCAAGATAGCTCAACTCCTTCGATAAGATAACTGTATACAGACAGACAGACGGACGGACATGTCTAAATCGAATTTCCTGGTGACGCTGATCATTTCTATATA
Source organism: Chlorops oryzae (assembly GCA_020466095.1). Lineage (NCBI taxonomy): Eukaryota > Metazoa > Arthropoda > Insecta > Diptera > Chloropidae > Chlorops > Chlorops oryzae. Next base: position 51,763,048 of record CM035806.1, on the reverse strand, counting down.
TATTTTGTATGGTCTATCTCGACTAGTTCTGGGTGTTACACACAACCACACAAACGCAATATACCCTCGACACAGAGTGTGTCGGGTATAAAAAACGAGGAAAAAATTCAATAAACGTGAGGAATCCGAGGCCAGCGTAGAAAAGCAAAAAGTGTACAGAAAAATTCCCGGCATAGAAATTTCAGTCTATGGCGATGATATTGTAATTATGGTTAGCTTACTTGCATATTTTCAAATTTTTTAAGACTCACGCATGTCAAACGGAACAAGTAAAGGCCAAAGTCCAACCTAGCGAGAGCTCGTTGCGAGAGAGCAAGACGTCACGCAGACAAATGTCAAAACAGTTTCAATGAATGCATTCATATGAAGCCAGCTCCAATGTGACTCGTTGCGAGAGCTCGCAACTAAGGACTAAGAGAATGATCTGGCTAGCCATAGGACTTTGTTAGTAAAAATATAAAAAAACGCCTATTCAACTTTGGAGTTCTGAGAGAATGATGATAGTTGCATATTTTGTGCGACATCAAGGCTTCATTTCTTTCATCATGCCTACCTACATATGCCTGCTCCATAGAGGGCTGACTTCGCTTCGACGGTAACATGGCATTCTCGAATGCCGCTCGCTTTCGGAAGCAGGAAATATCTTGTCACAGTAGTCCTTGCAGGATGCAGTGACAATGCGATTTTGTTCTTTGTCCTTAAGCCTTAATTTAAACCAGTGCTGCCCAACACGACCACTTGTACCATTTTGCACATTTTTCACATGTATGTATGTGTGCATGATACAAAGAGAGCAAGATACCCAGCAGATTCCCAGCAGAATATTATGTCGGCGGTGAACACATCCGCGCGTCTTTCAGAGCGAACGCCTCGGTGAAATGCTCCGCATGACAGTGTCAGCGAGGTGGAGCGAAAAATTCATGCCCGATTGTCATTTACATTTTGAAATCGTCTTGCTTGAATCTCATTAGCTGCTTAAATTTAAATTTGGTTTTAGCGTCAGGAGATCATTTGCGGGATGTAGCGTATGGCATGCATACTGGCCTCATAATCCGAAGATCGCGGGTTCGATCCCTGCCCGAGCCAAACAATAAGTGTAGAAGGAAAAAAGATTTTTAGAAAAATTCGAAATACACGAAAAAACGCGATGAGAGAATCCTCTCTCGAAACTCGAGTTTCCTTCCTGAACTCAGGAGAACGAGAGAGAGTTGTCAAACGGGTTCTAAAAGTAGAAACACTCACGCACTGCGCCGCAGTGCCATCTGTCACATAGAAATCAAAATGTATGAAAATGCATGAAAGCAGACACTCAAAATATTAGCATGGCATAGCATGGCATAGCGTTCTAAAGATTTTAGATTTCCTATGCTAATTTGACAGCTGTAGTGTTGCCATTGTTTGGAGACCTGCACTGAGACTTGCATTGTTTGGAGAGCTGCCCATTCTAGTTCATTTCCATATTATTTTGCTGTGCGTCACTGATTACTACAAATTTTCTCTATGCCATGCCATGCTATGCCATGCGCCGCAGTGCGTGAGTGTTTCTACCTTAAGAAAAGACAACGAGAGAGAAAAAAAAGAGCACATGCGCAGCTCTCAAATACTTTTTTCGCTGCAGCGGACTTTCTCGCGCCGCCCCGATGAACTTGTCCGGCGTGAAGCGTAATGCCATTCGTGTAGAAATTTCACCGCGCGACTCCTTTACAAAGGGAGTTGGGACGGCTCCTTTTCCACGCGGAGTCTACCGCGGATATCCGCCTGACATTTTCTGCTGGGAAACTTCGTCAATGCAAGTCAGATAACTCACAGCGAAGTTGACAGGGGATTCAAACACACAATTATGGATATTAACGTATAGGTTTGGCCATCACTGATTTACACAGACGCTGTGTATAAAAAAAATGACAAAGCAAATACCAGCGGCAAAAATCTCGGCTATATCACAGAGTATTAGTCTGGACAGCACTGATCTTAACCAATCCAAGCGCCCGTTTAGACGTATGATCAACATCGTTCAACAAATTATCAGATTCCCTTTTCATGTTTCGTTTGTGTCCACACAGCCAAAAACTGCTTCGTTCAACAAATGCTTCAACATTTTATATTTCGACGTTTCCCTCTTGCGCGTAGGAACGATGTTAGAAATGAAAGAAAATTATTCCTTATGCATCTCTCAAAAAGGATTGATATTCCGAATGTATTGAACGCAAATACAACAATGCAATTTCAAAAAAACAAAAACTATTAAATATTGCTTGGATATGTTTGTTTTTATTTTCATCTAAATGTATAAATAGGAGAGATTGTAACAGTTATAAGTTTTATTTAAAACAATCAAAAATAAATCTTATTGCTTGATTTATATTATTTTTCGTTCAAAAATAAAAATCAAATTTCGAATTTAAAATAATTAAAAAGCTAATACAATGAAAAATATCAAACGAGATGCTAAAAAAAAAAAATAAATAAAATTTTATAGCGAAGGCATTCGAACCTTTCCGCTCGAATGACAAAAATATTTGAAGCAAATGTAAAAATCGCACAGGGGTTGTTTTCAAGTTTCACGCTAAGAATATAGGCACAAAGAGAATAGCCGAGTACGTTCAACAAAAACCATCTTCCTCTCCCCGCTAGCGTCTCTCCTACGAACTGCGTTTTGTTGAACGATGTTGAAGCACGTCTAAACGGGCGCCAAGTTAGAAATAAAACAAGAGCATTTACATATTTTTTTTTTTTTTTTTTCTATTAAAAATAATTGGCTTTGTTTTTTCTTCGTCTATTTCCAGTCCATTACAATATATAACCATAACGGAAGGCATTGTGAATTTACTTCTGCTAAACTTAAAGCGAAAAGTAGCTACATTACAGGACAACGAAATCTATTACAGTCAGTTCGGTATCAAAACGCAGCAACATCCTATCATAACGTTGCTACAAAATCCCATCGTCAATATGAACGATGTAGCCAACAAAATTGCAGGCATTTGTAATCACCATGACAAACAGTAAGTAAAAAATACTCATGTTACACTTTTAAAACGTATGTATGACTGACGTGACCACCCAGCAAAGAACGTAACGGTTACATAGCTGGTTACGTACCCGTTACAGCAACCTGATGTTGCATTATTTTCTACGTTACACATAGCCACTGAATCATTCGTTATAAATACCTGAGAGGTAACTAAGGTTTATTTTTCTGCGCTCTCTCATACAGCCCGATTCTGAATATTCCGGGGGAACGAATTCCCGGGGAATTTACATTTCTCGAGAGTAAACTTCTTATGTGTTAAATATTTGGGGAAAGAATATTTAATTGGTAATGGGTATTTGACCCATACCCATAATTTTCCTTACCCTATCTATTTGAAAAAGGAGAATTTTGGTCTCGAGAGAAGTAAATTCCCGGGAATTCGTTCCCGGGAATATTCAGAATCGGCCTGATAAAGAAAAATTACAAATACATATGTACATACATATGTGAATTACATTTTTATGTTTTGATTATAAGCTAGTACAAAAAGGTAGAGGAATTTGCAATTTGAACTCAAAATAATTTCTTCGGCTAGTACACAAGAGTGAAAAAATGAGCGGAGGAATTTGACGTTGCGTTTAATTTAAAAATTGTCAACAGATGGCGCTGAAGCGAATTTCTTCGCTATTTATTGGCCAAGATGAATAAATTGCCATAATTGACATAAGCAGCTGATTCTACCGGGAAAATATGGAGAACGGTCATAATAAGTCTGTTCCCGTACTGCACGAAACAGCCCAATTCTTTGAAAACTGTATGAAAATTGGGCAGGTTTGGGCAGTTTCGTGCAGTACGGGAACAGACCTATTGGCTTTGAGTATTAATATTATGAAGCTTCAAACAGATGACACATATCAATTCAAAATTACCGCCTTATAGTATCTGTCAATCTGACATTTGTTCGATGAAATAAAATTTATTGAGCCTCAATTCCGCTAATGAATTCCTTTGCCTTTGTGTACTAGCTTTATGTATGAAATTATTTTTAGTGGTATTCATGTAATAGCGTAAAGCATGCAAAAATGACAGTTGAATACTTTCATCTCACATGTTGCATGAGTGCATCTCATCGTCGGCTTCTACATTGAACGATTATCGACGCGATTTTCACAACGATTTTTTCAAATTCCCTTTTGAAATTGTCTTCTGTCGGTGTTCGCTTCTACACTACACGATTTGCAAGCAACCGCAAAGAGTATAGATATAGAAGAGGCGGCATTTCGCAATTTTCTCACTTCCCTCTTTCTGAGTTTCATGCATATCATGAGAGAATATACCACGTGCGATAGTAGAAAATAACCAAAGCAAAGAAATGGAAAGAAATACAGAAGGCAAATGAAAACGTAAGCAACCAATGTCTTTCAGGCACGGAGTTAAAATTTTTTTTCAAGGGTCTGCGTAAAAGGTTCTTTTGAAAGTCATATAATACATATTTACTTGAGTTTGATTTCAATACCAAATATGAGGTAGCCTTGTTTATTTATTCAATAAAAGTTAAATTTTTCAAAACATATTCCTATGTAAAAACTTTTTAGAGAGCCTTATGTTTATTTCAGGGGCTACCCCTTCGGCTGCGCTATTGCTGACTTTATGCACGCCTGCGTTGGCGAATTACTTTCGCATGCCTTTGGACACAAATCAGAATAACAACTTTTCATATGTGTGCGTGTGTGTTAGAAGGATTTTCGTTGTCATGCATGTTAAGGACAATGTGTAAAATATGAATTCGTACAGATAATTTTTTGGGCAAAATAATTTTTTTTACACTTTACAAATTTTCCAAGATGTTCAATTAAAATTCACACAGAAATATATTTGAATTTATGTTTGAAGTAAAATTGGACATGGGATTTTATTAGTTATTTGAGCGTAAAGCCTGTAAGACTTGAAAATACTTTTCTCCAAAACTTACGAGTAAAATTTGAATTTTGATCACTGTGAAAGGTAGAAAGTTGTTGTTGCTAAGTGCGGTTCTACATTAAGAGGCAAAACACGTCTCACTGAAAGAAACTCATAAGAGGGACGGAGATGTAATGTCATCCGTCTCTACCACTCTCATGTGTTTAATTCCAGTGAGTCGTGTTTTGCCTTTTAATGCAGAACCCTACTTATATGTTGCTTAATGATAATTACGGGGGAGAACGTAGGAGAGAAGTAAAAAGTAAGAAGGCGCTAAAAATTTCGCATAGGATAAATTCTCTTTGCTAGTTCGCCGAGGGAATTTATATATTTATGTTTCCGAATTAATTTATTTATTTATGTTTCTAAAAATTTGTTTTTATAAAATGTATTTTTTCTGCCGTTCGGCAGAAAATGGTTAAAAAAAAGGGTTAGCCGTTTACGTTTTTACATGTGAGAATTATGGATAATGGTTAAGTTTCATTACAGAAAATATTATTATTTTCTAGGGAATGTAAAGACTGATGGCAAAAACGCGTAAAAATATTGTTTTAACTACGTTTTTTAACGGCCCTACACGTTAAAAATAAAATTCAGAGCTAACAATTACTTTTTATAACAACTTTCAAAAGAACATATATTTTCAAACAAGCATCTTACAGCCGACAAGACCTCCACTTTTCCGTAAATCGCTTGATGGAAGGCACTCTACAAAACCGAACGGCGGCTTCGCTACGTTGCACGGGTAGCAACAGATAAACAACATAAGCAGCAGACTCGAAAAATGATTTTTTGATTTTCAAGAAGCCAAAAATGTTCGAAGCACACAACGTCCAAGTACAAACGTAGGCTAAGTGTAAGCGAACGTAAAGTGTACGTGAACGCACACTCTAACGTTCTCATATTCCGTTCAATAGAAACGACAAAAAAAATGAACACACAACGTGAGCGACGGCAATTCGCGAAATGCGAATGAGCGAAAGAGAAAGGAGAGCCAGAACTGGTTTTGGTTGCAAAGTCATTTTTCGCATATTCTCTTTCCTTTCTCATCTTTGTTTTGATCATGTTCTGTTGTGAAAAAAGTTCATATTCTTTCGATATGCGTGAAAAACGAATGAGTGAAAAGCGTAGAGCGCGTAACGCGAAATGCCGCCTCTTCTATATCTATACTCTTTGGCAACCGATTTATACTTTGTTGTGTTTTTCTTATGACATTCGTTTATTGGATTTATGCGAATTAAGTAAGTAAGTAATAAAATAAGTGGTTGTGACGCATTTTAAAATATATAAATTAAATTAGAATGGATTCAGACACTTCATAAAAAATTATTCGAACAATTCTTTGAAACTGTTTTCCGCTCTACGAACGGCGGGAAAGGCAACTGTCAAAAATCGGCATGGAAATCGACGACATGGCTAGTACAAACGATTTTGACCGCTTCACTTTCGTCTCTCCTCCCTTGCCTACAAACGCAAAAATCGGTGAGTGCTGTTGGCCGACAATCGTCCAATGTAAAAGTAGACTAAGCAGATTGCGTGCAAAGTTGTGAAAAACAGCTGATCAGTTCTAAAATTTGAGGAAAATCATAACATTCTAAAAGACAAATGTTAGTAAAAATATATTTCCTTAAAGTTTCAATGAAATAGCTTTTTGTGAACGTGCTCGCTCAACCGAACGAATTCGTGTATGAACGAAACCTACTTTTTTTTTTTTTTTTGACCGTCTTTTCAATAACTTATGGTCACAACGCATATGGCCGTCTGAACGCCGTGTAACATACGTTTACGAACTACCCAGCCGTCAAATATCTCCGACCGGACAAGATCAAGAGTGATTTCACCGGGAACTATAGACGACATTGTCACTCATGACTTCTTTGTTGACAATTTCATCAAACAACGGTGCTGTTCACATGCTATTTGAATTTAAATAAGATATTTGCTTCAATTGACTCAAAGCCTGCCGTGGCAAAGGGCTGTCCCTTAATTACGTAAGATTTTTATTACTGTTTTCCTTTTCGCGTCTTAAGTATCTGCTCTATCTTTCTCGCTTTTTATAACATAACTGTCTGCGCAAAGACGTACGGGCACATTTTTCTAAAAATAAAAAGTTTTCAAAAAAGGCAAATAATAAAAAATAGTCTTTTTAAATTACAAAAAAGGAAAATATGTTTGAGAGCTCTCTGAACTCAGGGAAGAGTTTGTAACTGCGCAGCTGTCAAATATTTTTTTCACTATTTCACCATGTGGAGCGAACAAGTTGCTGTCATATCCATGTGCAATGTCACGCAAAGTGTCCTACGAAATCTCATGCATGCATAGTCACCCTGACATCATCCACACTGTAAGCGTGACTTTTCCCACTGGATAACTTTAGCAGTTCTTCATATTGGTGATGTTACGAATGTGGGTTTTTTAAACACTATCGCGAATGCGAATACAAATGCGAATATCTGTCGTCGATATTCGCAAATGCGAATGCAAATGTTCAGTTTTAAATTAAGCGCCACTTCTTTATGCTTTGGTATTGACAGCTGACGTGCAGTGTAAACCCGACATATTTTTTGTTAGAGTGTTTTCCTATGATCCATAAAAAGAATTTATTTAATTAATCTATTTGCGTAAGGAAAATGAATTTAAATTTGTTCTCCAAGCCTTTTTTGAATAAGGCCCCATCTACACGATGCAAGTTTTCGCTTGGCAAGTTTTAGTACTTGTGTGCAAGAACTTGCGTGACCAATCCACACGATGCTAGTTAATTTTAGCTTGCAGCTTGCTTGAAAGTAATCTAAAGATGACTTGCACGCAAGTGCTTGGGCACATAGCCACACGGCGTTACTAAAAGTTGCTTTTCAGAAGCATTTTTTTTAGAACATGTAGCTTGCCAGCTTGAAGGTTTTTACATTCAAGTAGAAGTTCTTGCCGCAAGTTTGACAGTTGGTATAAAAAATCATATTTTAACCTAAAATAGCAAAAATGAATAAATAAATAAAGAAAGTTCTAGCAGCGGTGCTCATTTTGGAAGAAATAGAAAATTATAGAAAAAAACCAAAACGAACAATTTGGGCACGCAAATTCTTTTTTAGAGGAGACATAAATCCCTTTTATGAGAATTCAATGAATGACCTATCAAATGAAGGTGAACAATTCAAAGCGCTTCCATTTCACTGGTTTACCCCCAGAGCTTCCAGAGCAATGAATGCAATTTGTCCTTTATAACCAGCTTTTACAAATTTGTTTTTTCGGCAATGGCTTCGTAAGCTGCCTCTTTTTATACCTTTTCCGAAGGAAAGGGTATATTAAGTTTGGCACGGAGTATGTAACATACCCTCTAACGGTTAAAATTTGACCATGACCACCATTCGCGAAATTCGGAAAAATTTTATTTTCACTTTTTTGAATTGAGTATTTCGCAGCTAGACAAAATGTCCTCTAAGGTTAAAATTTGATCAAGACAAACATTCGCGAAATTCGCAAAAATTTGATTTTCACTATTTGAATTGAGTATTTCGCAGCTAGACAAAATGTCCTCTAACGGTTAAAATTTGACCATGCCCACCATCCGCGAAAATTTTGTGCTTAATAATAATTCTCGAGGTTGAGAAGCTTAATCGAAGTACAGATAAGGTAAAAATAGATATCCAAGCTAGAACAACGAAAACAGCAGGAATTTTTGTTATGGTAATGTTTTAACATATTTTAGGCTGAGGAAAAGGTATGTGTGCAGTCGGCTTAGCCGATGTAAACTTTTTACTTTTTTTTGTAGTCCATGTGTGACTTTTGCCACAAGCACTCATTTTGCTGGTATTCTTCAGTAATTATTTCAATTTGCTCCTCTGACACAGCCATGTTGATAAAAAAAAATGCGAAAAATTTTATTCAATAAATAGCTAGCTATGAAGAAAATAATAAATATTGAAACATAGCACTCGCTACTTTCTTGAACCTGACAGTTTTGTAAGCGTGCAAGTAAAAAAAATGCTTCTAGCAAATTGGAAGATTGTATTTCTACACGATCTGAATTTTCTTTAGGCAAGTTCTTGCATGGAAGTCTTGAAAAACCTGCCGCAAGTCCTTGCAAGCATTCTACACGATGCAATCTCCTTGCCAAGTACTTGCAGAAGTGACTTGCCAAGTGAAAACTTGCATCGTGTAGATGGGGCCTAACTTTTAAATATTGTTTTGAAATCTACAAATCAATACACATATCAAAAATCAATCTACATAAAAGAAATATATCGCACCCTTGCTCTTAAATCGGCACAAATCGAAATTTTTTTAACCAGTTTTTTTTAATGTTCGACTACATTTTTCTACAAGAAACTCAACATCTACAAAACTAATGCTTATATTGAATGATGCAGTAGTCGATTAAGAATAATATGAATTTAGAAAGAAAATTATATTTTACGAATTTCATACGATATTTAATGATTGTCCGAAATTTGCGAAATTTTGAGTTGTACCGATTTAGTTGCAAAGGTGCGATATAACATCCATAGGATTTGTATATTTTTCGAACGTTAAGGTTAGGTTAGGTAAAACTGGACGGTCACTAAGACCAGACATAGAACCATCGGTTCCGTAGCCATACCAGTGTAGTTCTTAAACCAGACTGTCGATAAGGTTGGGTTTGAGGGCGCATGGTTTCCGAAACATGCTGGTCCTCCTCACGAAGTTAAGGAGAGTAGACAGATTATACTCCTTCATACAGTCTAAATTAAGGAGCCAGGAGCCAGTTCCCCGAACAGTTGTAGTCTCGCCCTGGCAAAAACCGGGCAGTGACAGAGAATGTGCTCGACGGTTTCTCGAGCCGGTTCAGAGCATCTTCTGCACCCGTCGGAGTTCGCCAGATTTTCGAACGTTAATATTCGCCTAAAATTTTGTGAATGCGTATGTCCAGAGATATGCGAATATTCGCGAATACGAATATTCGTAACATCACTACTTCATATAACCATATGTCAAAATATGTGTCCGGCGTGTTGTTTGCAACAAAATGAACAAAATGAACAAAATGGCAAATGTGAATAAGTTGGCGTCAAATGAGTCGCACTTGCAAGCGAAATGGAAAATCCAATCGTCATCTACAGCTAGAAAAAGACAAAACCGACCGAAAGTGCAAAATGAATGGAAGCCTCAACATATTGAGCTTTTAATAAACACAGTCGAACGTCACTCCAGCCTGTGGGATAAAAACCACGAGGACTACAAACTCCCAAAGACAAACGCATGGCAGAGTGTCTCACAATGTCTACCCAATTATTCGGCCGAGGAGTGCAAAGCCAAATGGAACAATCTGCGAGTAACATTCAATACAAATTTTTCCAAATATATCGGTCCCAACAGGATACAAGATTCTGACGACAGTGCTCCAAAATGGAAGTATTTCAACTCTTTGCTATTCTTGAAGGCAGAGAATCCAATCAAAAGAAATTATTCTAATTGCTCAATTCCCAGTGTAATGGTAAATATCTACTATGGTTACTACATCAAACTCATTTAAACTATATACATATCTCCAATGATATATTTCCCAGATGAAAGCTGCCATACCGGCTACTCCAAGTCCAACAGTACCAAATTACGATAACAGTCGCAAAAGAAAGGCAGCGCGAAGTCCGCCGTTGACGCCAATACCGCTACCGTCTGTATCTCCCTGTCTATCTTTATCGCCGTCTCTGGTTAACTCAGTGTCTCCGTCTCCATCACTATTGAAACCACTATCTGTGAAATCATACAACGAAGCACCCATGCGGCCAGTAGAATATATCAATGCCAATCGAGATGAATTCGGTTTTTTCGGCGACTTCATTGTGGCCGAACTGCGAGGACTTCCTCGAGACCGCGCTGCTTATGTGAAACGAAAACTGATGCGACATTTTGTTGACTTGATGGACGAAGTTGCTGAATGTATGGTAAGGAAATGATAAGCAATCTAACTGAATGCATTTAAAAAATTCTCCTTTTTTTTTCATATTTTAGGCGCCAACATCCCATCAAGGCAATAACTTTTAATTGATGATTCCTTATGTCAATATTCAATTGATTCCAGTAAAAGACATAGTCTATAAGTTATAAGCAGAGCTTCTAAAAATTGTTAAAGCAAATTATTTTCTATACAATAACTTTGTAAACGATAATCTTAATGAAATGGACACTCTAGAATGTTAAAAGAATGACTTTGAGATTTTGAAAAATTCTCTAGTGTCCATTTCTATAAAATTATCGTTTACAAAGTTTTTGTAGAGAAATTAATTTGCTTTAACAATTTTTAGAAGCTCTAGTTATAAGAATTTTAATAAAGTAACGTAATCTTAAATTGTTAAGTTTATGCTTCGTTAGTCTAAATGAATCCCAGCAAACACAATTCAGATTTTTTTTCCTCAAATTTGAATTCAAATGTGATGTGTGTTTGCTGAGAATGCCATCATTCTCAAATGAATCTGAAATTGAAATCAAATTTGATAAATAAATTTGATGTCAAATCATTCTCATACCTCAATGTTTGCTGGGGAGGTACAAAACGTTCCCCCCGAAATATGTATGAGGACAAAATTTTTGCTGTTTACCACAAAAAAAAAAAAAAAGACTATATTCATCTAAGACCAAGGTTGAACTGTAAAAACTTAATAAACATTTGCATTATGTAAGCGTATCAGGAAATAAAATGTTTAAAGGATATGTTATTGCGGCTAAAATTTTCATATGGCATATGAAGCTTCTATGAAGCAAATATATACATGGCATACAATGTAATAAAACTTGTCAAACCTTCACATATTAGGTCTGTTCTCGTACTGAACGAAACTGCCCAATTTTGCCAATTTTCATACAGTTTTCAAAAAATTGGGCAGTTTCGTGCACTACGGGAACAGACCTAATGACTTTAGTTTTGCTCATTTTTAAAAGAACGATTAGTTAATTCCATTTACGTTTCCAGGTCGGTGTATATATAGCGTTTATAATCCGGGATTTTTGTTTCTTCCATTTTTATCCAGAATAAAAGATTACAGTATCGAGTATTTACGTCCGGTATTTTTCTATATCATCTGCAATCCACAAACAGTGCCCGATTCAAAAACGATATGGACAGTTTTGCTCGGACTGAGTAAAACTGATGCAGACGCAAAATCACTCATGCGAGAATTGATCGCGTGGAGTAAACTGTCGAACGCTCCTTGTTGCATCTTTACCAGCATACTACTGATTGAAGCCATCGAACATTTTATGGTGCAGCAGGATCATGCCCAGTGCATAGAATTGTGCCTTTACCAAGCTTTAATAGTCAGTCAACTGGCGAGACATTGCATTGATCCTCGTCCGAGCCTACATTGCATATTACGTGTACTTCATGCGGTGCGAGAATACACACAGAATCATTACAATGTACTGCTGATTTTGCTCGCGGAGAGCTTGCATTTAATAACGCCAAGTTATTTGCCAGATTTACTCCGTATCATTGCCTTTATTGTAGTTCAAGAAGGCTGTGGCCATGAATACATTCTGAACATGTGTCTTGATCCCGTGATTCAGTGGATGTCTCAGACTGCATTCATTCCCGCAGACGGGCTTCCGATTGCCCATCAAATTGTACGTAAAATTCTAGCACAGACAGGCGATAAAGCAGCAATCAGTCTTATAAAAACGAACGAACTTGAAGTCACCCAAATTCGTACTTTGCATCCGAGAATTGGCATTGCATTCAGTATAGCCAAATTGGTTGAGTCCTTCGATACGTCGTCCGAGACGAGAGATGTGTTCTCATTTGTCGACGCGTTGAACATTAAATCGAATTCAACGTTTTGCCAGCATCTGAATTATTTTCTGCGCGGCTTGTTTCTATCGCGAGATCTTTCCGTTGATTGTTGGTTTAAAATATACGAAGTCCTTTTGGAAATTGTGAAAATCAGTGAGAGTGAGGCCTATGATTTTTTAATGACATATATTTTCAAGCTAGCTGGCGAACAAAATGCGGAAATTCAAATGGAATTATTGCGTGGCCTACCAAATTTTGCCACTTCTAAGGTATGTATTCTTCTTATGAGAATATATATTTTGTATATACATACATACATATAAAAGATATGGTTCATTTGAATTTCTTTTCCCTCTCGCAGGACAATATTCCAATGATCCTCTACACGATACGAAATTTAACAAAACATAATGCAGCCTTCTGCATGGACCTTTACCTTCGGCTCTGGCGTGTAGAACCGCGTACATATCCTTTTCTTGCTAAGCTATTATCGCAGGAAAGTCCAGAGTCTAACAAATGGGAATTCGAACTGGCTAAAACTTATACAATACGAGAAATATGTCAAGAAAAGTATGATTCTATTCTAGTGTACATTCTCATTCTACATCCCTTTCTAGTGCTTAGCATCAAAATATTATATATTCCTCTGTTCTCAAGATATGCTTACATGGGTCATTCTTTTACAAATCGAACACTTAAAAAACATGACATTTTTAAATCGCCTGAAATTTTTTTTACAGCTTCTACGCATCAAATAACTCCATACGTATTTCAGGATTTTTTCCAAAAATTTTTGTTTTCAAAAATATCCACACATGAATGTTCGATGATCTCGTTGATTTTCGAAAATCCTCTCTCACTTGAAGTGCATTATCTCGACTTGTATTAATCGGATCAATGTCGGGTTTTTTTTATTTTGTACTTTGTTACAATAGCTTTTAAAATATAATTTAAAAAAATTTTTTTTTCTTAAACAAATGTTAATAACAATTATATTTTTTAAACCGTTAAAACATGCCTTAGCCCCAGGTAAAATCCATTCAAAAAAATATCAGCTTATTCTCCATTCTTTTAAGCGGAAAATATATTTTTCCCAAGATGGAGTCTTTCTTAGATTGGCAGATATTAAATATTTACGAGCGCAAGTCTAGTTAAGTCAATGTCGCAACGTGTTAAACAATTGCAATCGAGCACGCTGCTGTATGAAGTTAGTGAGCGTAGAGCGTACGTTTGTCATTTATTCGTTCAAACTGTTTTTAAGTGAAGTTAAAAAAAGAGAGTTTTTTTAATTATATTTTAAAAGCTATTGTAATAAAGTACAAAATAAAAAAAACCCGACATTGATCCGATTAACACAAGTCGAGATAATGCACTTCAAGTGAGAGAGGATTTTCGAAAATCAACGAAATCATCGAACATTCATGTGTGGATATTTTCGAAAAAAAATTTTTTAGAGCGAAATCTTGAATGACATGTTAATTAAATCTGTTCAATTGTATAGTATGCAATTTTTCATCCAATTTGAAGACATCGGTATTTTTTTTTTATTAAATCCGTACGGTTTGTAAAAGAATGACCCACATGAACGGTACCGCTTGATACTACTAAAAACAAGTAGCAATATTCAAAGAATCTTTGCAATTAATGGAATTATTCTTCCATTATAACTAACGTTACCATCTCGCTTCTGCAAAAAAAAAAAAAAAAACGGACAAATGTTAAAAGGGCCAAAATTCTTTTTAATGCCTTCACTTCTGTCCCTGTCAATGAAAATCAGTTTTTCTGAAGGAGCAAACCATATTAATAAAAAATTAATTTTAACAAAAAATTTATGAATAACGAAATAAAATACTCTAGTCGAATTGAAAAAAATCAATGATTAACAAAACTAAATTTTTTTCCTTCGCAAATTACGGTAACATTGTTGTCTTATCTTGTCTTGTCTTGCCAAACAAGACAACAATGTTACTGTAATTTGCGAGTAAACAAGATGGAAGTTTGGTAATGTTCGATTTTTTCCAATTGGATTAGAGTATTTTATTTCGTTATTCATAAATTTTTAGGTAAAATTTATTTGTTATTTATTTGATTGTCTCTTTTACGAACACTGATTTTCGTTGACAGAGACAGAAATTTAGGCATTAAAAAGAATTTTGGCCCAAAAACAATTTTATTTCGCTGTACGCTAAATTGAAAAAAAAATGTACACAAAACGGACACATTTATAAGTATTTATATATACACACAAAAATCCATTATTTCAGTTCAAACAAATTGAATTCTTCGGACTCAGAACTAACAATTGTGAGATTTCCAAATACAAC
Organism: Chlorops oryzae; assembly: GCA_020466095.1. NCBI lineage: Eukaryota > Metazoa > Arthropoda > Insecta > Diptera > Chloropidae > Chlorops > Chlorops oryzae. The sequence goes on along the minus strand of CM035806.1, from coordinate 51,748,032 downwards.
TAAGCATTTAAGTTTTGAGAGTGCAAATCAACAGTAATAGCAGAGCTGTAAATGAATCAATCATTTCAAGATTGATTCAAGAATCAATCACAGCCTGATTAGAAAAAAAAGATTTAATTCATTTTACTTGAAAATCATGAAGATTTAAATCTGATTTAATTCTTTGATGATTGCCTCAAGATGATTTATAAATCACTTTGCTGCAATCAATTGATTTATATTTTGAATTGTCAATCATTTAATTTAAATCATTGTTTGATTTACATAGAGTAATTTAAATCATTTTTGAATTAAATCAACACTGATTTAAATTTTTTTGTATTTAAATCAAATGATTGAAATCTTTCTGATTTAAATCAAATGATTTAAATTTTTTTGTATTTAAATCAAATGATTGAAATCTTTCTGATTTCATTCAAAAATGATTTAAATCTTTTTGGATTTAAATCACATGATGAAATCATTTTGAATTAAATCAAAATGATTTAAAATCCTTTTTGATTTAAATTAAAATGATTGACAATTCAAAATATAAATCAATTTGATTGCAGAAAAGTGATTTATAAATCATCTTAAGGCAATCATCAAAGAATTAAATCAGATTTAAATCTTCATGATTTTTGATTCAAATGATTGCAATCAAAAGATAAATAAATCAAAATGATTTAAATCCGAAATGATTTAAATTTTTTACAGCTCTGAGTAATAGCATGTTTCCACAATAGTGAATTAACTAAATGAATTAAAGTTATTTCGGACATTTAGAAGCGTATAATTACGATTATTATTGAAAATATTGGTTCAGGAGACTAAAAACAACTAATAATGTTGATAAGATTTGATGCAGATGCTTTACAGACTCTAATCCATATGGTTAATTCACTATGTTAATTCAATGTGGAAACATGCTATAAAAAACAATTATTCTTCATCAAAATCTTTAGCGTCACAACAAGCCAATTTAAATCGAAACTAGTCAATGTGCCATTTTACATTATGGCAACTAACATATTGACTTTTATGGTAGCAAACTTTCCCAGCTTTTAGAATATGACCCGAATATGATTCCAAATGAGTCTACTAAATGAAAAATTTTGTCCTGACAGCCGAAATAAAATTCAATTTAAACAAAACTATAGATTTTTTCGAAAAAAGCTTTCAAATTTTCATTTTAAAGTGAAAGCTTCTTAAAGCTCGGGTCATATTCTAAAAGCTGGGAAAGTTTTTTTTACCATAAAAGTCCAAATTGAAATGAATTCACTTAGATTTTCATGCTTCCTTACAGTAATAATGAATGTAAAAACACATATTTTCCATGAAACCCAAAAGTAATATTTTGAGGTTGATTTGCGCGAGCTAGGAATTCATTTTAGACCCTAGGTTTGTAGGCAAAAAGTTTTCTTAGAATTTCATCTAGTTTACGTTTCTGCTATTCGCTTTTTCGAAAGAAAAAAATCGACCCACCCTGATGTAGAGATCGTACCCCTCCGCGCTTCTTCTCGCCCATAAACCAAAAACTTGCCGGCAATAGTTGCCCTAATGTAAAAGGGCACAATGGTACTCGTCGTTTGTCGGATCTTGAAAATTTTGAATTCAAAATATGATGGGCTGTGGGCATATTTCAAAAAAAAAAAAAAGTACAATGGCATGACAAATCATGATTTCAAATATGTTCGCATGACCGCTGTATCGGCTTAGAAAAAACGGACTGTCCAGCGAAAAAACGGACATATGGTATGGTTAATTATAACAACTAAAAGCTCTTTTGTTAGACGTATCTTCATAGAATGCACAGGAATAGATGGCAAATTGATTTAAAAATTTCAACATTTCTTTCTCTAGACCAACACAGCATGGATCAGATTTCGTGGCTCATCTTTCGAATACACTAAATTCGTGTAAGGAAGAATGTGGGGATCTTCCGACTGCATTGGCCTTGGATTCTATTTTGGCTTTATGTGAGAGTCACACCGTAAATGTGACTTCAACTTGGCGTGTGCTCAGCAGTAAATTCCGAAACGAAAAACGTCCACGGTCCTTGAAGGCACTATTTCGTTTCTTTTCGAATGTACCACATCTACAGACACCGACATTCGAGTTCGAACAACTGGTCGACGAGGCACAAACTCAAATTTGGCAGACCATAAGTCGTACGGATTCGGAACCCGTTATGGTACAAGAAGCACTCGCTGCGCTGAGACATTACGATATCGGAACAATGATGCAGCTTCGCCATATTCCAGTGATATATCAGAATGATATACCTAGCCTCCGATCGTTTGATGGTGCTGGACGCGAGGTAATCGATTTACAAATGGTTCCCGGTGAATGTTGGGTCCGTTTACTGCAGCACATTAGACCAGATTGTGGCGCAGCGGCAGCTGATCTAATTTCGAATTTCATTTCTGATGAAATAAACGAGTTTCGAAGTGGAGTTTATCGACTGCCCGAAAATAAGCCCGAGCCAAGAAAACTCGCTGGTCTTAAGCCGCAGAGTGTTTTACGTGCGATTACGAATTATTTGGTATCGCAATCACGTGTTGGAGACTATGTTCCGGAACCTCATGTGGCAACATATGCTTTGCGTTCTATTTCGAAACATTTTTCGAAACCAATTCCTCCACTTGATTGGTGTTTCCTGCATAGTTTCTTCCATCTATCATTCGAGGCACGAAAATATTGTATTATGATTGCTAAAAATCAATTACTTCATTCTGGAACAGCTCTACGCTTATTGGAGAACTTCCTTATTGCATTCGAGCCGAATTGTTTCGAAGAGGATTTGCTGCTTTTATTTTCCTTATTGCCAGAAATTTCAAATGGAGTAAGCCTGCAGGTGTTGAAAGCATTTGCCGAAAAAGTTGCAATTTATTGCTTCAAGGAATCTCAAATAAGTGGCTTCCCCGAAGGTTAGATAGACAAATTTTCATTAATAAAAAAAAAAGTAACACTTTCCTCAATATTTTCATCTTTTCTGATACAGGCTGCCTGTTTGAAAAATTCCTTGGCAGTGTAAAGCATATATTTACGGGTAAATGTGATATTCCTGAAGTGCTAGATGTGTTCACCTTGATTGTTGAGCGCTACATGGACTCAATGGACATTGATTCGAAGGTAATCCAGCCGACTGATAATATCAAATAAATTGCTCATTAAATTTATACATATATACATTTACCTAGCTATATGAATTTTTTTTTCAAATCTTAATTGGCAGCTTTTTGAACGTTATACAGAAGTGGTTTCTGTATTGCATCCCAATTCAATTGAAGGATTAACTTCACCATCGAATTGGTGGGAAGTTCCCATTGGAAAACTGAAAAAAGCAACCATAATGCGTTGTTACTTTGTTCTTTATAATACGAAACTCTCGAATCCACTGAAATGGCTAGCACCAATCATTGATGCATATTCAACTCGTCCGGAGGAGCAGCATTTCTTTTTTCGACATTTAACCGCCACCTTATATGCATTTCATAACGACGAGCAATCTTGTGATTGGATAATGGAAATTTTCCTCGAAATTCAGGCCCTATTAGCGGAATCATCCAACAGTTTTAAACTAGATAAAGCAATTTATTTATTGGAAATTTTTATTCTATCCGTTGATGTTTTATCTGGTTGTGCTGTGCTTTTAGGGAATTTAGATATTGCAGCGACCGATGGAAATGCACGTTTGGAAATTTTTCCAGAAAGTATGCAGCTGCTCTGTGATCACATCTTTTGGAAGGACCAAGAACCAAAGGTATGTATACACATATATCTATAATATTTTCGAATTCGTATATGAAAACATAAAATTTTCGGTTCAAATATCCCGCAATCAGCTATATCCTTAGTACTACAATTCGTACTCTTTCCACACAACAGTTGCCGAGTTTATTTTCTTCTACTGGAAGTTTTCAGCATACTCTTAGTTTTATTTAAGCCAATTGACTCCTTTCACTTTAGTCGAACAGTAGGAAAAAAATTGTTGCATTAGACATTGCCAATTCGCTAAATAATCCAACTTAACAGGTTGGCTGATAAGTCCCCGGTCTAACAAAGAAAAATACATTTTTTTGTCAAAATTCGTTTTTATTATTCAACATAGTTCCCTTCAAGAGCGATACAACGATTATAACGACCTTCCAATTTTTTGATACCATTTTGGTAGTACTCCTTCGGTTTTGCCTCAAAATAGGCCTCAGTTTCGGCGATCACCTCTTCATTGCAGCCAAATTTTTTCCCTGCGAGCATCCTTTTGAGGTCTGAGAACAAGAAAAAGTCGCTGGGGGCCAGATCTGGAGAATACGGTGGGTGGGGAAGCAATTCGAAGCCTAATTCATGAATTTTTGCCATCGTTCTCAATGACTTGTGGCACGGTGCGTTGTCTTGGTGGAACAACACTTTTTTCTTCTTCATATGGGGCCGTTTTGCCGCGATTTCGACCTTCAAACGCTCCAATAACGACATATAATTGTCACTGTTGATGGTTTTTCCCTTCTCAAGATAATCGATAAAATTATTCCATGCCCATCCCAAAAAACAGAGGCATTACTTTGCCAGCGGACTTTTGAGTCTTTCCACGCTTCGGAGACGGTTCACCGATCGCTGTCCACTCAGCCGACTGTCGATTGGACTCAGGAGTGTAGTGATAGAGCCATGTTTCATCCATTGTCACATATCGACGCAAAAACTCGGGTGTATTGCGAGTTAACAGCTGCAAACACCGCTCAGAATCATCAACACGTTGTTGTTTTTGGTCAAATGTGAGCTCGCTCGGCACCCATTTTGCACAGAGCTTTTTCATATCCAAATATTGATGAATGATATGACCAACACGTTCCTTTGATATCTTTAAGGCCTCTGCTATCTCGATCAACTTCATTTTACGGTCATTCAAAATCATTTTGGAATTTTTTTGATGTTTTCGTCGGTAACCACCTCTTTCGGCGTCCACTGCGTTCACCGTCCTCCGTGCTCATTTCACCACGCTTAAATTTTGCATACCAATCAATTATTGTTGATTTTCCTGGGGCAGAGTCCGGAAACTCATTATCAAGCCAAGTTTTTGCTTCCACTGTATTTTTTCCCTTCAGAAAACAGTATTTTATCAAAACACGAAATTCCTTTTTTTTCCATTTTTTTCACAATAACAAAAGTTGCTTCACAAAAGACGCTCTATCTCACAAACTAATTGACTTACAGACGTCAAATTTTGACACGAATCATTTGAAGGTTGCCACTATATAAAAATAATATGCATTTAATACTAGCGACGCCATCTATGTGTCAGACCGGGGACTTATCAGCCAACCTGTTATTAGGAGCAATCGCAAGCCTGGTTGTTTCGCTGTCCCGCACAACAGGTGACCGAAAAACATTTGTAATTACTTTATAATTAATTGTATATAGATCGAATATACATATCACGATTATTAAAAGTTTTATTATTGTAATATTGTAATTCAAACACTGAAAACAGAGTACGATTGTCCCGCACAGCAGCGTGGAATGCTCCGATAGTACATTTCTAGTGATAGTGCAAATATTTTTGAATGCACTAAATTCGAAATATGGGTTAATGCACTAAATAATTTATGCAATTAATTGATACCCAGCACTGCCTGGAAACCCAACCTAGCCAATCTTTATAAATGAATACAAGAGTGCCAATAGAAATTTATAAATAATTTTTTTTTTTTTTTATTTCCAGATTTATGAATTTCTTTATAATCTCTTTAAAAACTCCGCTATTCCGCCTAATTTCACTACGACATTTAGAAACACGATTATCTGTTCTCGCAATAAGCATTACTTTGATAACAAAAGCGTCTGGACAAAATATGTTGGCTTACGAAAATAACTGCCATTTATTATAAAATAGTTTAATGTATTGATATTCAATAAAAGTGTTTGTAAAGTGATGAACTTATTATATAAGATGATATTGCCCATGTTTTTCAATAATTACAGTATTTTAAAGATTCTATGGTAAATAATATTTAATAACACTCATCAATTCGAACATCGTCAACTAAAGTGACACAAGTCAAAAGTTCTCAATTTCGAGTGAACATGTGAAAAGTGTACGAAATACATTGCTCTTTAAAACGAAATAGATTTTAGTGCCAATTTAGTTGTGTAAATGTTCGAATCGAATTTCTTGCAACGATGTCAGTTATATCCAGGGCTGGGCACGCGAGCAAGAAATGTCCAAGTGAGAGCAAAAATTCGTTGCTCGCGTGTACATATATAAAGAGCGCACTCGAAACGAAAAATATAACTTATATCAAATTAACAAATAGGCATTTCCACAGAAAAATCAACCGTAATCGAAAATTTAAAAGTATGTAGTTAAAAAAGAAAACAATTTTTGGGTCTGTATTGTCATAGTAAAATATCTGAATTCTACAATTTTAGAAGGTTGGTCGTTACAGTCAGCTCTTGATTCTGTAAAACTGAGTGCAAAGTTGATTTTGTGGTTTTTGTATTTTTTTATTACTTATAACAGTGTTTTCTTTTTGAGATTTTGACCCATTTAAGTAAATCTAACTATTACACTAATCCTACTCAATAATTCTAACAACAATAATCAACAAAAAAAAAAAAATTGTTATAAAAACAACAATAAAAACCAGCTATTGAGATTTAGTTGATTCCGCAAGCCTAACTTAATATTGTTATTGAAAAAATCGTATGCTCGCTTGCATGGGAGTGTGATTTAGGCTTTAATATGCTTGCGTTGGTGGGTCAAAAATGGCCCAAATCTCCCTTACGTAATTAATGGAAAGCCCCTTATTGTGATGGCAGCAGAAGTAGCCGCTTTCGAAATCAGCTGACATCTTAGAGCACACTGTTCGATATGAGGCCGATTACAATACGGCGCAGCCATGGTTAGAAAATTTTCTAAAAATACTTCCACTGCTTTTAAAAGCAGCCAAATTTTTATTTTATATTAGGTCTGTTCCCGTACTGCACAATTGTGCAAACGAGAGATATTTTGACAGAGTATTTGTCTTCTTCTTCTGTCAGAATATCTCACATGCACAATCGTGTAGTACGGTTGACAGTTTTCGGTCAAATTGGGCAGCTTTGGGCAGTACGGGAACAGATCTATTCCTTAAATTTTGATTTTTGAAGTCTGTTTGACATCGAATAACTGATTTCAAAAACTGCCGCTGCCAAGGCGTATTTAAAAAGTTCGTGGCAGTAGTACAACAAATGTGTAAAAACTAAAACTAGCAAATGTCCAAATCATCTATGACGTTTGCTCAAATTTTGTTTTCATATAAAAATATAAAATTTCGTTCTAAAATGTGAGCAAACAAAATTGAATATAAATTTAACAGTTCCGAGTTGAAAAAATTAGGAAGAAGAAGTGTTCCCAATCACCTAAAAACCTTGTTAAATAAGCCTTGTAGCCTTGTGCGTTTTTGTAATTCAGCCTTAAATAATTTATGTTCTTATGTAATAATTTCAGTTTCTGTATATCGTAGTGCTTGTAACATGCAATATTCGGTAAAAAAAAAAAAAGAAGAAGATATTCGAAAACTCGCAGAATTCGCTAGGGATAGTTTGAATTAGTTCGTGTTTTTGAGAGTTTTAAGAGTAAGTGTTTTTTTTTTTTTTTTTTGTTGCGCCAAAAATCAATCAAAAAATTTTGCTGTGTAAAAAGGTCCCAACTTGATTGAGTGGATGTACACTTGTCTAAAAATTACCCACACCAAAAATTGGAAATTTGCCCGTACACTAGTCCAATTGGTTTTTCACACGTACATTTTTTTGGTGCGGCTATTTCGCTGGGCAAAAATTAGACAAGCTACCCCTCACGTCTTTGCGTCTCTCTGTCATCGAAAGTTGGGCAATTGCCTAAGTGTATATTCAGCCATTGAGAATGACAGCACCGGCATTTCATTTGTATATCGATTGCGCTATAGCGGCAGAAATATCGATTTCACAATTGAGAACAGCTGTTTTTTGTTTATGTCACTCTTTGAATACGATCAAGAGAAAGTAAAGATAAATTCTAATAAATTTTAATTCCAATATTTATATTTTCTAGAAAAATATCCGACAAGAAAGCTTGGGCAAAAACCTCATAAAATCCTCGGCTTCCAATGCTCCTTTGTTTTATATCGATAGTCGAGATATATCGCGCTGCTGTCAATACCAAATCGATATATCGTGTAATCCACCTGCAGGCGGAACGGGAAATAATAATAAAAAAAAAAAGAAATAATAAAAGTTAGTTGCAATTAAGTGAAAAGTGAAACTACGCCGCGTAAACAATAATCCATATGAATGCACAAGGGTACGGAAGACTCGAATTAATTAAACCGCAGAGTGTGTAAGTGCAATATTGGAATCATGGACGACATCAAACTTGCAAAGGTGAGTTGTTTAAAATTTGGTAAAAAGTCGATTTCTATGATAAAAGAGAGGAAAAGGAACACGTTTTCTTTTTGTTTCGTTTTGCTTTTCTTCTAGAGCTGGCAAATTGTTGATTGCATTATCGATATAAAAATTAACTCTTTCGCGAATTCTTTAGCAAACAACTGTTTAATTTTTCAACATCTAAACAATCGAAATTAGAGTGCGTTTTCGATTTCTTTTCGTTTACCCCGTTTACCCAGTCATAATGCTGGGTATTGACACATCAAATGCTTGTCAAGCATGTGAGAGTGTATTAGTGAATTCAGTGGCGTAGCGAGACATTTCGTCGCCCGGGACAGGAGGGGAACAATGCAGGAAATGCCGTCCCCTCCAACCGGCCTCAATAAAAATACCTTCATAAAAATTTAAATATGATTTGGCGCCCGGGGAGTCTGCCCCCTTCGACACCCCTCACTACGCAACTGAGTGAATTATGTTCACACAACGCCCAGTGGAAAATTATCTCCTGCATGACAAAGTCATAAGTGATATCATTGATGACATACATATGTATAGGTGACAGTATCATGCATGACACCTTGGGGACATGTCATCGTAAAGGGGTGCTTTTCATGTGCTTTAATCTCATTGTATACTGATATTTAAATAACGTTTTAGATTCAGTTGAGCGTTAGCATGAATTGACGTAGAGAATGAGCACCCGACTCAGAATCCGAAGATCGCGGGTTTGATCCCTGGTTGAGGCGAACAAAAATTCTTAAAAATAGATTTTTTTAAATTGTCGAATTATTCAAAGATAAGAGAAAGAAGAGAGTTTTCAACTGGTTTCCATAAATTGACATATAGAGAGAAAAGAGCAATGTGCTGCTCTCAAATGCTTTTTTCGCCATCGCACCCCCTAGCATGACATGTCACATGTCAGGAGTCACCATTGACATTTTCTAGTCCCACGATGACATGTCAACGGTGAATACACTGTCCAACTCCTGGACAAACGTCATACCAAATGTGCTATGAAATCGCATCCGTTCCGGCTCTTAAGTCATCCTGACTTCATCGATGATGTCAGAGGGACATTTCCCGCTGGGCGTATACGTGTGCCATTTTCACTTTAGGGCGCTTAACGAGTTCAATAAGGACCCTGTAGGAAGCAGTAGGTAAATTTTCCAAAAAGAACTAGTACATCTTCTAGAACTATTAGAACTATTGAAACTTTTGGTGAAACTTCCACCGTATTTATACCATATTTCTTTCAATGGTTTTTGCTTTAAATATTTTTCTTAAAATTTAATTTACACACAAAATAGTCTTACAAGCAAGCTATTAAGAATTTCATCTTCATTTGCCTTGTAGCATGTGCACATAAAATTTTTTCTATTATTTCGCTAGTCAAAATGTAAAAAATTTTAATCATTGGCTTTTTTGAGCGCATTTTAAACTTTTATACTATACCTGATAAGAGTGAATAAAAAGGTAGAAATATCCTATAGGAAAAAACAAAACACCCCAAGAAGTATTAGTTTTTTCTACGAAATCACTAGTATTTAACTAGTGCAAAGGTATCCAATTGCCGCCAAATTAACTAGTACTATACGGGTGCAAACTGCACTAGTGCTTTTCTATACATATTTTATGCTGATTTTCTACAGAATTTTATATGGAGAGGGGTATAGAAAAGAACTAGTACGGGTGGCTCTTGCACTAGTAAAGAACTAGTAAATCACTAGTTGTACTTGCTGCAGGGGAATAGAATAAAAGAAAAATGTATGGGAATTTCCAGAAAAAGAAACGTTCTTGTCACGCCCGTAGTGATGTATATTATTGCCATTCGGATCTTAAAATACTGATTTTGATAGATTTTAAAGTTTGCAGGAGCTGCACGAAAGTATATTCAAACTTTAACATATATCAAAATCAATTTTTGCATACATATATACAGGGTGTTCCATAGCTGAGTGCTTTCCTCTATAGGGTTGAAAGAGAAGGTCATTGTGAACAAAAAATCGTATGGGAGGGGGGTCCAAAATGCACCCCTGAAGAGGTATAAGGGAACGAAAGAAATTTGCAGTTGTTTCAAGTCCAAAAATGTTTAAAAAATTTTAAAATTTTGACTTTGAAGGCTCAAATATCCTTGAAGCTGCAATAAAGTGACTATTTTATACGCCTAGAAAGGTCTGACAATTCTCTGTCGAATTGCATTAAAATTTTTATCTTGCACTTAAACGTTTAGGCGTGAAAATATTTTTTCTGAAACAACTGCAAATTTCTTTCGTTCCCTTATAACTCTTCAGGGGTGCATTTTTGACTCCCCCTCCCATACATTTTTTTTGTTCACAATGACCTTCTCTATCAACCCTATAGAGAAAATCACTCAGCTACGGAACACCCTGTATACGAATGGCAATAATTAGATTCATTACCACGGACGCGAAAAGAACGTTACTTTCTCAGGAAACGTCCATATGTACTTTTTGAGATAAAACGTTATATCGATCCAGGTTAAAATATTCAGTGAATATGTAGGTACATTAGGGTGTCCCAATAAAATTAAAGTACTTTTTTTTTAACGCATACCCTCCTTTTTTTTCTAAATAGTCCTATTAGCTTATATTAAGTACTATATTAAATATTCGGGCATGTCACAGAAATCCAATACGATTGAAAACGTTCGAAATCAATGAAATTTCCATACAAATTTAAGCGAAATCGAACGTTTTCTGTCGTATTCGATTTGTGTGACATGCCCGATTATTATGATTTTATCCCGATAAACCGCGCCGAGTTGCCTTCGAAGTTTAGTATGAAATCTCTTCAAATTGAGACCTCCAAAGCATGCATCGGAAAATTTTGATATTGAAAATCGTGAATTTTCTTTAAAATATTGCCCCCCATAACCACGATATCAGAAATATATAGTGAAATATAGTCAAGCATCATAGTTCGAACAAATTTTCACAGGAAAATACTTGAAACTAATAGGAAATTTTGGCCTTAAATTTTTACATGCATACCTTGAGGGTACAATTCATATAAAAATTCAACGCTTAAGATTTGTTAATGTCCGATTATCTTTCTCATTTTTGACTAAATTTTGACAGCTCATTTCCCACTTCGAAAAATTTCCCATATCGTATATATAATAGGTATGTTCCCATACTTCACGGAACTGCCCAAAAGTGCCCAATTTTACCGAAAACTGTCTCCGTACTATAGGATTTTATAAATTAGAGAGATTTTGAAAGAAGAATAAGTCAAATACTCTGTCAAAATCTCTCTCATTTGCACAATCTTTTAGTACGGCGACAGTTTTCGGTAAAATTGGGCACTTTTGGGCAGTTCCGTGAAGTATGGGAGTAGACCTTTTTTATACGATATATAATAGTTAAGCTAATAGAACCATTACAAAAAAAAACAAGTAAGGGTGTTATAGTCAGGCGAGCCTGACAATAGAATACCCGACACAGACACACATGTTCAAATAATTTTTAATATCAAGAGGTGTTTAAGGCCATTACGGGCCCCATATACTGACATTTGTTGAATTTCTTTATGAAAACCGCCCTTTTGCCACGCCCACTTTTCCAATTTTTTTTGAATTCTAATCGTAGGCCTTAATATACGCTCAAATTCTAAGTTTCAGTGGAATATCTCAAAAAAATCCGATTTTGGGGCAATTTTGAGATTTTTGTGACAGACCCTAGTACTGGAGGTACCCTTAATAATAGACCTATCAAAAATATTTTTGGAGAGGATGTTTATGGCTACAAAGGAAGTATAACTGCCAAATTTCGTTCAAGTCCCATTTGAATTTCGGGTGTAAGAGACAATATTCGAAAAACTCCCTTCTGCCACGCCCACTTTTACATTTTTTGGAAATCATATTACTGGCCTTTAAACATGATCAAATATCAACTTTCATCAAAATATCTTGAAAAACTTCGGTTTTAGAGCAGTTTTTGTGATTTTCATAACAGACCCTAGTACTGGAGGTACCCCTAAAAATGGTCCGATCGGGTCCATTCTCGAACTTGTTCTTACTCATGTCGCCGTGAGCACCCATACCAAATTTTGTCGAGATAGCTCAACTCCTTCGATAAGATAACTGTATACAAAAACAGACAGACAGACAGACAGACAGACAGACAGACAGACAGACAGACAGACAGACGAACGGACATGTCTAAATCGAATCTCCTGGTGACGCTGATCATTTCTATATATATTTTGTATGGTCTATATCGACTGGTTCTGGGTGTTACACACAACCACACAAACGCAATATACCCTCGACACAGAGTGTGTCGGGTATAAAAAACTGGAGGGTATGCGTTTCGATTTTTGAAAAAATGAAATCCTTCCTTTATGTCTTGGGACACCCTAATGTACATACATCTAATAAGACTGAATCACAATGCTTATTTATGACCGAAAACATAGATAATTGGGGGAATTTTATCAATTATTGACATAGCCACTCACATTAATGTCTTTCGTTTATTCCAGTCTAGTTTTCATTTTGACTCATCGCGATTGCAAGAAAATGAGTGGTCTTTTCATGTTTACAATGTTGCCTGGTTAAAAGCATTGACCGCTTAAGACTACCGAAAAGTTTGCTTCCTTATTGGGGAATCATTTCAACGAAGGCGCTCCCCGCTAATTAATCCTAACTTTTCAGTATTTTTTTGGCCTCACTTTTGTACAGAAATTTTTGTGAAATTAAAGCATTCCCTGTTTATAGACCCACCATTTTTTGTAAAGCATTTTTCATGACTTTTTTATTCAGGGTTGACTGTACTGTGCCAGACAAAATTCAACTGGAGAAAATGAGTGAGGCAGTGACGAATCGCAATTATTCGCATTTCTTACCCTTTAGATTCTAGCAAATATTTCCCCCAACGAGTTTTCAAATGTTATGTTAAAAACAAATTTTTTCCGATATTTCAAATCATATTTAGAACAAAAAAAAAAAAAAAATAGCCGCATCAAAACGAAAATTAACGGTCCATGCGCGCCCTTCTTTTGACTTAACAGTCTTTTTGCTGTACAAAAAACCTTTATTTCGATAAGAAGACAAAAGCAGGAAAGTCATTTTCTTCACCTTGCATTGAAAATTTTAAGCGAAAGCAATTTCAAGATTCCCAAATGCGTAAAACATTTCATCGCTTCATTTCAAGGTCAAACAAAAATAGACAAGTGCCGAGAAAATAGAACCCAAGCTTAACTCAGCCATGAAGCCAAGTGATAAGATGTTAGACAATAATAAATAAAAGAAAGAGCACTTCTTCTCCCTGTTAAAAATATGCTCTTCTGTTGTCATTACAGAAAATACGTGGGCTGTATTTAAGTGTCGTGAATAAGAATCCTGCGAGCAAGTAAAACAGCTACTGATCAAAAAATTGTATTCATAAAAATTTATACAGTCGAAACTCTCCATAACTAATTTTTTTTTTTACGAGATAAAATTTTCTTAATCGGGTATGTGATTATTTTCCCTTTCCCGGGGAATTCAATTCCCCAACTGATGTGATTTCCCTTTCTCTAGATTGAGGAGGAATTCGAATTAGGTACCTCATGATCTAACTGGCGATATGCATTCTCTATTAAAGTAATTCAATTTCCATCTCAATCTAGGAAAAAGGGGAATTAATCACTTCAATTTCGATATTGAATTACCTTTCCCGCGAAAGGGAAACCAATCACATACCCGTATAGAGAGAATTCGTTATAAGGAGAAGGAGAAAAAAAGGCACTAAAAATGTAGCCAAAATTCATTGAGTAAAATTCGCTATAGATATAAAATCATTACGCAGCGGCTAAAATGCTGCCTACAGAAGTAATGAACCGTAACACATTTCGTAGGCCGTAGGCGGTAAGGCATACGACCTCATATACTATCGTAGTATACTTTTGTTCGAGCGTGGCCGTTTTGTAGAGTGAACGCTTACCGCCACCACATAAAGTAAGCTATTGGCAGGCAGTTCGCCTACAATCTCGTATACTTTGTAAGCTATTGGTAGGCAGTTCGCCTGAAATCTTTTTTACTTCGTAGCTATTAATATTCAGGTAGATTACAGTTTCGTATATTTCGTAGGCGGTAGGCACTGTTGGCCGCTGGATATAGACGAGTTGTTATAGAGAGCTTGTACATGGAATTACAGTGGACGTCCAGTGGCACCTACTTTCGATTCTACGGATTTCAAAGGCAAATTTTGCGATGGCTATTCTATAGTATTCTATTGTGCGAATAAAACAAATTTTTTTTTGCGATTCGCTAATACGAACAACTGTAGTTTTTGAAAGCATTTGTTTGTTTTTCTATGAATGAATGAGAAATGTTAATTTTTCTATGTAGTTCTTATTTATTTTTTCTGCGGTCATCTATTAAAGAATTTAGTTGCTGCGGAGTTTTATACTGAAGTGTGTGAACTGAGCGTGAATATTTGTAGGTTTTCGTGGTTTAATTTTGTTTTAAATAAAAAATTAAAATAAATTAGTATATATACGTGCATGCAGGGATCGGCACAAAAAAAATTTTAATTTTTGATTTTTTGATTATTATCCACTCCACACTTCAAAATTCTTGATTCTGAAATAAAAAAAAATAAAAATTGAAAATATAAAATTCCCAAATATTGAACAATCCGTATTTCAGATTCTAAAAATTTGGATTGATTCTATGAAAATATTTAAAAAATTAAAAATGTGATTTTTTGAAAAATCCGAAATTTATATGTTAAAAATATGGATTGTTGGATATTTATTAATCACATTTCAAGAATTATGAATAATTAGATACTTATAATTAGAATAATAAGATTGCAGATTTTTTGAATAATCAGTAATCAAAATGGCAAGATTGCGGATTTTTTCTGTAATAGTTGATATAGGACATAGAAAATTGTGTAAAAATTATCAGAGACACCAGAAGACTCTATTATGTTATGTTCGTCCATCTTTTGATCTGTCCCATTGTCTGCTTTAAAACAAGAATATTTCATAATGCAATGAAAAATACACCTACTTTAAGATCTATAACTCAGTAAATCTACGCCCAGCTAGCACAGGCCTTCTTAACATGTTTCTATCGTATCTGGAGTTCTTTCTTTTTTTTCTTAGATGGCCTGCGGCTCTGGGATAGCGTAGGAGATGCGTGCTATGCTCTTGATCCCAGGGTCTGAGGTTCGATTCCCGGCACAGCCGAAACGCAGTGTAATGTTCCAAGCCTAGCACTGGTTTTTCAAAAATCGCATGTTAGGGGCACACTACATAAAAAGACATACACTCACACAAACACAAGAAAATCTCATTGGTATCACAATGGGCCGATTAACGGCCTAAGTGGCAGCCACTTCAACCTACCTACCTAGATAGCCTGCAATGCTCTTAGTATATGGAAATATAAGAATATCTAAACATTTCTTCATAAAAAAAAAAATAAATAAACTACTTCGATCCGGCAGGGTTCGAACCCAAGCCCTTCAGATTGCTAGCCTTACACGCTAACCACTAAGCCACGTCAAGTTCTATGAGAGAGGAAGAAAATATCTCATTTAAGTTCAAACGAAAATATGCACAATAATTCTCATTCCTAAAAACCAAAATTTTGTTTGACTTTAGTTTTATAAATGAAAAAAATCCACAGTTTTCAGTTTGGCAAACATGGTGTCACGGGTGAACACATGACAAGAAATCGGGAATTCCCAGGTTCAAACCCCACACAAGAAGTTCTTCTCAAGAATATTTCAAATTCTAAATCAAATAAATATACATTAAAATAAACAAACATCTATGAAATGGGGGAACTAAGAATGAAACTAAATGGGGTAGATGAAAAACTTCACTATTCTCATCATCTCAAGCAAGCCTGTATTGAAAAAAAATTGGCAATCCAATCCTTTGTTGGTTGTATTTAATAGAAAATGTTAGAAAGTTCTTTGCAGTTTTTCTTTTTGCACTTGTCTAAGAGGTACCGCTTTACTGAGTTACAGCTCTTTAAGTAGGTGTATTTTTCAGTGCATTATGAAATATTCTTGTTTTAAAGCAGACAATCGGACAGATCAAAAGATGGACGAACATAACATAATAGAGTCTTCTGGTGTCTCAGATAATTTTTACACAATTTTTTATGTCCTATATCAACTATTACAGAAAAAATCCGCAATCTTGCCATTTTGATTACTGATTATTCAAAAAATCTGCAATCTTATTATTCTAATTATAAGTATCTAATTATTCATAATTCTTGAAATGTGATTAATAAATATCCAACAATCCATATTTTTAACATATTATATAAATTTCGGATTTTTCAAAAAATCACATTTTTAATTTTTTAAATATTTTCATAGAATCAATCCAAATTTTTAGAATCTGAAATACGGATTGTTCATTATTTGGGAATTTTATATTTTCAATTTTTATTTTTTTTTATTCAGAAATCAAAAATAAAAAAATGATATTTCTTGATCAATCCGTAATCAGTCATGATAATATTGATGAAAATATTATTAGTGCCGATCCCTGCGTGCATGTGGTTCCTTCATGAAAATGGAAGAAACATTTTTGCCCAATAATACGAATTTTCTAACATTACGAAAGAATATGACATTATATAAATCGTACGTTCACCGTAAGTACGCTAAAAATTCCAAAAAAAAATCTAATCAACTCATTTAAATTTTTAGAAGCATCCTGAAGCAAAAAAAAAGTATATTTGTTCCATTGAACCCCTTTGAATTTGAAAAGTTAACAAGTTTAGCTTTTGCTTTCAATGAATTTTTAGACCTCGTATTCTATCCTGAATATGCTTTCAACAGACATGCGCAAAAAAAAAAGAAGAAAAAAAAAACAAACCTTCTGAAATCGCTGAACTTACCCTTCGACCCTTCTAAAGCAATTTCAAAGCAATCTGCTCTTCTTTGAGCAATAGTTCCTATTTGCGGTTTAAGCGCAACGGACGCAGCACAAAGCTTCTTCCTGGACGAAATTCCTTCGAATATGAAAATTGATAACTAAACGATAGTTCGTTCTTGTTGTTGCTTTCCCTTAATGTCTTGTTCCTCCTCGTCTATGTAATCCACCGAGTTTCAAGCCGAGTGTTTGCACATAGCGCGCGCGAACCCAACAATAAGGAAATGTGCGAAACGAGAGACAAGAAAAACAAGCAAAAGTGAAAGTGTGAACACATTCTTAATTGCGAGTGAAATGAAATAATAAAATCAATATTTATTACCATTAAAAGCAAAATCCTTTACGGCCATTATATTCTTGCCTGCATGGAGAGCCTTGTTTGGTTTTGCGGAAATCACCAAAGCACATATTCTCTTCAAAACATACAACCAAAAAAAATAAATACAAAATATATATATATATATATATATATAAGTACATATATATATATTTAAAAAATTAATTAAAACATGGATTTCACCAAATTCATGAATAAATTCAACGAAATTGAAAGACAACTTTCACCGACTTCGGCATTGCGTTTGAGTTTCGATAATATCTCGCCAGAGACCGAAGAGCCTGATTCGAATAAAAAGCTCTGGGGTGTTCCTGTTCCTCCGTTTGTATCCGAAAAGGTCGTTTCATGGATTGAAGAGGAATTCCACGAGCCGCCAGTCTATTATAATGGTGATAGTGTGTTAAAAAAGGTACGTTTTGTAAAGGTTTACCTCTGAACGGATATCAATTAAGGGTATGTCGGTCTCATGCCAGGCATGTTGTGACTTGATTTCGCAGAAATTAGGAGCGAATGAAATGGGCTTAAATGATTATATCTTTTGAAGCCGGCAATAAGAAACTCTGGGGCCCTATTACAGTTTTCGTAAACGCAAAAAACGCAACGCAATTCAACATTTTGCATTGAAATTTCAATACAACATTTTAAATTGCGTTGCGTTTGTTGCGTTTACGAAAACTGTAATAGGGCCGCTGGTCTATGCAACTACTTTGGTTGATTTAAATTGAAACCATCCGAAGGATATATTTTGTACAATCTAACGTTCACCAAATTATCCTCTTGCAGACACTGTGATCTCAGTAGTGAATTGAAAATTAATTACTTACTTTTCATCCGGGTTCCGTTTCTTTAAATTGAAAGGATCATAGACATAGAGTTGCGCTCGATCGTGGCGACAGAGAAATGTCATAAACAGGGAAGTTTTCATGGTTGCCCGACGTCCTACATTTCACAGGACGGGCCCGATTTTTGGTCTCAAACTCGAATGAAGCGCCGGGACATAAAAATCCCGATTTTTCACAAATATTATTTTTTTTGGCTCATCAAAGCTTTAAATTTTCCCCCAATAAAATCTCCCATTTTTTTGGGACCCTTGTATGAACATATCGCACACCCTCTTATAAGGTGACACAACTCAAAAATCGTCAATTTCGAGTTAACATATGGAACATGTTCATAGTTCACCTCTCTACCTGCACGAAAAATTCTATTCCCTTGTGGTTATTATAAAAAGCTGAAATACCCTGTCAATGCCTTTCTTCTGGCTTTGATTGACATTGCGACACATTTTGTTTTTTGCGTTTTCTGAAAAATAAGAAATTTTGAGTTGTGTCACCTTACAAGAGGGAGTGCGATATGTGTACATACATATGGGCATTTCCAAACGGACGCGACACTTAAATGAGCAATTTTAAATCCCGAATTCGAGTATGCGGTAAATAGTACTTTTGCTTCTCAATACTTTCGTAGAGCTTATGCGGAGTTTTATATTTTTCATAATTTCTATGCAGTCTTGAATAGCAATCGGCTATATACGGACGCGACAAAAAGTTTACTTTTTCTGGAAATGCCCATATGTATGTGAACATAATTGAAAAATATTTTTCAAAAATAAGTGCGATAAAAATCTTGAAATGCGAGCAATAAAGCCAAAAAAAAAAGGTTGCGAACATTTGAATGGGGGAGGGGGTTGGGATTTTTCAAAGAAAGTCTTTATTTTTTTAAAAAATCCCACTTTGCATGAAAAGTCTCTGGCAACACTGTTTCACAACCATAAAAGGAAAATTTTATAACAAAATTTATCATTCCTTTTTATGGTTTTATACGGTCTGAGCTTGCCACTGGTGCTTCGCTTGTTGTTGCATCAATTAGGAAAAACCCACTAACTTAATCAACTGTTTTAACCCATGACTCTAGGACTCACCAGGGCCTCAAGACTTTTCTAAGTAGAACAATATGCTTGTTTATGACTTCTTCGTTGAACGAATATGACTGTTTTTTGCGATGGTGGCTAACGAAATTTTCTTTTATTACCCATAAAAAAAAAACCTTGTGTGTATTTCCTGTTTAATCCCGCAAACTCCCTTTCCCACATCAAATACGCTAAAATGACGTCGATAATCATTTTTTATTTAAGTCAATTGCTTAAGGCCAAACACATAACGAATAAAGAGACTATAAAAGCTTTGTGCCCGACGAAGCGGCTTCTGTGTAACGACGATAACGTCTCTTACATTAACCTAGAACGAAGGTCATCGCAAGGAGATTAATGTGATAAAGCGTTACGGAAACGTTTTGTTCAACCCCATCGTGGGTCCCTCCGGTTTAGACTTAATCGAATCGAACAATTTTTTTATTTTTATTCACATATACGTATGTAATAGTAATACATTGTATTACTTGTTCACTTTCATACCAAATGACAAAAACATATAAAAAGAAAAATGAATTCAAATAGTATTTTATTTTTACTACAACCAACCCATTTTCCAACAGCACATTTTGTTCGAAATTCTGTGGTTAATGGATGGATGTGAAGGGCACGAAATCGGTGAAAAAATATTTCTGCGGCATACACATAGATTCGTATGTCTCTGGATCAAAAACTGAAATTTAAATCAAAATAATGCGAATCTTGAAATTTCGATAGTCTTGATGGGTTAAACTTTTAGTTATTTATTGACTTTGTTGTAAAATATAATTTTATTCTTCGTTTATCTTTCTTTGTATAATAAGTATATAGCAGAAGTGCATCAAAAGTGCTATCAATCAATGAGCTATTATCAATGAGGGGTATTCATTCAGCTTTGTAAATTGCCGTTGGGAAATTTTCCCATCGCAAATTTTCTCACTTTTAGTGAGCGCTAACATTTCTTTTTTTGGAAAATAATCTTGATAGGCTTAAACATATTTACATTTTTCCCTATATTACACAGTGCAACACTAAAAATGCAACTCCAAATTGAAAGTGGAATCTCAAAATAGACATTAGTGGTCCTCATGCAGGTTCGCAAATAGCCTTCGTAAATTTTGCGAACGCAAATTTTCCGACGCTCTATGAGCGACCCTTCGAATATAATTAATTAAAGCTTATCTATCTTCCCACTGTTTCTTTCTTTTTCAAATTGAGGTTTAAAACCAATTGTACTATAAGTCATAGCCTACCTTGACTAAAAACGAAATGCGTTTATAGTTTTGAACCAATGAAAAAACAAAAAGTTCAATATATCGGGAGCTATTAAAATGATTTTGTTGTTGTTTTTTCTCTCAACCCATTATTTTTGAATCTTCTTTCATTCCCTATCCGAATTTTTTTCTATTCTTTCTTAAACTACTTTCACACTGAATAAGAAAGGTGCGGCTATAGTTCTGCACCATAGTGTATTGGCATTTGAACAATTAAATATTAGGGGTATTCACATAGGCGTCGGAAAATCGGAAAATTTTAAAGGCTTATAGTGCGTTTCCATATGGTGTTATTTACGTGTTAAAGGAGGCTTTTGTGTTAAGCGGCCTTTAACACCATGTGTTGTACGTGTTTTTCCATACAAATTCTTAACACGAAAGCCAAGTGTTATTCTCAATAACACCTCGGTAACACCTCATTCGATAAGAAAATATCGATTTATCGTATCGAAATTCGTGCATATCTAACAGTCAAAATGAAATCAAAACAAAAAGCGACAATGGAAGGTAAAAGAAACTTTGTTTTTAATATTTTTGAAATATTTAGAAACTAATTTTTCAGATTTGAATAAGAAAAAGCGGAAGAGCCATCAAGGTGGAATTTCCGTTTGAAAATGAAAAAGGTCTCCAGAAATAAAAATGTACTGATTTTAGCGCTTGTAAAGCTGGCAGCCCTACTTGCAATTGAAAATACACGAACAGCTGTCAAGCTTTAACACCTTCGTAGAATGTGCAAGTGGATGGTATGTTAAATCGAGTCCTTAAAGCTTAACACTTCAAATTTAGACACCATATGAAACGTCTATTAAAAGTTGGCAGATACATATGTGGGAAAGCAAATTAAACGGCACTTTGATTCTCACTTTCAATTTTTATTACACTCTTTTCTGGTGAATAATAAACCCCGTTCCAGTGTATATAACTTATTACTAATAAGTACTAGGGTGTTCAAAAAAAATTTTTTTTAAACGTTAAAATGTCCACACGGAATTCGAAAGATAATTGCCTAGAAAGATTTTGAGAATTTTTCAGATTTTTTGGAGGACATTTAGAGGTCGCGAAAATGGATTTTATAGGGAATCCGCCACTTTTGAGGGAAGGGTTGTAATGTATACCTCAAATGGATGCCTACGTGTAAAATTTTATTTTGACATGTAATCATGTCCAAATAAAATGCATTGAGCTTTATTTTGGGGTGTACAGAAGGGGGATTAAACAGTGCCGTAGCAATTCTGTTTTGCGTGGAGGGGAAAAATTATTTTTCCAATTTGCGTGGGGGGGAAAAATTATTTTTTCAATTTTATTCATGGGCAAAAACAAAAATGCGTGGGGGGCGAAGCCCCCTCTTGCCCCTATGGTTGCTACGGCACTGGGATTAAAAACGTTTTTCTGGATCCGCTAGGCCGCGAAATGGGTTTGTTCTAAAACAAAGTAAATTTTTTTGAAAAAACCCCAAAAAAAAGTAAAATTCGTTTTAAAGGCTGTTTTCACTATAGCCGCATCTTGCTTTCGCATCTTCACGATGCGAATTGTTCCGATTGGTGTTTCCATTAGCATTTTGCCTGTCGCATCTTTCAAATCAGCTGATTTTTGTTTACAATCGAAATGCGTGTGTCCAGCATACTGGCTCGTCTTCATTTTTTTCTATTGAAACAAAATAATTTAATAAATTTTATTATAATTTGGAATGGTTTTCTTACATTTCTTCTTGGTTTCTACCGCCATTTTTGCTGAAAATTTCTGAAATTCTGGTTATTCACATATGTTTCAACTGCTGGGGAATGCACAAAATACAAACATAAATAAATATATGGATACCCAATAAACACAAAACCGAGGACGATATCGTAACGATATCGTAACGATATCGAGACGAATTCGAGAAAACCGAATTTCTCGATATCGCTATTTAGGCTCGCGACGATATCGAGACGAGTTCGAGAAGATAGAATTTCTCAATATCGTAATTTTGGTGTCGCGAAGATATCGAGACGACTTCGCGAAAATCCAATTTCTCGATATCGTGATTTTGGCCTCGCGAAGATATCGAGGCGAAACATTTTTAGCCCAATAAATACAAAAACGAAGATTATATCGCCACAAATTTGTTACGAATTTGAGAAAAACGAAATCCTAGAAAGTAGTTTAGTGAACTCGTTTTGAACTCGAAACACAAACTTTAATTCTCGAAGGTAGTTTTGTTAATTTGTTTCCAAATCGGAAGGCGTAATGGGTAAGCAGACTAGAAACATGACTAGAAATCAAGAGGTTCGGTGTTCAAATCCCACAGCCGGTGGATTCGAAAGCGTGGTTACCAGCAATAGAACCGTTTTTTTTTTTTTTTTTTTTAAACCGAAAATAGTATTATAATAAGACTGTTATTTGAATTTTACATTAAATATAAAAATTAATGATTTTTTTGCTAATCGTCCAATAACGATTCGAGAGCGATGAAATTCTCGATTCGCTAATGATAAGTGACTCTCTCACGATATTGAAATCGTCTCGATATCGTCTCGAATTATCGTCGCGAAACATTTTTAAGAGAAAACGATATTGCCTCGATATCGTTGTGTTTATTGGGTATTGGTAACCAGACCTTTTGTTATTATACGAGGGCTGTTATAATATTAGGCGAGTTCCAGAGTTTCGCGTGTTCCTTTTGGATTTGGTTTTTTGTTTTTTAATCTGCTATGTAGATATGCTATGCATATTTCTTGAACATATGAGTCGTTCACTGGATAAAGGGATTGAGTCTAATTTGACGTTTTTGAGATTTAGCGTGGATACACTTCCTGTTATGACTTTTTTAAAAATTGTAAAAGAAGCGCCAAAATTAATTTTGCAATTTCAATTTTGAGTTTTGTTGTAAAAACTAATTTTAAAGTCAACGTCAACTGTTCTGTCGTTTTTTTCCATTTCAAATTTTGCGGACTCATTCCCTTTATCCACTGAGCGACAAATATGATGATGTCGTACGATGCCAATGCTTCGCTATTCTTTCAATACTATTTTTAATAGACTACTGTTTTACTTAAACAAAAAACAAAAATTCAACGATGTTACTCGAAGAAAACGGCATGTAGAGCAAGTGGCTATCTCAATTAACCTTAACTTTGTACTGAAATTTTGCTCTATACGCCATTGAATGGCGTATAGAGCAAAATAACACAAAAAAATTGTGTTTCAAGGGATATAGAGCAAACTGGAGATGAATTATCTCAGTAACTAGAAGATATAGCAAAAAATGGATTGCGGATTTAAAAAATTTGGCATTGATAATGGGGGATGGCATCCTTAACTCAAATTCGTTAAAATGGCGTATAGAGCACATGAATCTCCGGGCGACGATGTGTTGTACGTGTTTTTCCATACAAATTCTTAACACGAAAGCCAAGTGTTATTCTCAATAACACCTCGGTAACACCTCATTCGATAAGAAAATATCGATTTATCGTATCGAAATTCGTGCATATCTAACAGTCAAAATGAAATCAAAACAAAAAGCGACAATGGAAGGTAAAAGAAACTTTGTTTTTAATATTTTTGAAATATTTAGAAACTAATTTTTCAGATTTGAATAAGAAAAAGCGGAAGAGCCATCAAGGTGGAATTTCCGTTTGAAAATGAAAAAGGTCTCCAGAAATAAAAATGTACTGATTTTAGCGCTTGTAAAGCTGGCAGCCCTACTTGCAATTGAAAATACACGAACAGCTGTCAAGCTTTAACACCTTCGTAGAATGTGCAAGTGGAATGGTAGTGTTAAATCGAAGTGTTAAAGCTTAACACTTCAGAATTTAACACCATATGGAAACGTACTATTAAAAAGTTGTGCAAGATACAAAAAAAGTTTAAAGAAATTTTAAGAAGTCGCAATTTTCCGATTTTACGACTTTCCAACGTTTTTAACACGCTTTTGTGAATACCCCTATTATGTCTCTGTCATACAAATGCATTGAAAAATTTTTTTTAAGTATTTTGTTCTTATGTATATAACCACCATATACACATATTTTCTATGTTTTTGTGTGGGTATTTGCATTACATATCCTTCCTTTGCTTTAGAAAAAGTTTAGATGAAAAAAAAATATTAATATATTTGTGGATATTGGCTAAGTTATTGACGAAAAATGCGGAAAAATGGTTAAAAAATATTGTGCAAATGAGAGAGATTTTGACAGAAGAAGAAGACAAATACTCTGTCAAAATCTCTCTCATTTGCATAATCGCGTAGTAAAGGCAGTTTTCGGTAAAATTGTGCAGTTTTGAGCAATTTCATGCAGTAGGGGAACAGACCTATTGTATTAAAATATTTTATTTTGAAAGGAGCTGACGCTCACTTCATCGATTCTTCATCCATGGATATAAATGGGTCATCATTGATTGAATTGATCTCATGATATTGATGCCGTCTTCTATGCAAAAGCTAAGGCATATAATATTACAATAACATTTGGAAAACAAACACGAAAACAAAATGAAAAGACCTCAAGGTAAAATGAATCCTTGAAATAGAACTGACAATTTCAAAAGCATAAAACCGCTTCCATATGCCATCAATAGCCAACCTCTCGAAAGGACCAATATTGCTGCTACCAAAGGAGACAGCCATAGAAATAATATAAAGAACGAGAAACACAAGCATGTATACAAATTTATGGGGAAAATATACTCTAGATTACGTCAAGTATACATACATATATTTATATTGTATATATATTTATATATATCTGTTCCCTTTTTCTTTCACCGAAAACAATAAACTTCAGTATCGTCCTTCCATCGTTCGCCTTCTGCTTTTCTCTTGTGTGCAGATATCATTTCATTCATGCAAGATAGTATTTTTATTTCTCAACCGATTGAAGCTAAATTATTTCAGAAAATGTAAAAAAAAGATTATAATTTTCCGTAAATTGAATTTGCAAATTTTTCACTTTTTTTTTTTAATTTTTAAATTTAATTTTTTATTTAATCACGCTGATTATCAAAATGTTTCTTATCTATTTCAGGTTGAAAATGTTCGCATGATTGACCGCTATAATTCGAAGAATCCCACCATTGGAAATTTGTATTTAACAACAACGCATTTAATTTTTGTGGAACCGGAAAGCAACAAGGAAACCTGGGCAAGTTTTAATCGAATACTTAACCAAGTAGAGAAAAACTAGACGAGAGAAAAATCGGAACAGTTCATTTAACTTATTGTTAGATTTAACCAATTCTACTTTCGTGCTTTTCTACAAGCATTTAGATGTTTCTCATCATGCAGTCGCCATGTTTGACGCCATACATACACAATTCTAATACAATCGAACCTGAATATATATAGAGGATTTTTCTCTATTGCACATTCTCTACATAGTTATTTCCAAATTGTATATTCAGTGTATTTTTTTTATTGTTACCCAGCAAACATTCTGATTCCTAAAGTAATTATATACGACTTTTGATTCGGAGTTGGAGCCCTCGTAATGGGCTATTTTAAGAATCATAGAAAGCGTGTTTCCCTTCTTGCGCAGACCTCATATTTTACATGTACATATTTCGGACTTCTTTCGGAGTCATGTTTCCGAGATTGTTATTTTGCACATAAAGTCGAATCTGGATATAGTGAAATAATTTTTGCACGTCCTGTTCATTGTATCCAGATTGTTCGTATTAGCGAGATCGAATGTTTTGTTCATTATATACAGGCCCGTAGAGAGAAATTTGGGGCTCGGGGAATTTTTTTCCGGGGTCCCCTGACAAAAGAGTGCGACCAAAAAAAAAAAAAGTCACATGCCAATTTTGGGCCCTTTCAGAAAGCCCGGGCCCGGGGGAAAATTCCCCTTTTCGACCCACCTCTCTACAGGCCTGGTTATTTAGAAAAGTCCCTGCAACAAAAAATCGTTCACTATTTCGAGCTGTTAATTATTTCAAGGATTCCTTATATCCAGATTCGACTGTACATATTTCGGAGTCATTTAGGAGTCATATTTCTGAGCTTCTTATTTTTCACATACTTCGGGATTATCTTTCTTAGGCCCGATATTACAGTGTATAATTAAGTTAAGGAAGCTTGAAGACTTAAGAACACCTCAAGTGTCAAGCGG
This sequence comes from Chlorops oryzae, assembly GCA_020466095.1. Taxonomy (NCBI): domain Eukaryota; kingdom Metazoa; phylum Arthropoda; class Insecta; order Diptera; family Chloropidae; genus Chlorops; species Chlorops oryzae. Next base: position 51,721,131 of record CM035806.1, on the reverse strand, counting down.
GTTAACAGTCAATTTTTATCCAAAACTCACGAGAATTGTTTTCGGCAGGCAACATTTGAAAACCCTTATTTTTTGTTTATAATTTTTTAAAATTCGTAAAGTTAGTGAAATTCGTTCATTAAATTAATTTGTAACCTTATTTAAGGAGCACTTAAAATTTGTACTGTTAAAATGCTTTACAGACTTAAGCTTTACTTAAGTGCTAAGGAGATCTTAAGTATGCACTGTAATATCGGGCCTTAGTCTCTTATTTCTCATATATTTCGGAGTCATCTGTCTGAGCCTCAATTGTCACATAATATTTCTGAGTCTCTAATTTTTCACATAACATATTTCGGAGTCATATTTCTGAGCCTTTGATTTGTCACATAAATAATTCGGAGTCATCTCAGAGCCATATTTCTGAGTCGAATTTTTCACATAAATATTTCGGAGTCATATTTTTGAGCCTTTAATTTGTCACATACATTGTATTTCGGTGTCATATTTCTGAACCCCTTATTTTTCAGATATTTGAGATATCTGAGTATCTTATTTCTCACACATTTCGGAGTCACGCTTCCAATCCTCATACATTCCTCTTACTTCGGACTCATAAATATGATCTCTCCTAAAATGGTTGCTGGGTAGGATAAATTATTTTTTCAAATTAAATTCATTTAAGAGTCCCTTTTGAGAGTCTTGACTGTATGCAGTTTCTATGTGTCTATTGCTTGAAGCACTACTAGAAATGACGTCAGGACAATGAAAAGAGCGAAAGAACGTTTTGCGCCCGTTGCCAACAGTTCTTTTTTCTTTTTTGTCACATTTCATAAAACTGTCTGTTTGCCCCGAGCTTACTTTTTATAAATAGCTTGTTGTTCTTGTTCCTTTATATTCATAATTGCGCTTGTCAGATTTAAGAGATTTTTCAAAGGGCAATTGGGGACGAAAACAACGCAAAAATTCAACAAACTGAACAACTCGAACCATTCATTTGACAAGCTTTGGCTTTGTTCTCTTGATTAGAGCTGCAAAAGATTATTTTCAAATGTACCTAACACCTTCGTTTCGATTTAATAAACGAGTCGATTATTCCAACAAGAAAGTATGAGACTATAAAAATACTAGATCGATTTCTTTTAATAACGGATGCTCTCCGTAATATGCTGCATATGCGCATAGGCTGGGTGGTCATATTTATAGATTATTTCTGCATATTTTCGAAGAAAGTTTTTCGTTTTATTGAATTTCAGGCAACGACATGCACAGGATGTAGTTTTTTGGGTTTCAATCCCCATCTGAAGAGCTTTGAATTGAGTCATCAAAGATCTGGTCACGAGACCGAAAATTTCGTGTGTACAAAACACTTTTAAGAGATACGCTTGCGAAATGTAGACCTTGAAGGCTAGTGATGTCACGCATCTATTTACTTTCGAGCGCAAGATTTGGCGAAAGAAATACGAACCCGTACAACTAGAGGATGTCACATTCCAAATATGACGGATTTATATGACGATGTACTGGACGCAATAATAGAAGGTTACAATGGCGTCAACCATATAGGACGTCAACTACGTCAATTCGCAGAGAACTAGGTATCTAGAACATCTAGAAAGTATTCCTGGAGAAAGAGCAGCAAAACACGGCCACAGCAGGAATCTTATTGGTACACGAAGGCAAGGACAGCTCAAAAAGAGATGGCTTGAAGCAGTTTGAAAAGATCTAAGAAAGTTGAGCGTGCGGACCTGGAAGTAAATGGCGCGAAGTAGAGAACGCTGAAAGGAAGTGTTTGAAGAAGCAATGGTCCACTCCGGACTCACATGCTAAAAAAAAAAAGAAGAAGAATCCCCTTTGAAATTCGAGAAAGCACGTAAACATGATACATATATAGTTTTGGAATGCTTTGAAACCGTTTCCAAAATAATTTTCTTCATACGAGTGTACCTAAAATCTCTCCCTAAATAATTATTTTGCAGAAGCGCCTGAATTACCATTATTTTTTTTACTGTTCAACGAGACTGTGATAATTAACGCTAGGGAAAATATTCTTGCTAGGTGTTTTGACCAAGCAAACTCCATTTCTTTTAACCTGCTCCACCATATCCTTTATTGTCGTCTTTCATTGTCCAACCAACGCTCAACGTTATACTCACCGTTTAACCTGATGTTTCGCTACCGAAGAGCTTCAAATAACTTAACTTTATTAATTAAAACTTGATATATAAATATACCAACACGTCCTTTTGAGTGTGTTGGTGCGCAACCAGCACCGAATTTCACACTTCAGTACCTGCAGTGGAGAGGTTATTTATTCAAGCTGCAGCATACCCACGTCCGTCAACTGTTTAATTACTGTCAATGAACGAGCAGCCACTTCATTGCGAAGATAAACTTTTTTCTTGATGAATGAGTTACGGAAGAAAAAAATTAATTAAAAAAACACACATGTGAGATCGAAAAAAAGTTTTAAAAGTTTATCGCACAAGGCAAAAATTTCCCCTCTATAATTGTAACGATTTATTTCATTTACTATTTACAATGTTGCTATAGATCGTTATCTTATGTGGGGGAAAATCTTTCCCTTATGGGTTTAATTGGTAACGGATGAAATAAAGGCTTTTTAATATATTACTTCGAAGCTCTGTCCAAGAGCATTCGGCCGTCGCCATACTTTAATCTGGTATGTTGAAAAAAAAAAATTGTGGCTTCCATAAAAACTTTCTTTCTCTCTCTCTCTCTCTTTCTCTCTCGCTCTCTCCCTTTCCTCCTCTCTCTCTACTCTCCCTCTCTCCTCTCTCCCTCTCTTACGTTCCTCGTATCTCTCTCTCCCTTTGTTCTTCTTTTTTATCCCCCTCCCTTTCTTCCTCTCTTTCTCTCCCTTTCTATTCCTCTTTCTTCCTCTCTCTCTCTCTCTCTCTTTTCCTTCCTTTCTCTCTCCCTTTCTTCCTCTTTCCCTCCCTTTCTTCCTCTTTCCTTCCCTTTCTTCCACTCTCTCTTTTTTTTTCTTTCTCTCCCTCTCTCTCTCTCCCCCTTTCTTCCTCTCTCTCCCTCCCTTTCTTCCTCTCTCTCCCTCCCTTTCTTTGTCTCTCTTTCTTTCCCTCGCTTTCTTCCTCTCTCTCCCTCCCTTTCTTCCTCTCTCTCCCTCCCTTTCTTTGTCTCTCTTTCTTTCCCTCGCTTTCTTCCTCTCTCTCTCCCTCCCTTTCTTTGTCTCTCTTTCTCTCTCTCTCTCCCTCCCTTTCTTTGTCTCTCTTTCTCTCTCTCTCTCCCTCCCTTTCTTTGTCTCTCTTTCTCTCTCTCTCTCCCTCCCTTTCTTTGTCTCTCTTTCTCTCTCTCTCTCCCTCCCTTTCTTTGTCTCTCTTTCTCTCTCTCTCTCCCTCCCTTTCTTTGTCTCTCTTTCTCTCTCTCTCCTCCCTCTTCTCTCTCTCTCTCTCTCTCTCTCCTCTCTCTTCTCTCTCTCTCTCCCTCTCTCTCTCTCTCTCTCCCTCTCTCTCTCTCTCCTCTCTCTCTCTCTCTCTCTCCTCCCTCTCTCTCTCTCTCTCTCTCTCTCTCTCTCTCTCTCCCTCTCTCTCCCTCTCTCTCTCTCTCTCTCTCTCTCTCTCTCTCCTCTCTCTCTCTCCCTCTCTCTCTCTCTCTCTCTCTCTCTCTCTCTCTCTCTCTCTCTCTCTCTCCTCTCTCTCCCTCTCTCTCCCTCTCTCACCCTTTCTCTCCGTTTTAAAAGTTTCGAGCATAAATCGAGTGAAAACATCTGCAGGAACATAACAACGGGGTGTCCATTAATTACGTTAGAGAGATTTTGGACATTTTGGACATATTTTATTGCTCAATGCAGTCTAATCTCCCTTTATAACGAAATTTTCCACAGCAAATTTATTGAAAAATTATTTTATGTACTTGTGAGATAAGTTTTAGAGAGTTTTTACCGTTCATTTCCACCAATAATAATTTCGTTTCTTTCCTCTTCACATTACAGATTTTGCACATGCATATCGCGTCCCTTGAGAAATTGCCGCTAAGCACAACAGGATCGCCACTTTTGATACGATGCAAGACCTTTCAATCGGTTACGTTTGTAATACCAAAAGATTCCGAGTGCCACGATGTCTATACGTCTTTGATGAAATTATATCAGCCGGGTATGTAGCCGGCACTTCATTAATAAAAATGAGAAAATGAGTAAACGCCCATTGTCCCAAAACGGAATTCTTATACTCATTTTTAGACCTTGAATCTCTCTTCCTTCAATGCACTCAAAAATATTTTGAAAATCTTCAAAAAAAATTTTTTTAGTGTCTATCAACAAGCTGTATTGCTTCAGTTATCAGCCCGCCAAAGATGACTTTCCCAAATTCTCCGGTTGGGATTTTTTCAAGCTAGAGAACGAGTTCAAACGCATTCGTGTTCCAAACGATACGTGGGCGCTATGCAGTCTCAACATGAACTATGAACTTTGCGACACGTATCCGCGGCAGATCTATGTTCCAAAGGAGGCTAGCACAGCCATGCTCATGGGGAGCTCACGCTTCCGTTCGAAGGGCCGACTGCCGGCATTGACTTATTTGCATTCGAATAAGGCGAGTCGAAAAGCCAAAGATTAATTGGCAAAAATCATTTCATTTGATTTTTATTCAATACATATTTTTATTTGTAATTTTTCATTTAATTTTTTAACATTTTAATTGTGCCTCTCCCCAACGGTACGGTACTTGAACTAGAAATTTGTTTTATTTTGTTGAGAAAAATTTATTCAAGTCCTTCAATTGAATTCGTTTGAAAAGAAGACTCAGCCACTCACTCCTCCCATTTCCCTTTACAGGCATCCATTTGTCGTTGCAGTCAGCCATTGTCGGGCTTCAGTGCTCGTTGCCTAGAGGACGAACAGATGCTCGAAGCGATTCGAAAAACTAATCCGAATACGCCGTACATGTACGTTGTAGATTCACGACCACGGGTAAGTGCCTTTCCATTTGAGAAAACAAAATATAAGAGCAAATTTTGTTCCAATACAATTCGCAAGCATCCATCTAAATGTCATCGAAAGAAATTTTGTAGTTGAAGCATGCAATAAAAAATTTGAGGGCTTTCTAAAAAGTACAGGACTGAAAAAATTAATAATAAATGCAATAAAATAGATTTTATTTGTTGAAATTATTTGCCCTTTTATATTTGAATTTTAACCTTAATTCAAGAGTTTGAAACTTAAGAAAGAAGCTGAAGAAATTCATCACGCAGTTGAATATTTAAAAGATTATATACAGGGTGTTTCGCATAAGGATGTATATCCGAAAGGAGGTGATAGGGGTGCTCAATATCGACCAAAAATCGTATGGGAGGGGGCGGGGTGGAAAATGCTCCCCTAAGGACTTAGAGGGCCTTAAAGTTTTTAGGCAGCAAGTCGAGAAAAAAAATTCTCCCACGATAACGGTTCATCGTAGAAAAAAAACTGTTAAGCGGTTTGAAAGCCAATTCTATGGGCTTTTAGGCAAAATTAAATTCATGGTAAGAATTTAAGCCAATGATGGTTAATTAAGCGGTCAAAGTCAAAAATTCTGAAAAAAATTCTATTTTTTTTACTTTGAGAGCCATTGTGGTATGAAAAAGGTCCTATTAACACATACTTTTCTAATTTTTTTCAAAATCCTCGATTAATTTACTTCAAATCTGTGGTACATTTGTCATACCTTATTAGCGGTTTAACCTCAGGAAAAATAGGATTTATAAACAAACTTGAACTTTTTTTATGTGATGAAATTCTTAAAAGAGCAATCTTTGGCAATTTCTTATTTAAGACAAATTTTGGTTTAAAATTATACGAACTTTAACTGGAAAAATTGGTAATTTTTTGCTGAGATTATTTAAATTGATTTAAAAAAAAGTTCAAGTTTGTTTATAAATCCTATTTTTCCTGAGGTTAATACAGTTACATATAAAGTAATCAGTAATTTAGAATTTGTTTAACTATTTACGAAGGCTTTTAGATTTATTGTCATTTTAGTGTCCGTATATAAGAGGTGTTATAGACCAAAAATTTGAAAATTTCCTGTCCGTTTTAAAGAGTGTCCGCATATAAGAGGTGAGTGTTTGTACTGAAAGAAGGCCGTAAAGCTAAGATTTGAAAATTTTGTCCAATTATAAGAGGTGTCCGCATATGGGAGTGTCCGCATATGGGAGTGTAGGTTTCTTTGTATGTACTTAATTATCGTCTTTTATCAAAGATTTTAGTGAACACTTTAAGGCGATGTGCAAAATTCGAAAAAGCCTTGCGAAAGATGAATGTGATATGATGGTATTTATTATCAAGAACTAATAAGTAGATTCTAAAAATCGAATATATTTTAATATTTATATATGCATCATTTTGAATGCTGATATTAGTGGTCTTTTGAATGAGAAATTATCGGTATTCACTATCCAGTGCATTTGTTTGTGCATTTGAGCATGACGAACAAAATATATGCTTTTTTGCACTTTACAATAACAATAACAATAACAATATACATATGTCAGAAAAAAGTCCTTCTGATCGGACTGGAAAATTCTGTGCGCTATCGTCTCCAGCTCACACAGATCTGTCTGTTCAAAAGTTTTCTCTTCAATTAGTAAACTTCAATTTCACAAAATTCTAAGCCAAGCTTGTTCATTCCAAGCATAGTTAACAGCTTAAAGCCAACGCAAAGCCATGGTTGTCAATTTTAAATAGAGTGAACACTTTTTATTATAATTTTGCTCTAACACGGCCGTATCCTGGAAATTTCATCGTTCTCAATGAAAAACTCACGTCTGAGTGAATAAACAATTCCAAGCACCCAGACCATAGCTCTCTTTTATACGATCTCGGTTTGCGCACAGCAAGTTGGTCGTCTTCACCCGTTACAACGTGCAAAGGCCATAAAATAATTGCGCCCTACAAAGATGACCCGAGTTAATAATCGCAAACTATCATCTCAAGGCTGCCTATGATTCAGCGAAGAAGCACGAAATTCCAATCCAGAGACGATCTTTACTCTATCTGAGACACAAATCCAACGGACCAAATTTCCCCGTAACATAAAGAAAATGACTAAAGCACCATAACTTAGATCCCAGCTCAGAGGTAATCTTACGCTTGCCTTGGAATTCAAATCGGAACAACTTAGTCGATCAGAGGCAATCTTAAGCTTGATCACAACATGAAAGAAAGTTCAAAACAGAAGCGTGAATTTCCAGCTCAGAGGTGATCTTAAAGCCTGTCTGAGAAATTAAAGAGTCAACACTTTGAAATTAAAGCAACGATATTTGAAACACTTTCATTTACTATAAATCTCTGTTTATATTTGTAAGTTAGAAGTTTCGGCAACGGCAACTGGGCGAATAACTTCTCTTGCAAGCATAGTCATGCTTGAATTTTCACCTTTTTTTCGCTTATAGCGGTCGTTCGCGAGTACCGCAACAACTTCGTAAGTTCGTACTGTTATCGCTCAGGAACTTACGCGGAGTACCATTTCTATTCATAGATGCCCAGTTGCAAATAAGGGGAAGTCATCTACTAAGCGATGCATCACTTGTAGTATCCCAAGCACTGTCAATAGGCATTACTTCTCTTGGCAGTCATTATTGAGCAGGGAAAAGGTGATGTGTTCAAAGAATAGCGTTTGTTCTTTATCAAAGAGTAGCAAATTTTTCAGGATTGAACTAAAATGAAAAAGCAAAACGCAAAACCAAAAATTTTTTGAACACCTCCTTTTTTGCCTGGTCATGAGAGGCATGGGAAAATTCTATGATATCTCCTCGCTTAGGAATGTTCAAATGATCAATCCGGAGAGCATAAAACTTGCAACTGGGTGGCATCAAAAAATGCTCTCTCATCTTAGCAAGTGTTTTCTCGCAACCAACATGACAATTATCTTCGTAAAAACGTCTCATTAGGGTCAGTCGGCATCTGTCGGTTCATCTATCACGTGAAGGTTGACTTCAACCACAAGCTCCTCAAACTCTATCAGAACTTCCACCTTTTCAGTCAGCAGAATGACCTGCTTCCCAATTCCTTGCACGTCAAGGAAATGCGGGATTTTCTTTAAAGAAAGGCGTATAGTCTTGAAATATTGCAGCCTTTTTAACAAATATTGACGTTTTTGCGGCCCGCTCGCTGTTTCGCCCAACACGTCGCTTCTTCATGTGCGCCTTTAGCACAAAACGAACCCTGAGAAACAATGCCTCCAGCCTCTGCATATCGCACCCTTGCTACTAAGTAAATCGGCACAATTCAAAATATCGCATTTCTCGAAAATCAAGCAACCTCTCTTGAAATTAAGGAGAGAAAAAGATTTTTCTAAACTTATATTACTCTCAATCGACTGCTCCATCAGTCAATATAAGCGTCAATTCTCAAAGTCTTGGATTTCATACAGAAAAATTCTATCGAACATAAAAAAATTTTAAATTATGCCGATTTATTAGCAAGGGTGCGATATTTTCTCGTTTGACTGTGTGAAGGTTTAACCTCTAACGAATTTTTCCCTGGAAAGTTTTTTCGAATATGGTCCTTATTTCCACATTGTCAGGTAACACATTTTATCTCCCTCTCTTTGTGGTCGCTTAAAAGGAATTTCACAAGGGGGTCTTCCCAACGCTTTCTCGCACATAATAAGGTTCAACCGTATTTTGTGAAGTGAAAGCATACCTCTCTTGTGGCCTTTCGCAAATAGAGGACAAATGGTCTATTAAATTTTGGACGGTAGTCGGCATAGCGAGCATAAGCGAATCGCGCAAACCCATTCCCGAAACACAAACGATAATAATTTTTACAATAATGTCCTCGGGTATCTCGAACGATGCACTAAGGTCGGAACAATTATAATGTTGGTAGCCGTATTTTTCATACCAGCTTTTTGCTCTGCCCATCAGCGACGCTTGAACACGAGGAACGACATCAACGCGACGCGTCGCGCTGTATCCGCGAGTACACATCCGCACACAATTTTTAACGTTGCGAAAAGGCTCAATGGCGGTTTACTTTCGTTTTACAAAATACGGTTGAACTTTATTAAGTTAAGGCATGCTCATGCTCAAATCCACAAACAAATGCACTCGATAGTGAGTACCGCTATTATTTCTACAGCTGTGGAAACAATGCACAACGAAGTCGGTGTGCAAAATATGCACCACATTGTGTGGAAATCTATACAAACTGAGCCTAATGCGTCACACATTTCTATACAAAAAACTATTCAAAATTACCACCTATTTAAAATTAAAGCTTTACTGCTTTCAAATATAGCTGATTGCGCACCTACTTTACCCAAATTGCGCTCCGGGTCGTTCATGCAAAAGTGGAAACTTTGCCAGTGCAAAATTTTACACATTCGCATTTACACAGCTGCTTGAATACCCGCTATTAAATATTTCATTTTACTCTAATAATTGTGCAATTTTTGCACCCTCGCAAATTTTGCGTTTGTGCAAATTTGTTTGTATGGAAAAAAAAAATTCCGCGGCCGGGCAAATATTGCTCATCGATTTTGATGGGCAAAATTTGCGCCATGTTATCGCACAAGTTTTGCACTCGTTCTTCGCAGGGTCGTTCATACAAAAGGGCAAAATTTGCACACTTCAATTTCCACAGCTGCTTGAATACCACTAATGTATGTTAGTCTTTTGTAAGCATTGTTTGAATACTTCGTCTTCCTCTTCCTCTTCTGGTGTTTTAAAAGTGCCGGCCTATCCCGGGGTCCGCAAATGATATTACACAACATTTTATTAGATACGTGCTTATGACTAGTCATGGAAATTTTGATTTATAATCGAATTTCATTTATGCCTTTTAAGATTAATGCAATGGCAAACCGAGCAGCTGGAAAGGGTTACGAAAATGAAGCCTTTTATGAGAACATTAAATTCCAATTTCTGGGCATCGAAAATATTCATGTTCAGCGCACAAGCTTACAGAAACTGATAGAAGCGTGTGAGCAGAAAACTCCGACAATGAGTGCTTTTTTAAATGCATTAGAATCGTCAGGATGGTTGAAAAATATACGCTCAATATTGGATACCTCGAGGTTTGGAAATACATAACTCGAATTCCTTTTTTTAAAAAAAGATTAATATACATTGTAAATTCTATGGGACAGATTCATTGCAAACGCCGTTGATAAGGGTATCTCAGTTGTGATACATTGCTCCGATGGTTGGGATCGTACTGCTCAAGTTTGTCCTTTGGCTTGCCTCATGTTGGATCCGTACTACAGAACGATTAAAGGCTTTCAAGCTTTGATTGAAAAAGACTGGCTGGCATTTGGACATAAGTTTAACGATCGTTGTGGTCACATACAGTCGGATCAGCGTGAGATCTCACCGATATTCACGCAATTTTTAGACTGCACATGGCAATTGATGGCACAACGTAGCGATGCCTTCGAATTCAATGAACGCTTTTTACTTATTCTGCATGATCATGTACATTCCTGTCAATATGGCACTTTTGTTGGAAATTGTGAGAAAGATCGATTGGACCTGAAATTAGCGGAGAGAACCTACTCATTGTGGGGCTATATGGCAAATCACATCAATGAGTATATAAATCCGCTATATAAACCAGACGTGGATGAAACTATCAAACCGAATTTGGCACCTCAGTGCATAAAGTGAGGCGAATCCCGATCGAGCACGAAGGATAAATTAATTAATTATATTTTCTTTTTTTTTTTGTATCACGTTTAGATTCTGGCGTGGCATGTACAGTCGCTTTGAAACCGGCGTACATCCTAGAGAGCCTCTCAGTGACTTGCTGCTGGTCAGTAAAGATCACTCTACATCTCTGGAAGATCATGTGCAACATTTAACCAAGGTAAATTGAATTTTACTAAAGAGGTATTTAAAACGCTCTCAAATCTTTTCCTTACCAAAAAAAAAAAAAAAAAAAAAAAAAAAAAAAAACAGCGCATTACGAGCTTCAAGAACTATATTTCAAAGTCAGCGAAAAAGCTCCAAGACGCAACTGTAAAGTCCAGCAAAGATAATGCATCCACTTCTTCCAACGAGGTTTATGACAACAAGTGAGATATTCCTAATATTTGGTCCTTATCTATTACTCAATAAATTTTGTTATGTCTCTTAAGGTACAATTATGATAGAAAGATGAGCGAACTATCATCCGCCGATGATGACCATCCGTTGAAACCGGCTGAAGTGTCATTTTCGAATCTCACGGTTCGTTGGGAATGGACTTTTTTTGCTTTTTCACTTTGGAAGTAATTTAATTTCAAGAAATTTACTTTTTTTTAATTCAAATTCCAGCTATCCGCGGATCGAGTAAACCCAAATAGCATCGAAGAGGAAATAAAATCTGTCGCGATTGATTGGAAATCGTTACGAAACGTAACCGCCTGCGCTTGTTTCACACCATTCGATCAATTGAGCAAAAAGGTGAGTCCAATTTTCATTCTGCACATTCTATGTGTTTTCACACGATTTCCCATTGGTCGTTTTAGACACACTGTTGGAAGTGTGGTGACATCTTCTGCGAGAGATGCATTGACCGAAGCGTACCATTACCCGGACAAGCAAGCGGCCGGCCCGTACCAGTATGCCGCAACTGCTTCAAAGAGCTTCAAAAGAGTACCCCATAAATAAGAGTGTGAAGTCTTGCGTGATGCGAATAGGAATAATTATTTAAGTAAATAGCACCAAATTGGCTCTATGCTCCTTATAGGATCTACGTTAATATACATACACTTACATATAAATAGCACTAAATGTGTGGCTTATTGTGAAAATAGAGCAAAAATGATTGTATGCTTGTGCAGTGAATTTCTTAATCCCTTCATTTATTCGTCTTTTATATATAATATCTAAAAAAGTCATTTCCAATACTTTTACCCAAATGATGGATTTTGCAGTTAAGAAGAGTCCGAAAAAGAGACGACCTCGGATTTCTTCTGTCCATCTCTTATTAATTAAAATTTTTTTTTTCCGTTGAAATTGCATTTTCTGTTCTATGATTGTTGAGCAAAATTGTCGGCGGGGGATGCCTTTTGCATGAAATCGTAAAATTGAATGTGAAAAAACCGAAAAAAAGGATTAAATTAAGCGAAAATTTCAATATAAATAATTAAGCAGTAAACATATTTGAAAAAAAAAAATATATAAAAAAAAAAATTCTTTAAAGTTGCTATTGCAAATTGTTTGTCTTATCACGGCTTTAGTTAAATCTATTAAAATCTCTTCGCTTCCACGAATAACAGAAACATTTGAATAACAATTCCATAATTTAATTATTAATATTTATACATAATAATTTATTCCTCAAATTGAAGTTTAAAGTTTTTACAATATACGGTCCATAGGAAAATTTGCCACCAAAAAAAAAAAAAAATAAATAAATAAATGAAAATCGAATTAGAAAAGTTTTCAGACACCCGTTGGTCATTTTTCCAATGGCCAAAAATATCAAGTGTCTGACTCTTACCATTTGGGCATCAATGCATTAATAACTATTGAAAATTATGGTAATTGTTTTAAAATAGAAATGAATTCGTCAAACCTATTATGAGAACAACACAAAATACCCATTTAATTCTGATGTTATCAACTGTAGCATGCAATTAAATTGAAAACTTTTGAATGAAATTAATCGATATTTCAAGGGAAATATTCCAAAAATATAAATTATATAAATGGCAATAGTTGAACACTTTATCCTTTTATTAATTGTTTATCGAAAGAAAAAAACAGTAAGTGTCAAATTTATTTTCATGCAATAAATATACAATGTTATTCAATTGAAAACTCTATCCTCTGCACACAAATCAGTCATCAGAAAATGTACATTCGAAAGCTTCGTTCTCTTTACTCCGGTTCACAATCTGCGCTAAGATTTAGTGTTTATGTACTTGAGAAATCCCATTTTCATGGCATGTCACATTTAGCACGTCGAGATATACATTTCATTGAGTTGTGAGTAAATGTGTGCTGTGCGTTTGAACATGATTACACAGTGCGACATTTTTTCGGTTATCGTTTGGTTGGTGGGATTTGATAATCTCTCGTAAAAGTACTTGGAAAACCAGTTACTTCTGCATCATTACTTTTTTCAAATTGGCTGCCAATAAGAAAATTCCCATTTCGTCCCGCACTGCGTATGAGTAATGTGCATTAAGCATACGTCGAAGAAGAAAAAGAAAGGCATATATTATTTTTTCCTCCGCCGTATGCTTAACGCACATTACTCATACGCAGTGCGGGACGAAATGGGAATTTTTTTTGCAATTTTAAGCCACTAGAGGTACTTTTTCTGGATACATTTGTTGCGCATTTCTTTTCTCCTATTCAATACCAACAACTTAGCTCTATACACCAAAACAATATTCCGTATCGGTTAACGAGATAATGCTATGTCAAAAAATCGAAAAAGTGCTAAAAATCGAATTTGTGTAAAAAAAAAGTGTTCTAGTCTGCCGTTTTCTTATTAGCAGCCAATTTGAAAAAAAGTAATGATGCAGAAGTAACTGGCTTTCCAAGTACTTTTACGAGAGATTATCAAATCTCTCTGCCCAAAATGTGTGTGTCGCACTGTGTTATGTGTTATTAAGTACCTATCGTTTATCAAAACTTTCTAATATGAATTTCTAATCTGCAGCTTCTTTTGGATATGTTCGGTAGTTTCATTAATAACGCTGGCCTTTCAATATTGCGTTCAGGTTTCCAATCACTTTTCAAACTGGGAGACAGCATTAGTCGTGAATAAAGCTTACAAAAAATTCAACACTTCTTCTCCTAGCATAACTTTTTGTCCGCATCGTGCCTTTGATCCACAAAAAGCTCACGAATTCTTGTATGAATAATAAATAAAAAAAATAAAAAAAACAATTCATTTTTCTTTCAGCCCTATTCTTAAAGAATATTCCCCGGGAGTTTTTTCCCTAGAAAATGCTTAAAATTGTTCAAAATACTGTGTCTTATTATGCTCACTTGGTGTTTGAGGCCGAATGCGTAATCAAACAGGCGCGCGAAATGCAATCGTGTGTGCTTAAAAAGGCAGAGTTTTTTTTTTTTTTTTTTTGAATTTCGCACAGAAAAACTGCCCGGGAATATTTGGAATCGGGCTATTTGAATATACTTGTCTCTTTTTACAGGGAAAAAACTTCAGTGCCAATCGCAAATCGTTCTGAAATGCTAACATTATTGGAAAACTTAATCGAACGTAACATTATGAGCAGTCATGTTCTGAGCGAGTCCAGCTTTGAGTCTTGGATTGATCAAGAGTCTTTAATGGAATTACTTTTTAAGTATGTTATTAAATGTAATGTTCGTCGAGAACTGTGTACAGATTTGAATGTTAAATATCCGAGGGGCTGATTGTTGAATCAAGCTCATTCATATGGCGAACTTAATCATATTTTCATTGATACCAAATACTTGTATACATAAATATTTCTTTGTAGTCTTTCAATTGATCATGGAGTAAGAACGGAGAACGGTGAATATGGCTCGAGAGTTTTCACCGAAATTGGATGGTGCTATACATTCAACACTCCATTATTGGATGCGATTAAAACTGAGTGAGTTGTGAATAATTATTTACATTTAATTGATAATTTGATTTGAACGTAAGTTCAGGAATTGGGGTGATCGGTCACAAATGAACGATTCCATGGTGACTAACAAAGAGTATACATTTTCACTTCTTAATTACATTGAAAAATCGAAAAGCTTTCTGCTTGCTAATAATTCAGGGATATACGATATTTATATACACTCACCATACGAGATTCTAACAATTTGGACACGAAGAACAGCAATTATAGATACTTCGAATGAAGAACATTGGTTGATTCTATTTTCAATACGGGAAACCATCAATAAATTGAAATTTCAATCATTTGCACCCGACGCCGCAATATACGATCGTCAGTGTCGTGAACTAAACGAATCGAATCTGCTAATGTTCCCCAAAGCGTATAGTCCCAATTTATGTTTGACAGAATGTCGTGCACGCCTCGCTGTCGAACTTTGCGGTTGTATTCCGCATTTCTATGCGGTTAAGGAAATAGTTCAAGTATTCGGTAGAGGGACTATTTGCACAGCTATTGGTTTGAATTGCTTAATACGGTATGGAGCCGATTTGGGAAATCTTAATATAAATTCTATGCAGCCTTTTCATTGTGATTGTCTGCCACATTGTGGACATATGATGGTGGTGTCCAAAGTCATAGTTAGTATGAAATTTCAAATACTTATTTGCTCCCGTTTATTTTATTAATTTAATGAAATTTCCTTTTTTCTTATTTCTCTATATGCAGAAGCAATATGAAATGCAGGCTTCGAACGAAGTAAAATTCTTTGTTATTCATGGTGCAGTTATGCTTTTCGAACGAATTTTTATGTTTTCCAAATTGGATCTAGAAGGTTTTCGTGTAATGACTTCCATGTGGAAAATATGAAATATTCAAGATATTCTTTCATTTCAGTATCAATCGGAAATTTTTTATCAATTTTTTTTGGTTTCAATTTACTGTGTGGAGTGGAGTTCTTTTACCTCATCACTCTGCGTCTATTTTGGTATCAACGTGGCTATTTAGGTTAATGTAGTGCACTCATGACAACCGTCAACTAACTGAGGTCAAAAGAGTTCACGTTTTCTTCAATTCAATGATTTAAAATACATTTTTAATATGAACTGTCTTATTCATAGAAAAATAAAATGGGTTTTAACTAAAAAAACATTTTAATTTCAAATATTTTTGATAGTAAAATCATCGTAAAAAAAAGGTTTCAAAAACGTTTTATTTCTATTAATAAGGCTAAAAGTCTTTTATTATTATCTACGATATCTATTTTTAATGGAAAAAAAATTAAAACATAAAAACAAAAAACAATAGCCATATCTATGAAACAAACAAAAATTTTTCATATGATTAAATATTTCAAAAATTGTCCCTTTCAGTCCGAGATAAGCTAATGTTAAACACGTCTCTCCATATCCTTATTTATACATTTTCATATGGACAGTCAAACTTAAATTTGTGGCAAGTGGTTAAGGAATTGCATGAATTCGAAAGTGTAATTACAAGTTCGATTAAAACAAGGCTATTTAAGTTATGTGTAACAAATCTCAAAAAGATTTTTATTTTATTTATTAAATTTTTTTTTCGTAATAGTTTCGGAAAAACTGCTCGCATTTTCTTTCAAATATTTTTGATGGCGTTTCTTTGAAAACAGCTCATTAGTTATGAGCCATTACCGCCGTATGATCGAAAACGTAAGATAAAACAATTCATAGAACTTTATATAGTCCGAATAGAATAAAAAATTCCCATACATGTGTCAAATTTCCTAACTATAATAACCAATTTCCGTTGGCTTAATTCTTAAGATGACTGGAACACTCGTGCAGGGCAATATCGAAACTTCGGTTACCACAGCAGTAACAAGCTCTGGTGGAGTTATATCGTACATTAGGTTTAGCGGCGACATTTTACTCTTCGCCTGCCAATTGGTTAAGCAACACTTTTTACTCAAGACCAAATCGTGTGGATCGCCGAGCTCGTTGTACACAATTGCATCCGTTTGAAATCGTTCGCTAAATTTATGAGTTTCACAACAAACTAGAACCGGAACATTAAATGAATTTGCAACTAAAGCAACTTGAGCGGTCCCTGTGCGAGCCATTACATAGCCGTTCGATAGGAGGGCATGAGCACCCAATAGAACTTTCGTTGCCTCTGGCATGACGAAACCAACAGCGTTCACCAATACGTAAGTGCAGGGGATTTCTTTTGCTGTCAAGCGGCGTAGCAACTCTTGGCCTTCACAAAATGGACGCGAATCGACAACAATCACACGAAAATTCACATGACGAAGATGGGCTTCTTCACATATGAAATTGATTAAGGATGAACTGAAAGATGAACATCAAGATTGCTGATGAAAAATTATCTGGTAATTTGGCAGGCAGGAGAAGGAGAGAGAGGGGAGAGAGAGAGAGAGAAAAAGAGAGAGAGAGAGAGCGAAAACCTATTTTATTTACCATCCAAATGTTAGTATAACGTCACCGTCTTTGATTTTTTCCTGCATTGAACTGCTAATCGCCTGCGCCGCTTTACCGATTTGGTTTTCAATATAACAATCAATGAAATGACAAAGATCCTCTTTTAGCTGGAATTAAGCCATTTGCATCATTAACATCAAATAAAATGAATGGCAAATCAATCACATTCTTACCTCCGATTCCTGCTTGTCTGTTGGCAATTGGGTAAGCACGTGCTTAATGTGCTTGTGAGCATTACTAACAGAAACTGCCAATGGTCGACACTTCTGCAAATGTTCCACGGATACCATGATTGAAACTTCAAGACTACGTGCGAATTCTTTTTTAGGTGGAGTCTCAAAATCTTGAATGACCTTTGACGATAGAAAATTGAAATATTTGCATAGTTTTTCCTAAAAATCAAACTCACCATTTTCAAGGCATTCATAAAAGCTAGGCACCGTGCATTTGAGCCAACGACTGTACGTTTTGCATATTGAACTCCCAAACGTACAATACTGGGATGGATTTGTGCATTGTTGACAAACAGACTAACGTCTCTTCGTGCACTCTCCAAATGATTGAAAAGCTTCACTTTGTAGTGTGCTGCTGTTCTCGTCGTCACCAATGCCGATTTCATTGGTGAAATCGCTTTTACGTTTTCCGGCATTGTCTTGGCTGTTGCTGGTGCAGGCTTCTCAGATGGTTTAACGACATCAATCGATTGTTTCGCAGGCGTCTTTTTCTGATTTAGGGTCTGTGCTTTGGCGGCACGCTGAGCCTCCTGTATTGCGCGACGTTCGGCTTTGGTGAGTGTAGGCTTTTTCTGAAAAAGTTCAAGAATGTACAAAAGGATATTGTTTAGGGTATTGCTTAAAAAAAAATCCAAAAACCTCAATGCTATCTGAACCAATCCGACTTACCTTTTCATCAGGAGCTGCTTGAATCGAAGCAGAAGATGTTGATTCCTTTGCTGAACTTATATGCAAGTGGTCCAATTCCTTGGTAATTTCTTGGATATCCATATCGACTTTAGTTGCTTGAGATGCTGGCTTCGATAAATTTTTAGCTTCTCGTTCGGGTTTAATCTGTTGGCGTGATTTTTCAGTTTTAGAATCAATATGCTGGGCCGCGATTTCTTTTGCGGTATTGGTATTGCTGTTGGTATTCGATGCATTGGTACCGCTATCAGCATCAGAAGGAGCTTTCATTTTCTTTGCTTGTTTGGCTACCTTTTTAGCCTCTCGATCGGCCATTATCTCTTCGCGAGTTTTGCCAGATGGATGAACACTGGCTACATTGCCTACGCTGGCGTTCGCAGCAATGTTTTTATGCGATTCCATTATTTCGGAAGAAAACTTTGGCATGGAAACTTCAATTGTCTCACTGATATTGCCCGCAACCGATGACAAAGTGGAGTAATCCTGCTGCAATTCACAATTCTCCGAAGTCTGTGACCGATTGCATTTATTTCGTTTCCGATTGCGTATGCGTGGACGCTTTTTCTTCTTCGCTGCTGACTTTGCGATTGTGTCAGCGGTTGACTTGAAATGGAAAAGACGAGAAGTTAATTTTCCACTTAATCTGTATTCCCAATCTAGAGCACTACCAATGCAAGCATGTGTAAAAAGCCTTAACTAAATGTCTTTGATATGATACCTTAATTTTGTTGTTGTTCGTGTGTAGCATCGTGGCAGCACATATGGTCAGTGCTGTCTACTTTTCGTAACAGAAATATGCAGTGCTGCCACCAAATCTTACATAAATTATACAAAATATGTATCTTTTCGAACAAAATTACACATATAATATGGGTCCTCATACAACACATTTACACCGTGTAAACTGAGTGAAGTAAGTAAAACTGTCAAAATTGCATACAAAATTTGACAGTTATACGAACTTCACTCAGCTTACACGGTGTAAATGCGTTGCATGAGGACCCTTAATGTTTTGAATTGTACATTAAAGATACACAAGGGAAAATAGACCATTTTACAAACGGCTCAGCCTGACACATTTATTACTCTATCTCCCGAACTACTTTTGTGTCCATTTTCAAACTTGCACAGTGCATTTCTAACATTTGAAGTTGAAGACAACCCTTTCATATAAACCGATAATTTTGCGTTAAAGATTTTGCCTCATATACAGCTATGGGCACGGAAGCTGTTTCGGAGCAGCGTTGCCGCAGCCCCAAGAAATTTTTTACCAAATCTTGTCAACAAAATCTACCAAAAATCTACCAAAACAGTTGTTTGGAGTAAATGGTTCTTTTTTTCCGTTTTTATTAAACAAAAAATATCAAAAACATAGAATTCATTCCACAAACATAACAAAATTCTTAAAACTAATATAACTTAAGAACTAAAATAAATTTTTAGAGACCAAACGCTTCTATCACTTGACTTTGAATGCAGCAATTCTGCTGCCAGCATAACATTGTTTAGGGTTGGAAATGCTAATTTATCTCTCTGTTTTGTTTTGATAAAAGCTAGCTGGGAAAACTTACATAATTTGAAGCAAAGTATGAAAGCGTCATCTCATTCATTCATGGTACGCATTAATTTCTGAGCGACCGAAACACATATCGCACACTAATCACTAAACCCGCACAATTCAAAATTTTTTCAATCAATTATTTCATGTTCGCCAACATTTTACTGCAGGAAAAGATGCACTTGAAAAATTCATATTGATATTTATTGATTCTGCAGTTAATTAAGAATAATACAATATAAAGAAAAGAAATTGATTTTACAGGCGTCGAGAGTTATAGGCTGTTTGCCCGAGAAATGCAAAATTGTGAGTTGTGCCGATTTAGTGATTAGTGTGCGATATATAAAATAAATGTCTCTTTTCCACCCAAAAGTCAAGAGATTTGCCACCTTTTCCGTTGTGTTTATCTTCGAAGTTTCCAAATTATTTCAATTCGATGAAGAGGAAATGATGCAAATCTACCAGGTCTCACGCAAAACTACCAATCTACCAAAATTAAAATTATTTATAAATTTTTACCAAAATTGGTAGAATTCTACCAAAACGGCAACACTGTTTCGGAGCCGCGCTCACGGTTGCCACTTCAAAAAATATAAAAGGGCCAAGAAAATTCAGAAAAAGAGCCAATTTGACCAAAAAGGAGCCAAAATATATTTTATATACAGTAATTTCGCTATATAAGAAACTCATATATAAGAAAAACCTGCCTTTAAGAAACTGTTTACCAAAACCAACAACACTTTTTTTTTGTGGAAAAAATTTTTATATAAGAAACTTGGTTTTCATAAAAAATTTAACACCCCTATTTTAAAATAACGGTAGTTTATATAAGAAAAAATTTTCTTATAAATGTTTTTTTTTTTTTATAAGAAAGAGTTTTCTTATAAACGGGTGCTTATATAAGAAAAAACCGGATATGAGATTGAAATTTCTTAGCAAAATCGACTTTCTTATATAGCGAAACTACTGTACAAAAAAAAACAGTTTTATTTAATTTTTTTTTTAATTTTCAAAATTTCATTTTAACTTTTAAGTACTAAAAAATTTTTTTTAAATTTTTTCGGTAACTAAAAATGATGAACATATATTTAGCGTATACAAAAAACTAATATTCTTCCAAATCGGTTGAAAAATAAAGAAGTTATAAGAGATTTTCCACATTTAATCAAATTTTAGTGCCCTTATGTTATGTAAAAATTGGATTATTGCTTTCAGTGATATTGAAGTAGGCCCGGTTGATTTTAGTACTCCGACGTCTATGAGTAAATTTTTTTTTGCTTTCAATGGGTTATTCAGTAATTTTTACTCGTGGCGCAAGAAAGCCAAAAAGAGCCAAATGTAACAAAAAAGAGCCACAGTGCCAAGTGAAAAATAAAGAGCCAGTTTTGGCACCAAAACACCAACTGTGGCAACCGTGGCCGCGCTCTCTCACTCATGTATACGTACACAAAAACGAAAAAGCAAGCAAGCAAGTAATGAAAATTGATTCAGTCTGACTAAAAACTCGAAGCAAGTCAGATGTGTGCCGCATCGCGCGAATAGAGAGAATATAAACAGACGAAAAAGTACATGGTAGAAAAGCGAATTGAAAAATTTTTGACTGCGTTTGTTGCTCATACCGCTTCATTTATGCGCGTTAATTTAAAGAAATATTGTAATATTACACGTTTTAAACACGTTTTTTTTTTTTTCAATATTTAATAGTTTAATGGTTTATATAAAAAAGAAATACAGACATTTATTGACGGAACATTTGGAAAACCTATTAAGAATAAAAACTTCTACTGCAAATATCGATTTCGATGAGATTATATGGTTTTCAAAACCATAAATTGAACAACCAAAAGCCTTTTCCTGTTACAGTTATGAAAAAAGCAAATCTGTTTTATAAATTTTTATATCACGCAAAATATTTTTTCCAGTGCCACGCATACAAATATGCACGCAAAACAACAATGTAGTGGTGCCCATACCTGCTCATATATTAGGTATGTTCCCGTACTACACGAAACTGCCCAAAACTGCCCAATTCTGCCAAATTTTCATACAATTTTTAAAAAGTTGGACAGTTTCGTGCAGTACGGGAACAGACCTATTGTAATTAGTCGGTCGATAAAAATAGGGCCGATAAACTACACCAGCATGCTGGCTCACCTAAAACGTATCATTATATTATTAGCATGACGATGCGCTTTTTTTGTGCAGCTTTTTTGTAAACAAAAATTCAAACTTTTGAAAAAGCAATTTGCCTTAATTCTACATAAATTGTTCGAAAAACAAATTATACATTGAAAATACAGAAGCAGGAGAAAAGATGCAGATTTCTTATAATTATCCGCAAAGTGGCAGCACTGTAAATAAGTACTATTTTATTTATTTATATTTTTGCAAAAAGGACTAAAGGGTTTTCCCCCATTCATTCGTGCATGTAACGATACATCGCTTTATTTTGACATTTTAAAACATTAACAGTCCAATTGTAAAGGAATATTCATTGGCAGCATATATGTAATATATGATTGACAGCTTCCCCAAGAAATTTTTCAATGCTGGAAAAGAAAGTGTCTAATGTGTTGTTATACACGAGCGTTTTGTAACGCGAATTTCTTCACTCGTGTGTGTCGAGTTAGTTGGACAGCGGGGTAGAGCTGCCTCTGCATGTTTGTTCACACCGATTACATCTCTACACCACCATCCTACAAACTCCACACGTGAGTGACGAAACGCGCGTCAAAAGACGCTTCGTGTATAATTGCTCTAAATCTAAATGTCAATAAAACGGAGAATGTGATGTTATTTGGCCGAAATTTTTCGAAACTATTAATCTCGTTCTTATTAACATCCACATGTGCTTAGAAAAGGAAGATTTTTTTCATTTTCGCTTGAAAAAAATTGCTGGAAATATTAATAATCGTTCTATAAGATTAGTCAAAGGTATATATTTATTTTATTAATATTTTTAATCAAAAATTATGCTCGAAATGAGAAATTGTGAGTCAAACCGACTAAGCATTGGTTTAAATAACATATGGCGAGGCTTTTCTATAAATATGGGAATTTATTGCCAAAATACAAATATTGGCAATTTTTTTTTTTTTTTATGCCAATGCGCTAAGTCGCCGTTAATATTAGGCGACAAATGAGCGGCGACAAAGTTCATTTGAAGGCGAGGGACGTTCGTGGATGTGGTATGGGAGCTTTTTCTCTCTTTTCCGTGTGTCACTTGCCTTCAAAACAGCTTTGTCGCCGGTCATTTGTCGCCTAATACAGTGGTACGCGGTACCACGGTGGTTCAATTTACTATTTCGTACATATCGGAATGTCTTTGTCTTTGACATACATACTAAATGGGGGCCCGAGAAAGGGAAATGTTGGCATCACTGGCGATGGCATGGCACGAACAGCGTTGCTATCTTACGTAAAATTATATCCAATTTGATAGTTTCAAAATGCAAGAGTGCAATGACACGATGCCCTTATATGGATACATTTTTCTGAGACAACAATATGTCCATGTATTAAATAGTGACTATCTGCATATTTGAATGAAAAAAAATTTACAATATTGAGTAACATCGAACACATAATTGAACTAATAACAAAATAAATCGAACACATAACTATTATGATACTTATTGCCGATTTGATACTTATATGGCTACGAAAAATGGGACGTGCGAGCGACACACATCTCTGGCACTTCCGCGTACGTTTATCACCCATAACCCGGCATCTCGACACGCAATTTTTGATAGCATTTCATCTGTCAAAGTATAGATATTGCCAATGGAGACCGCAAGATGGCAATTTATGTCTTGCAATATTGCTTGCCATAAATTGCTTGCCATAAATTGCTTGCCATGAAGTTGGCAATAAGCGCCATTTTGGTTGTTTGACAGCCGAAATACATTTTTCAGAAGAATTCGATGTGTTCACATCGTAGCGAGGAATTGTTCATTTCGGATATTTTCATATTAATATTAATTTTTACCTTTTGAATATTAGTTTTAAATGAATGCCATTATACCACTTCGATTTAAAGCGTATTTAACTAATAGGAAAAAAATATTAAAACCAATAAAAGAATGAAATTAAAAATTATAAGTAATTATAAGTAATAATCTTATATTCATGACCCGAAAGCAAGATGAACTCAATAGAATTAGCTTTTCAATGACAACCAAGGCGCGTGCGCAACGTATTAACTTCTTGGTGGTTATTTCATAAATGCCGATGGCATAACATAAACAAACCCACCCTGGCAATATTGCTAATGGCAAGACATGAATTTGACAGATGGCATGCCATGAAAAATTGCGTGTCGAGTTGTCGGGTAAGCTACGAATTGCCGTGACAAAATTCGACTAATTTAAATACGGACATTGCGACATTATCACTTTCTTCCAAGTATGAAAGTATGATTAAGGCAACACATAAGCATTCATTCTGACTGATCAGTCACCCGTCTACGTGTTAATTAGGGATCCCAAAATCCCGGGATATCCCGGGATCCCGGGATTAGTCCCGGTGGTTTTCTTGGCTATTCAACTAAAGTTTGATTAACACATCCGTATATTCCATATATTTTAACTTCGACTAAACGATTTAACAGATTTAAACGATTTTGTCCGATTTTTTCTACGAATTTAACGATTTATTACTATTTTTTTAAATCCCGGGATCCCGGGATTGGGATGCCTAGTGTTAATGTACTCTTGCCCATTGATTTAACTCCATCCTAGCTCTGTAACGCATTCTATCTGTGCTTTTTCTTTTTCTTTTACTTCTTCTATTTTGGGTTTGTCTGTGTTTACATCATTTTTTTTTACATTATGATGTAAACAGTCCGTTTACTTCATTTCCGTCGATTAACTCAGAAGATTTTGATACACACGATACGTCATTTGTGAATTTTACTGAAATGCATGGCAAAAAATCAAACTCATTTTCAAATTTTTGTTGACTGATGCATCCATCGAAAACTAATGCCAGAGTCGGACGTATGGAAATTGTAACTTTATCGCATTTTTCGTCATTTTTAGGGCATATTTTTTGTGGAGCCCTATTAGGTTAGGCTTGTGTGGCTGCCACCATTAAGGGTGAAACACTTAGGCCTCACATGGACCAGTTGTGATACCACGAATAATGGGAAAACAAAGAAAAACAGAAACAGAAAAAACGACACAAACATCCACGACCTCAGCTGGGAATTGTACCCAGAGCCTCTGGCTATGTAAGTTGGCATCTACCAACTACGGCACAGATGCCGTTGTACCCTATTATAACTAATTAATTTTTTATGTGAATTTAATTGAACACTAACTGTTTCCACATAGTGAATCAACTAAATAGTGGTACTCATGCAGCTTCGCAAATGCCTTCGCAACTTTTCCCATCGTAAATTTCATATAAATTTGACAGTTTTGACAAATTTTCATTTCCCACAATTTGCGAAGCTGCATGAGTCCCACTAATGAATTAGAGTTATTTCGTACATTTAGAAGCGTATAATTACGATTATTATTAAAAAAATTGGTTCAGGAGACTAAAAACAAATAATAATGTTGATAAGATTTGATGCAGATGCGTTACAGACTCTAATCCATATGGTTAATTCACTATGTTAATTCAATGTGGAAACATGCTATTATTTGCAGTCTCTGTGATTTCAGATGGCAAAACAAGCATTAAGTTGATTATGAATCCTAATTATGCATTATGCACCTATTATGAATTACAACCGGTTGTAGTTGTATTCTTTATAACTCGCTATAACTTTTTTGCTTTTGCTATTATTAATTAAAACTTAAATTTGTATACCTACATGCAAACAAGGCTTTGTTCAGAAAGTTATATTTTTGGCTTTTAATGACACATCATGGTTGAAAGCCGAACTTAAAAAAGCTGAAAA
Source organism: Chlorops oryzae (assembly GCA_020466095.1). Classification (NCBI taxonomy): domain Eukaryota; kingdom Metazoa; phylum Arthropoda; class Insecta; order Diptera; family Chloropidae; genus Chlorops; species Chlorops oryzae. Next base: position 51,695,740 of record CM035806.1, on the reverse strand, counting down.
CCGTCTAGTTGTAATTCATAATAGGGGGTTACCTTAAGGTGCTTAAAAAAAAAAAACAACTGACATGGCGACGTTCAATGTTGGTTCAATAACAAAAACGTTTGCTTAAAAGCAGTTAAATAATTTAAAGCTCCATGTCGAAAGCAACAACAATAAAAGAAGCGCTCAAGCGTTGGGAAGAGCGCGAGCAGCAAAATTGCCTCGACGCAAAAGTAATTGAGCTTCAGTTCCTATGGCCACCAATTGAGAAAATGGACAATACACTTGGTCAGCTCGTCAATTGCGAGTAGGAGAGCTCTGATTTCTGATTTCTGAATTTAATTTAATTTAATTTTAAAATTTTTTAATGAAATTTTTACAAAAGGCGTCTGAGTTTCTCGACGAATATGATTGAGAAAATTTTCGGCTTAAATGGCATGAAGAATTTACGTGTTCTCTCGCTTGCGCGGAATTATATTAAACAGATATCGGGTTTGGTAAAAGATTTCCATTGAAGTTTTGAATTAAATTTATCTAATATAAATGTTCAGGAACCTGTCGCTGAAACGCTCGAAGAACTTTGGCTCAGCTATAATCTGATTGAGAAATTGAAAGGACTTTCGGCGCTTAAGAACTTAAAGGTACTCTACATAAGTAATAACCTCATCAAGGATTGGTCCGAATTCATTCGATTGGCAGAGCTTGAAGCTTTGGAGGACTTAGTTGTTGTCGGTAATCCGCTTGCCGAAGGCATGGACGAAGCAACATGGCGTGCTGAGTGCATAAGACGTTTGCCATCGATTAAGAAACTCGACGGCGAGCCGGTCGTAATGAATGAGGAACAGCCACAGCTATAGAAATCATTTAAAAACACATTTTTCTGGCTGTAACATTGGCTAAATTGGCAAACTAGTTCTGGTAAAACTAGCATTGATAAAATGATAAATGTAACTATAACAATAAATTAAGAGTTCACTTAGTTCGTCGAGAGCTTCTAATTATTTAAATAGAAATCAAATTCTGGTTTTACTAGAGTTGGAACGGATGTCCGGCCATAAAGTTAGTATCCGGCCATTAAACATTTGCCATATTGTATTTGTACTTCGAATGCAGATATGAAAATGGAGCGATTGGAGGAAACCGGATGAAGTTCCGCTAACATTTTTACAAAAAATGTACATTTTTAGAAATTTTTTATTGCAGTTCGGTGCAACCGCTCCAAACAATCATTACTAAAAAGTGTGCTGTATCAAAAAATAAACGTTCGAAGTTTTTGATACCAAACGGCAACGCTCAGGATCATATGCCTTTAAAACCGAAAAATATATAACAAAAAAAATTAAATATCCGGCAGCCGGATATCCGGTTATCCGGCCTGGAAACCAGCCAGATATCCGGCATTCGGCCGGATACACTATCCGTTGCAGCACTAGCATTTACAAGTAAACTTAAAAACGTACCATGTGTTGAAAACATAAAGACTTTTATTTTCCGCAAAAATGATATTTCAAAAAAATCTTCAAAAAATGACGAAAACAGCAAAATTTTCAAAATGCGAAAATTCCCTCGTAGTTTCCGAGATATTCACTACCTAAAATTTGCCATCCACCTGCTGGTTTTCCTGTTCAACTGGTGAATCAGACGAATTTTTCTACTGAAAACCTTATTTCTCGGGCATCATTTTTTCTTGAAGGCTAGCATTTTTTTTCGAGAACTTCGTCGGTAAGTATGCTTCCGTTTGAGCGTCCAGCACACTTTGCAATGAATGAATTTTAATTATTTCCACGGGTAAGGAAAATAGCAAAGGTGCTTCAAATAGGGGGAAAATACAGGTTTTTCCAGGAACTTTCTCCACAGGAATTTTCTTTAGGATCTCAGGAACTATTTTGGAAAGAAAAACCTGTAGGAAATGTCATTATGAAGCATGTCAAAATAGAAAAACAAACAATATTTTTTAAATGTAACGGCTTTTATTTCCCGCCAAAATAATATATCAAAAATATCTTCAAAAAAAAAACGAAAAAACCAAAAATTTTTAAGTTCCAAAACTCCCAGTAGTTTTTGAGATATCGCTATTTGAAATTTTGGCATCCACCTTCTGCTTTTCCTATTCGCCTGGTGAATCAGACGAATTTTTCGAAATCAAAATTAAAATTAAAATTAAAATTAAAATTAAAAAAATTAAAATTAAAAAATTAAAATTAAAATTAAAATTAAAATTAAAATTAAAATTAAAATTAAAATTAAAATTAAAATTAAAATTAAAATTAAAATTAAAATTAAAATTATAAAATTAAAATTAAAATTAAAATTAAAATTAAAATTAAAATTAAATAAAATTAAAATTAAAATTAAAATTAAAATTAAAATTAAAATTAAAATTAAAATTAAAATAAATTAAAATTAAAATTAAAAATTAAAATTAAAATTAAAATTAAAATTAAAATTAAAATTAAAATTAAAATTAAAATTAAAATTAAAATTAAAATTAAAATTAATTAAAATTAAAATTAAAATTAAAATTAAAATTAAAATTAAAATTAATTAAAATTAAAATTAAAATTAAAATTAAAATTAAAATTAAAATTAAAATTAAAATTAAAATTAAAATTAAAATTAAAATTAAAATTAAAATTAAAATTAAAATTAAAATTAAAATTAAAATTAAAATTAAAATTAAAATTAAATTAAAATTAAAATTAAAATTAAAATTAAAATTAAAATTAAAATTAAAATTAAAATTAAAATTAAAATTAAAAAAAATTAAAATTAAAATTAAAATTAAAATTAAAATTAAAATAAAATTAAAATTAAAATTAAAATTAAAATTAAAATTAAAATTAAAATTAAAATTAAAATTAAAATTAAAATTAAAATTAAAATTAAAATTAAAATTAAAATTAAAATTAAAATTAAAATTAAAATTAAAATTAAAATTAAAATTAAAATTAAAATTAAAATTAAAATTAAAATTAAAATTAAAATTAAAATTAAAATTAAAATTAAAATTAAAATTAAAATTAAAATTAATTAAAATTAAAATTAAAATTAAAATTAAAATTAAAATTAAAATTAAAATTAAAATTAAAATTAAAAGTTAAATTTAAAATTAAAAATTAAAATTAAAAATTATTTTCTTCTTATGGAATTGTAACGAATTTGGAAGTTTTTTTATTAAATTGGTAAATTTTTTCAGATTTTGGTTGATTTTTTATTTGTAAGTGGCAGCCGTGACATCTTGCAGAGTTTTGAATATTCCCTTTTGCTTTCTTTATTCGGCACGAATTAACAGGTACATATTTCCATTTAACACATCAGACGTTTCGAATTTTGCCTCGTCTTTTTTTCTTTTTAAGATTGGCCGAAGACAAAAGGATTCTGTGGGCATTCAGTTTTTTTTTGTTTTTTCTCATTAAATTGTTTTTCCTCGGATGTGTGGGAGCATTGCTTTCGGAATAATCGCAGCGTGATGCAAAATGCCGTGATTTAGAAAATGTACGGTTTGATGGAATTGTGACTCCACAGGAATCGAAGGCCATTGTTTGGTTGCAATTTCATTTGATTTAAATTTCTTGATTTTGTGTATTATTGATACTTGATTTATGCGCTTTCTTTTGAGATATTCAGAAAATTCTGTACATTTTCAAAAGCCATTAGGATATTCGGGAAGTCAAGTAAGTGTTCAAATATTAAGAATATACATTTTCGATTTAAGTCATGCACTTTGTGTCGAACCATTGATGATTTAAGGAAGCACCCGCATCTGTTTATCCACCAAATTGTGACTTCATGCATTTGAAGTGCATTTGGCGTTATCCACACAGAAAAAATTTTCATCTAAAAAAAGAGATTTACGTTTTAATAAGCTTGGTGACCAAAGTACCGTAATTTTTTATTGCAAATGAACTCCCCCTAAAATTTAGACGGACCTCTTCATCAAGAAAAACTATACAGTCCGATTCTGAATATTCCCGGGGAACGAATTCCCGGGGAATTTACTTTTCTTGAATATTTGGGCGGAGAAATTTGATGGGGAATGGGTATTTGACCCATACCCATAATTTTCCTTACCCTATCTATTTAAAAAAATATAATTTTAGTTTAGTAAATTCCCCGGGAATTTGTTCCCCGAAAATATTCAGAATCGGGCGGTATAGAGAATTCTTCTAATTATAATTTATAGAGTCTATTCTAATTTATAGAGTCTTTTCGCTCTATGCAGGGTACAATACGTAGAGACAAACTACTTAACACCCGAAAAGGGTGAAAGTACAAGTAAAAACAAAAAAGGTGAACATATAATGGAGAAATGCCACCCAAGCAGACAGGCATGTATGTATGTATTTAGTACTGTCTTACTTCCCAGTAGTCAGTAGGTCGCCCCCGATATTTGTGACATGCCAAAGTGCCAGTCCTTGATGACTAGCCATTTCACCTACCACATGAACCTGAAAGAGTAGATAGGCCTCAGCTCACATTTCCCTATTCGCTGCGTATGATTGTTTTTGCTGTTGTCTGCTTTTACGTCGCATTCTGATCATTTGCCCGTCAAGCGTTCGATAGCGCAGTGGTTCAAATTATGACTCGATAGCCGGGTGGTTCGGGGTTCAATCCCTGCGGGCGGCGAGAATTTTTCCTAAATTTTTTACTTTTTTTATAAATTAGAGTTTTTTTTTGTTGTTCATAGTTCAGTTATGTGGCTCTGGGATAGCGTAGGGGATGCGTGCTATGCTCTTGATCCCAGGGTCCGAGGTTCGATTCCCGGCACAGGCGAAACGGAGTGTAATGTTCCAAGCCTAGCACTGGTTTTTCAAAAATCGCATGTTAGGGGCACACTACATAAAAAGACGTACACTCACACAAAACACAAGAAAACCTCATTGGTATCACAATGGGCCGATTAACGGCCTAAGTGGCAGCCACTTCAACCTACCTACCTACCTAGTTCAGTTATTTTGGAAGACAAACATTTTCCCCTAAATTTTTAAGGTTTTATTATTATTTTTTTTTAATGGTTCATTTTCAAGTAAACAATTTTTGGAGTGAAAAAATTCGTTAAATACGATTCCCAAAATCTGAGCAACGCTAAACTCAAGTGAGCATTTTGACCAAGAAATTAAATTCGTTCGTTTAGCGTAATGGTTAAGGCGTTCGCCCATCGATCTGGTGGTCAGCGGTTCGAGGCTCGGTGGAGGCGAGAAAATTTTAAGAGAAGTAAGATAAAAAAGATTTAAAATTAAAAATAGATATAAACAAAAAAATATAATAATTAATAAAATAAATAAATTTAAAAAAAGTCAAACCAAAAATTAAATTTTTCTTTTTTCTCAGTCGCTGGTGCTAGGCCATTTTCCTGCCCCTTTTCGCTAGCGAAATGACTGGTTAAAGGTGGCGCATAAAAGGACGACCTGTCCCCGGCAATGAGATCGTAATGTTAAATTCGCCAGCGGAAAGGGACCGATCCCCGACACCCAGTGACTAGTGAAATCGCTAGTGTTGTGGTCTCTCCGCTGACTACTGGGTTACTTTCGTCATGATTCCAACCAATATGAGCAAATAAATTCCTAGTGGAACAAGGCCAAGAATTTTAAGAAGTAAGTTTCTGTTTTTATACATACGTGGTCCCACTTGACTTAAGGAAGCTTTGTATTTTTCTTAAGGTTACATAAAATGAGTTAAAGATAAAAGGTAGGAGTCATAGATCTGAGTAACCTGAATATCTTTGTACGGTTCATTTCAAAACAAAAGCATTTCCGAAGTTCATAAGGCCTCAAATTTTTGTATCATCATATTATGTAAAGATTTCACTTTGAATTCGAAGTCATGAGTAACCCCGATACATACACATATTTAATGGATATTTTGAAGCGAAAGCGTTTAGCAGCTCACGAAGCAAAGTACACGTAATTATAATAAACATTTCACAATACGGACTTCTATAGCTGGAACTTTCTATAGCACAAATTGTATGGGTGACCGATAGGGTTTAGAGAAAGAGAAACAAAGACTTTGGAAAGAATTGTTATCGAGCCGGATTGGAGGACATTGTATATGTATGTATGTATGTATATCCATTCTTTTGACACACATTGACGTCGGCTTATACTCGTAGGTGTCTTCCCGACGAAGAGCGTCCACTGTATTTAATAAATTTTATTTTTTTAAGTACATACGCAATATAAATACGCAAATCTCGTGAAATTATTTCACATTTCACATTTAAGTTTGGCATTTATTTTTTTTAATAGATATAAATGAACATGAATTGCAGACTTTTCATTCGCCAACTTCCGTGCTAGGTACACCCCCCTCGTATTTCCGCTAACTTCAACTCACTTCATATGGTTAAATTAAATGCTCCCTTCCCACTTCCGCTCACACTTACACACATTAATTAGCATCGTTTTCCGTTCTTTTCCGTTGATCCTTTGCGTCGGCGTGTCGGCGTGTCTGCGTGTGTCAGTCGTTCGCTAGGATTTCTACCTTCATCTTGCGTTCATACAAAAAATTCTTCCCAAAATGGACTTCTTACGTTGAGGCAAAGCAAAGGGAAAGAAACCAAAAACCCAAATCTCCTACACAAGGAAACAAAATCTCGCTATCGAGCATGAGAAATGATCTACGAGCGGTATTTAGTGCGAGAGAAAAAATACAAAAAGGAAAAAAAAAATTAACAAAAATAAAAGAAAAGAAAAGCAAAAGCAAAAGAAAAAAAACTGGTAGTAAAAATAAAATTATCATAACCCATAACCATATTCATTTCCTTTCATCATTATCCCGATTTCGAATCTCTATTCGGAATACCGTTTCCACTTGTTCGATCTCGAAATTGTTCCCACACACGCATGCGCACGTTAAGATCTTTTCGCGCTTCGCAAGAAGAATTCACACGGATCCTTTCTTGCATGCTTGGCTGTCGCTTTGTTTGTGTTGCACTTGTTTCACAGGATTTCAACTTCGTCGAAAGGTGAACAACGCTTAACACAAATATTTGTGCGAGCGCCAGGCAGAGATTTTTGCCCTTTAATGCTGCTGCTGTCGCTCTCTTGTATCGGTGTCCTTTTCGCCTTCGTTCTTCATTCTTCATTCTTCATTCTTTATTGGTAGCGTTTCTCGTTCGGCCCGCATCATTCATTTATCCTGTGTTGGCATTTTTTCTCTGTTTTTATTTTATTTTTTGTTGTTGTTGTGGATTTTGTTACGGTTTATCGTTTAGATTCGTTGTTATTGAGAGAATTCTTCCAAATCGATATGTTCGGATAACAAAATTCAGAGTATTTCCCAGGAAATATGCGGTTTCTGTTGAAACAAGTGCACAGCATCGTCATTTTCGCTGTCGTTTGATAAGATCCTTTGTGATCCATTTGGAGTGTATTTAGGAATGAGCAAAGAAGAAGCAACAAATGTTTACTGGCAACTCAAATTGATTGAATAGGGCTTGTTTTCCTTTTTGCTTTTTTTTTTTTTTTTTGCTACTAATGCTGTGGGAACTCGCCATTTTTTGCTTCATATTCATCTGAAGAGTCTGTTTTTTTTTGTTGCTGTTTTTTGTTTTTTTTTTTAGATAACGTGGGAGTGTTTATGCCCGACACACTTTGTGTCTAGGGTTTATTGTATTTGTGTGTACGGGTGTAGCACCCAGAACCATTCGAAATGGACCAAACAAAATATGTTTACAAATTATAAGCTTTAACTGGAAGAATCGGTTTAGCCATGTCCGTTGGTCAGTCCAGGGGCGGACTGGGCCTGTGGGCAACCGGGCAAATGCCCGGTGGGCCCCCAGTGCGACGTGCTTTTTAGCTGTTAGGTTTTTTTTTTCTTAGGTAACAGGGCCCCATTTTTCAAACGCCCGGTGGGCCCTTTGACCCCCAGTCCGCCCATGGGTCAGTCCGTCCGTATATAGTTTTATTAACGATGGAGTTAAGCTATCTTGATAAAAATTCGGTATGCGTGTTTTTAGGGGTACCTGCAGTACTAGCAAAATAGGTAGAAAAGTTGGAAAATTCCTACCTATGTATGTTAGGTCAGAATATTTTCTTGATCGATTCGTCGAATGTGGGGAATAAAATGGAAGTCGATTGGGCGGTCAAATTTTAACCTTAATTGGTCATGTGAATTAAACGAATTCAGGGCCGGTTTTTTAAAGTCTGGTTAATAATAACCCTTGGTTATTGCCAGTGTTAAGTACACATTTTGGGTCTTTTAAACTCTGGTTAGGTTAAAAAAGTATGGTTTGGTTAACTAACCAAGGAAATTATTAACCGGTCGAATTTTGTAGGTTAAGGGCGAATTTAACCAGGGTTTATAGTAAATTTTGTCTTTTGATTCAAAACTTATAATTTTTGACATTTGGTTAGTATTTACATATAATAATTCTTCACAATTTTCACGGAATAACCTAATTCAGCGAGACGTTTCCAAATAAAAATTCAATATACTTATAAGTATGAAGAATTGAATTATTTCAAGAAATATATCGACTTTTTCAGGCGGTTTAGGTAGCGAAAAGACACAATTGTAAACACAATAATGGTTCAATACGATCGAACTTCATGGTCAAATTTTAAAATGGCTAGATCGGCCCCTCTCGTCAACCTGATTAAGAATATATATTAGGGTGTATCAAATTTGAAAAAAAAATTTTCTACATGAGTATAACCTATGCACGGGATTGTGAATAGCATGTTTCAGCCATTTTTTTTTTCAAAAATTCGAAAATTCTGATTTTTTTTTTTAATACAGCAAAGACATTTTTATAGTTTTTCGTATAAAGCTTGATTTCCACTTCAATCAAAAATTTTGATCGAAATTTTTCAATTTATTTCATTCGGAAAAATTTAAAGTACAAAAAACAAAATTTGAAAAAATAATTTTGAAAAAATCAAATAAAATTTCGTTTTGAATGGAATCAAGCAAACGAAAACTCAGTAATCGAAATTTCCGTTTGAATTCCGTTCGAAATTTTATACATGTGTTGCTTATGGAAATGAAAATTTTGATTGAAGTGGAAATCAGGCTTAAAATGTAAGTATTTACTGGAAAACTGTAAAAAAAACGAACCGTTTGGCTTGAAACATGAAAATAAATAATTATTCAATTAATTTCAATCAATATTTGGTAAGTATTCAGAATATTTTCTTAGAAAATAAGTAAAAAAAAATGGCGAAAAATTCGAAAAAAACCTCATGTTTGCAATATTTACACAAAATTGGATTGCCGCAGGTGAAAATTTTCGAATTTTTGGAAAAATGTAGAAAATTGGATGCGAAGATTTTCTAAAATCCGATACACCCTAATATATGTATATACATATATGTATGTCTTTATCTATCGCGACTCCTCAAACTCCTCCTTTTACAAACTCCAAGATATTTAACAAAAAAATGTTTTGTTTTTGAACAATTTTCTGAATTTTGAGCTGCGACATTGTATCTATATTTAATTTCGTTGGTTTATTTGATAAATAGACTGGAAAAATATTGGAGTTCTTGATTAACCTACGGTTTGGTAACCAAACCCGAAAAAGTGTTGAAAAGACGCAATTTCTTAGCCTTTGAATCATAAACACTGGTTTGACAAAATCTCTGGTAACCAAACCAGAGATTTAATCAAACTTTAAAATACCGGCCCTCAATACGACAAAAAGCGAAGGATATATAAATATATAATAAGATTTTCTGTTAGGTGTGTCTTAACAATTGAATACATAATAAATAAAATATGGACTTAATTAAAAACTATTTTGCGACTCATAAATTCCAAAAGCATATGCCAGTTTAGATTTATGGTGAAAGTGTTCCCTATACTTCTTCACTTTTTCAAGGGTCATCTCAATAAAGGGAATGAAATAAATTTTTCAAAAAAAAAAACAATGTTTTTTCTGATAGTCGAAACAGATGGAGAATTGGACCACAGTGCCGAAGCTCGATATTTTCCACTTTTAGATTGAAATAGGAAAAACAAGTCATTTTTTATACCCGACACACTCTGTGTCGAGGGTATATTGCGTTTGTGTGGTTGTGTGTAATATCCAGAACCAGTGGAGATAGACCATACAAAATATACAAGATTGAAATGATCAGCGTCATCACTTTGCTTCCAGATGGTTAAAACAACAAACTCTAAGAAACGTATCGAACTAGCCGGAGAGTAAAATGAAAAGAAAAATCAATGAAAATCCAAACGAACTTTTTACTCAGCCCAAAGCTTACAGAATCTATTAATTTATTAATTTAAGCATCGCGAGCGGCAGCAGCACATTGTGTAAGCGGAAGCTGAACGCAATGAATCGCTTTCGTTGTTATACTTAGAATCCGAGATAATCGCACGGAACTGCCTCGATTTCACTGATAACGACTCAACTCAATGATGATCGTAATAGAGTCACGGTCATCATGATCATCGTCTCATGAGATTCGTGCGAGTATAAAAGCATAAATATTGATGTAATTTCCCTAACGCATGTCAAGCGCTTTTTTTTCGCGGCATAAAAGTTATTGTTTTTGTAGAAGGAAATTCCGGGGAACGCAGTGTTCAACCAGGCGTTCGGTGTTCAAAAATAGCTCGTTTTCAAGAACAATAAAGTTTTCGAGAGTTCATTTTTGTTTTTCTTTATAAGAAAATCAATACCAAAAATTATTAATTTAAAATTAAATGAAAGAATAAAAGAGAAAAAGAAAAAAAAAAAACACAAAAATGCACAGTGTTGCTTTCAAAGTCTTTCGATCTCTGTGTTTGCTTACGATTCTACTGCATTCCGCCGTTTCGATTAGCGCGGATGAATGGCAAAGCTATCGTGCTTCACCGAAAATGATCGGTCCCGCTAAGTTCACTCATCCGCCGGATGCACTTTTGGATCAATTGGATACAGCTCTAGAGAAAATTACTACAGTTTATATGCAGGCGTTGTTTTCCGGAACCCATACGGCTTCGTTGGACTTGCGAATGCGTGGCTTGGAAATTCAACTTTTTGATCTATTGGACGCTCTCTTCAAGGAGAATCGTTTATCCGATTATATGAAGTACGAAGCCGAAGTGACACGGCAAATGATTCTCTATAATATGCTGAAGAAATTATTTGGCTACTCAGCGGAGGATAATGAGCGCATCAAATGAGAGTCCAGGCAGCTCTGGAAGCTGGAATTGCGATCGATGGTAACGGATCAAGGGGGATTATGGAAAGTGATTCAACAAGTATTGCAAATGAAAAGTTTTTGTATAAAACTAAATGGCCCAACAGGACGAAGGTGCACGAAGCCGGCCGTCGTCAACAGCTTTAATACACACATACATACACGCACGCGCACACAGTCTTTTGAACAAGTTAATAATGAATGTTAACGAAAAATTAACAAAATTTATAATTTTTTCTTTCTTTTTTTTATTGTACTTAACTAGCAAAATGCATTTTGTGAGGTCATGTTGATGATTAAATAAAGATATTCGCACATAAAATATGAACTCCGATTTGTTGAGGAGAGAGTTCCGGCTTTTTGAAGATTTGCCCATAATTTTCCTTTTCTGGTTTCCTTTTCTCCAATAGATATAGAGGTCTAAAATTATCCCTTCAAAATTCCCTTTGAGGCTCCCCAAGAGCTTGACACAGTTTATCCTTATTCTCTTCTTCTATTTCTTCTCCTATTCTTCGTCTCTTCTTCAACTCTTATTTTTCTCTGTTTCTTCTCTGCTTCTTCTCTTCTTATTCTCTTCATTCTTGTTATTCTACCACTCTTCTTCTTATTCTCCCTCTTCCACTCTTTCTTCTATGCCCTTATTCTTCTTATCATTATCCTTCTTATTTCTTTAGATATTTTTTTCTCCTCCTTCTCCTCCTTCTCCTCCTTCTCCTCCTTCTCCTCCTTCTCCTCCTTCTCTCCTTCCTCCTTCTCCTTCTCCTCCTTATCCTCCTTATCCTCCTTATCCTCTTTCTCGTCTTCCTCCTCTTCCTCATTCTCCTCATCGTCGTCCTCCTCCTCTTCCTTCTCCTACTCGTTTTCGTTCTCGTTCTTCGCATCCTTCTCCTTCTTCTTATCCAGCTCCTTCTGCTTCTCATTATGTTTCTCCTTCTCCTCCTTCCCCACCTTTTCATCATTTTCCTTAGTCTCCATTCTACCTTCTTCTCCTTCTTTTTTTTTATTCCACCCTTTTCTGCTCATATTTCTTCCTCTTCGCCTCCTTCTTCATCTATTTTTTCTAAAAAATTCTTTCCATTTTCATACCTACAACTTGGTGACCTACTGTTTCCCATTCCAAAAGCCAAATCTACATACATATATTGTAAATATGTATAATGATCTTCATATCTGCAAATGAACACAATTTCAACTCGATCGGTGGTCTTCACTCGCGCCATCCAATGACGCAAATGAGACACGACGGCCACTGAGATCAACTGCGTCATATAACCCCGAATACAACAACGTCTTTAAACAAATTGAGTTTTATTGTATCTAATAATAATTGCAGACAGTTTTAAGTGGAACGTTGTGGTACTTAAAAAATCTAAATAAATTGGAACTCTTTCTAATTTCTCTCAGTGGAGAAATGCATTCTTGAGTTTGGGAGCTCGAACTAAAAAAAAGAATTGAACTTCTTACTAAAGCGAGCTTATTATAACACACACATACATATATACGCATAAATGTTTTGTTTTAGAATTAGAATTAATAAAAACTTAAACTTAAACTTAAAAACTTATGGGATCATTTCAGAGAACTAAAAGTCAATCTTCAGCTTTCTAAAAAAAATTCCCAGAAGAAGAAATGTTCAATGTTTCTTGATGCAAAAAAAAAAAAAATTGTTGATACACATTTCAAATGAAAAGCAAAACAATTCGAATTTTAATTCTTAAACGAATTTCTCATTTTTTTTTTTTCTTTTATGGAGGCCCTTAAGCACGATAATCGAGAGGAATTGAGAGAACATAAGCACTAAAAGATTTCGGATGAATTCACCAAAGCTAAATGAAAATCACAGACAAATTAATGCTAAAAATAATTAATATAATATTTAAAAAATAATAATAATAATAATAATAATATTATTAATAATAATAATAGTAAAAGCTGAAATAGAAAAGGACGAACGAACATAAAAGAAGGACAAAGAAACAGAAATGAAACACAAACTTAATGTAAAATTTAAAGCAAAAAGAAAAACTTAACATTTTTTCGTATTAAAAAAGAAAAAGCGAAAGTATTTGATGGGAATGGGAGAGAAAAACAAAATGAATAGCGGAATTCCTCGTCACCAGGGTCTCCACATACAGTCGCGATCTTCTGGTGAGATCTGAAGTTTTTGTCTCTTGCAATCGTTGGATGTTTCCTTAGCTATGAGCTTCACTTCGTCTTCGGGCGAGTCTTCTTCAATATCGATTTCGCTTGCGAGTCTCTTAGACGGCGGTTCGTCGTGCAACGAGCCGTCGCTAGAGTCGGCCTCTTCCGTTGTTTCGAGGAGCGAACGTTTCGTGTTCGACGATTCAATGCCACTGGTCGAGGAGACTTGTTGTTGCTGCAAGTGTCTGGAGCCACGTGACGATAGCGATAGCGATAGGGATAGTGATGAAACACCCGATGATGTTGAAAGCGAAAGCGATGACTCAGCGCTAAGCGGTGGTGTTGCGAAAACACCCGAAAAACTATTGCTCGATGCACTGCTGGCCATCGTCGTCGTTGCCGTTGCCGTTCCCGTTGCCGTCTTCATGATAACATTTACCGTTGTATCGTGCGGTGGCGTTGTGGGTCGCGATGCGGCCAAATCGGAGCTCGTATGCATTAATGAAGATGAATCCTCACCACCGGCGGCACTGAGACTTGACACTGATGAAATCGGACTCAATGGTGGACTAGTTGTTGTTGTTGAATTATGTGGCACTGTTTGGTGGAATACTGCTGCAGTTGTTGTATGAAAATGCGACTTTGATGGCACACTGACCGCTTCTGGTGCAGAGATTTTCGCATTATTTTTTAGGTTGCTGTTGCTGTTGCTGTTGATAGTATGGGTGTTCGATATTGTGCTGGTATTTGTGTTGTGACTGTTGAATTTCGTCATTGGTAAAATATGTGCTGATGGCTTGGTGAACGCACTCATCCGTTGTAATTGCGAGGCGAAATTATTGAGTGTTGGTAAGGTTGCTACATTATCGATTAATGGCATCGGTGGCACTGTGCCGGTAGATGCTGCTACCGCTGCCGCTGCTGCTGCCGCCGCCGCAGCAGCTGTTGGCCAGCTAGGAAAACTACCGACACCGTTGACAGCAGCATTTGCTGCATGTGGATGATTCGGTACGATAAGTGCAAGCTCGCCCGAGGGCAGACGTGACGGTATAAGTTGTACGCCATTCATTTGAATTGAGGCAGCGGTCGGGAATTGTGTGTTGCCACCGCCGTTGCCAGCAACTGTAACGGCCGATGCTGCTGCCAGTCGATTGTTATTGTTCATGTCCTGCGGCAAATGTTGCAACAGGCCCACCGATGCGGACGTGGCTGTTGCAGTGGCGGGCGCCATGCTATTCGTTGCTAATATGCTGGCATGGCGGTAGCCATTGCTGAAATTCGTCATCGAACCGATTTGCTCGAGGCTCGTCGCGCAGCTATTCAAATGATTGTTGAGACGTTGGCGCGTGGCCGTATCGATTCCCTCCAATTGGCTAATGTAACGATTGACTTCTTCGGCGCACTCAACGAAGCCGGTCTTGAATTTATGCACCACACTCGGATCGGTCTGTATCGCCATGTTCAGCTGCTGGCGTTGCAGCGACTGCAAGTGTTTCACGGTCATTTCGAGTATGTCGGCCTTCTCCAGTTTCGTGTGCCGTGCCGGCTAAACGCAGACAACAGAAAGAAGAAGAAAAATATAAAAAAAATTCTCAATTAGAATTGGAAGAGCAAGAGCAACAGGTAGAGAGCAAAACACAAAAAACGAAAAACAAAACCAAAAAATGCTTTCAACTGAAATTGTAAACATATTTTCCCATGCCTCAATCAATAACAAAAGCAAGCCGACAGAAATTCTTGGCCCCCAAGTGAATGTGGCTTTTAATGTTCGGAGCAAATTTCGCACATTTTTCTCGTTCTCTGTTTGCTCTCAGACTTTAAGCAAAACCATTCAAGATGAGTCGATCGAATGACGGGCAATGGCACTTTACATGTGGTCCTAGCAATGGCGCTCAACAAAACCGATACGCTGCGATTGCTTTGGTCATGAAGAATTACTAACCACTTCGGTCCGGTCCGGTCCGGTCCGACATGACATTTTTATGGACAACTCACGATTTCCACTCAAATCCCGTCCCCGTTTGAAAAACTTACTTATTTTGGGACATTTGATCATTTTTTTTTTCTCAAGATACATATGTAGGAAGGCAATGTTCCTAACTCGTTCGAGGAAGTGAAATTTATGCGCAGGTCTGTAGAGAGGAATTCCAGAAATTTCCTTTTATAACATCCGAAAGGGGAGCAACAAAGAAAAAGGTCGTAATATGGCCTCAGAGATGATAAAATATACATATGAGGCCGCCAGGAAGATAGGCACATAATTTAAAAAAAAAAAAAAAAAATACCATGTAAAGTTTAGTCTTAATCTCAGGAAGGTTTGAACCCTTAAAACTCTCCCTTGACTGTTTGCCTATAAGATCATGTTAACCTGCTTTAAAATAAAAATTCCTTGGTTTTAATTTGCCTCTTTATAGAGTCCGCTCCAAGGGAATAATCTCTCTACTGCCCAAAGACCCCCCCCCCCCCAGGGAGAGAATTATCATGCAACCAGCTGTTTTAGGGAATCTCTTGCGTCCAATGAAGTTTTCACTTTTATGCACAATTTCCATAACGAAAAATGCCTTTGTCCGCATCATGTCAAAAGCCGCTATTTTGTTCACTTCTTCGCGGCTTTGATTATGATCATGGGACATACCATTTTTTGTTTTTTTTTTTTTAAAATAAGAAAATCCAAAGCCAACTTCATTGATGCATCGTTGATCCCACAAAAACAATCCGTTTTAAATAAATAAAAAAAATATATAAAAATAATCAACGAAGCCCACAAAAGGCGAAGTTATTTCACATCTTCCCATCAAATGTGACTGATCCTCGCTCTGTCTCTGTCTCTGTCTCTTTCCCTCTCTCTGTCTATCTCTCTTCGGCATTTCATTGTTTCCATTGTGCATACAGAGTATTTTCCTTGTCAATCGGGCCGGTGTGTGCTTGTCTGATTCATCTGTCCATTCGGCAGTCGCCACTTCTGTTCGTTATCTGTCCCTCTGTGCATTTGACCGTCTGTCTATCGGGATGTCTGGATGTCGGTGCGTCTGTCTGCTGAGGCTCCAAAGTGCGATTTTGATGCTTCACTTGAAGGTGTGCAGCAAGCACAATGGGAATTATCATCTCTACTTTGTTTTTTTTTTTGCTTTTTTTTTCTTTGAACATTCGCCTTCCAAAGTTTTCCCAATGAAGATGACGATGACGATGACCATGACCATTATGCCATGCAGCAAGTATTTTGCTCCATCTTTGTGTCTCACCAACTTGCTGCTTTGTATGTCGTCTGTCTGCTCTGTTCGGATGCTCTTGATGGTGGATAATGACGGCGATGATCATGATGATGAGAATGGGAATGGGAATGGTTGATGGCGATGGCGAAGGCGATGGCGTTGGTGATGCTGATCGTGTCTCTTCATGGGCCATGCACGAGATAAAGTACTTTGCGAAAAGTTTCTTTCCCACGCAGGTTTTGAGGTTTTTTGTTTACATTTCTTCTTATTACGCGAGGCTTTATTTTCATTTTCTTCTCGCTCGCACACTCGACACCCGCACATAGGTACGAGAAGGTACACACATACATTCATATATGCATGCATATGGATATGCAACTCTTGATCTTGGCTGTGTCATCGTGACCGCAGCGCTTCAGACGACTTTGCAATTCATTTTTATTCTATTTTTTTTTTTACTCTTTTCTTTCTTTTCCTTTTTTCGTTTTTTTATTTTGGATTTTGCTTTTCTGCATTTTGGGCTATCTCACACTTTGGGCGCTTCTGACCGTTGCTGGCATCAACGATTTCTGGTTTTTCGCTCACAGCAGGATCGCTGCCACCTTCCTTTCTTTTTTCTTATATTTTTTTTTTTTAGCATTTTCTCTCGCTCTGTCGTTTTTGTGTTGTTTGCCTTTTGTTTTCTCTTGTGTTATTTAGTTTGTTTGATTTTCAGTGGGTAACCACCGCGCATACAGAAGCCCCGATGACGATGAGCGCCTCCGCAGACAGGTTTCCGCCTCCTGCTCAATTGATCGGTCGCGCGAAATTTTCTCTCGCACAAAGGCAGCCGGAATGCAGTCCTCACGTTTCGTATTCCCTATTAACTTCGCCGGCACCAATCGGCGTTGCATCCAACAATGATTTATCCACATTTAATTTCTCGGCTTGTTAGCACTAGTTTTTTTTTTTTTATTATTTTTATTTTTTTTTTAAATCATTTTGTTTTTAAATTCTTGCAATTTTCGGCGTCATTTTGCCGATCATCGTTCTATCCATCCATCGATCAATAAAAATTCTTTGAGTCAATTAAAGCCGAAGACGAGAACAAGACGAGAACAAGCCGAAAACAAGCCGAAATCAAGTACATGCACTCATGGAACATTCGCTGCTCGCTGGCATTGTTCGAACGCCTGGGAAGATTCGCTCTCTCCGAGAAATTCGAAGTTACTTTCATGTGAGTCCTTTCTTTTTTTTTTCTTTCCTTCGTTCTTTCTTTCTAGGGTTTCTTCGTTTTACAAGTGTTTCATTGGAAAGTGCGCAAAAGGAATGCCGACAAGTCTCGAGAGAATAGAGACGAGTCGCCTATGTATTATCCTCTTCAATTGCTTAATTTACGAGAACAATGTACGAGAAAGTCCTTTTTGTGGTTTATTGTGTCATTTGATGTAATTTGACAAAAAAAAAAAAAAAAAAAAAAAAAAATTACAAATTTCTATTACGAGAGGCCTTCTCCAAAAGAAATTGGAGGCGGAAAACTGTTTAAGTAGCCTCGTAAATTCCAAAAAGAGACATTCATTCAGAAAATTCATTTCAAAGGAATATCGATCGATTCATGGAATTTGAACACTTTAAAAGAATTCCGCGGAACACGGTTCTTTTTTTTTATATTTTTGTCGGTCGCAAGTACGATTGGTTCAATCTTAGGGCATCCAATTTTTATACGTAGGATTCTTATACCTTCCAACGCTTTGTAAATGAAAAAAAAAATCGAAAATTGCACTTACATCCTTTTTCATGGCCTCTAAAATGAGCGTTTTGAGTTCATTCAGACAATGATTAATCCGAGCACGACGCCTTTTCTCCATTATTGGTTTATTTGTCTGAAAAAGAAAATATGAATAAATATTTTTCGAGTTTCATTGATTAAGACGGCAAGGATCTTTTAGTGACATTGAACAAAAAAGTCAAAATAAATGGAAATTTTCATTTCGTAATAATTTTAAAAGCCCGTAATGAAGGTAGAGCCCTTGACCTTTTAGGGAATTTTTTTTTTTTTTTAATTTGTAAATTGTGAAAAAGGCAATAAAAAAAACTCAATTGAGCTTGGAATGGTTTAAGAAATTATTAATTAAGGATTAACAGCTCACTTAAAAGGATACACAGAGCAATTTTTGGAAAGAATTTACACTGTAGTAGCAACATACAGGTAAGAACAAAGGCATACACAAAAGGGAAACTTTATATTTATTTTCCCTTAAAATTCGCGACTTCTGAATGAAAAAATTTCAAAGAAAATTTTCTGTGCGAAAATCGGCAGTAGTAAGACAGGATTGAGGATTTTCGAAAGTTAAAAATTTTCATGAATTATGTTTTTATTGCCGTATTAATTTTCTTTGAACATTTTAATCTCGAATAACAAGTCGAATCCAACCATAATTGAAGCTTCTTTAACTCGAATTTTTTCGATAGCTCGAACGAAATCTAGTAGCAATAGAATTCGGCGAGCCGATCACCCACCGCTAATGCTCCAAAATTATTAATTACAAATGGTTTTAGTATTTAATATAGGTACTTAATAATTTTAAATAACTAAATAAATAAATAAATAAATGACTGATGGAAGTTTAGGTGTGACTAATGGACATTAAGGCTCATAGTCTTCAACCCAGTTTAAACTTTTTGAAGGTTTAAACATTCAAACGATTGTCTTCAGGATAGTTTAAGGCAGGCTTATTCATTTTATATGAAAATTTTTGAAAAATTCAAATAAAGCAAAGGTAATTGAATGAGCTAAGCTAGCATGAAGACTTACAGAATATATTCGACAATTTATACTTTGAAAGTTCTTTCTTAAACTTAGCTGAAGACTTCCATCCCAAAGGGGTCAAGATGGGTTGATGAACATAATAAATTCTTAATATTTTATGTCTCAATATTTTATTGATTTTATTATTTATTTAAAATCGAAGGAGTGAAGTTCTAGCTATTCCGATGGAAAAGTCGACACCTTTCCAATTATTCGCTGTCATTCTCGACACGAATTAGATTTAAATGGGTATATCTTACCTTTCTAAGTTCAGCTTTTGATAATCCATTTGGATTCGCCATTCGATTTTGTCCATTGCTGATATATCCTGAGCTGCTGTCCCTGTTGTTGCAATTACCGCTACCAAAATTATCACTATAACTATTCGAGCAATCGAAGTCATCATCCGAATTGAGTTCGTTTTTATAATCCATTTTGATTAAAATTTTTCTTTTTTTTGCACTTTTTCACGTTAAAACTCCACTAAGCATTTGATTCAAACGGAATGAGCTGTCAATTGTTGGTTTATTAATTTTTGATTATTTTTTGTGATTTATAATTTATTTATTTATTTATTTTTTTTTTTTTAAGGATAACAATAAAGTATTTTTGCTTTTGACACTTTGGCATGTGAGTTTTATTTCTTCTCCTTCGTCAAAGTTTATTGCACATATTTTTGTTAACAAAAGTTAATAACAAAATATGCCTTGTCAATACATAACAAACGAATATGAAACAAAAAAAAAACACATAATTATTAATTTTGCTATCAACACGAAAAAAGTCTTTGCGAAACGTTTGTGACGCTGCGTGAGACGACCACGCGCGTTAAATTTCAAAAGGACACTGATCCTCGTTGCCGCTGCGCAAGCGTTAACATACGAAGAGCTGCACGAATCAACGATCGAAGAACACGATGATGATAACGACACGTAGCGAAACGAGACGAAACGAAACGAAACGAGTCCTTTGCAAGTTTTCTCACGCTCACCGATGCTATAATCAACGATAGTGCCAGAGCACCCCACCTATACCACCACCACCAACACGAGCACAATCAGCGAATCTGCATCGTCGTCGTTGTCGTATCTGAGCGAACGATCGATCCTTCCGTCTTTTACACCGCATTTTCTTTATACATACATTTTCGTTTACCTGTCCCACTTGAGTCTACGAAATGAGCCGAGTCGCGTTGCGTTTCGTTGCATTGAGTCGAGTCGAGTCGAGTTGAGTTGAGTTGAGTTCAATTCGGTGGGGTGTCTTTGAGCATAAGTTTGAGCGCATGTGCAGCTCAGTAGGACACAAGCATTGCTGTCTGTTTTTGAGTGTCTATACGTGCGCCCAGGTAGGAGAAAACACAAGTATCCGGATATTTTGAGTTTGTTGTTGCAATCCAGAGATAGGGATAGAGACCAAGCCGAAAGCGAAGACGGCGACCGTGTGACTTGCGCGTTTCGCTCGCAAATGCGTCAGGCCGAGAGCGTTCCTTTACACACGACGACTGTGAGAACCGAAATGTTGGCTCGATTGAGCCACTGGATTTAATTGGGAATTCCTCTGCACTCAACCATCTATCATGCATTTTTATTTGAATAAAGCCCCTTCCAGAAGACTTGCGTAGGGGCACAAACTCGTATTACATGATATCCGCATATGCTCTAAATATTTCCGAATAGAGAAGAAATTGACCCTCATGGCGGGCAATTTTGAAATGTTTAGCTCAGCGGATCAACAGCGTGTCATAAGCGTCAACGATAGACGAATCAGTATCCATCATATTCCATGGAAGTTCTCGTGAAACCCACAATCAAACTACACACACTACATTACATTATGAGACACTCAAAAAAACAAAAATAAATAAATAAATAAATCACCACAGCCATTGGGCCGTCCATGGGTATTCGTATTTATTTTGAAATTCGGTAAATGAGCCGCACTGTTTATTTTACACAAAAACTACTGAAATTGAAACTCAAATAGAGATTGACGCGGAAGATCCACAAGTTTCAAATTTTATTAAATCAACGCGATTTTCGGAAGCGGCAATTGAAATCCTACGAAACACAAAAATAATATACAAAAAAATAAAAACAAAAAGTTCTGCTCTTTTGTGGCAAGAAAAATCAAAGAATTTGAGATTTGTAAATAAAAAGTTCAACGTTTTACTGGCCATGAGTTCCAAAATTCTATGGAATTCATCGTTGCCAGATGACTTGTCTTGCAAAAGCGGAATGTCAGAATTGTCGCGAGTAAAAAACTGGCAGCTGTCCTCAGAAAACCCCTTCCTCCTAACCGAATATATTCGTTCCTACTTTTTATACCCGACACACGCTGTGGCGAAAGTATATTGCGTTTGTGTGTAACACCTAGAACCACCCGAGATAGAGCATACAAAATATATATAGAAGTGGTCAGAATCACAAGGAGATTCGATTTAGACTAGGGATGTGCCGGATAGTGAATTTGCCGGATAACCGGATATTGGATATCCGGTAAAAAATATGTAGCCGGATACATAGTATCCGGCCGGATATCTGAAAAATTTTTTCTCTGTTTGAAATTGTACTTTCGCTGGCCACAATTGAACAGATTGTCCGAAATAAATGATTTTCTGTCAACGCCGTTCATTGGTATAATATAGAGCTGGAAAACATTCGATTCCACCATTGATATTATCGATGTTTTTAAATTTCATTAAACTAAATTAATTATTTATCACAAAAAATAATAACCAAATCTAGTTTATGGTAAAAAATAGACAATCGCAATAAAAACTTGGATAATGCTTAAAATTAAAAAACAACAATCTGATTGTAAGTATCTAACTAACATCAATGTTTTTCAATTTCAAGCATTATCGAAGTTCATACTACGACCGTCTATCCTTTTCCATAAACTACTAAGTTTGTTAGGATTTAATTTAAGTTAATTTGACTTAATTTATTTCGATCAATATCTATTAAAAGAAATTTAAAAACATCGATACCATCGATGATAATATCGATTGCTTTTGAGCTTTAGCATAATCAGCTGTTCTGATTTAATTTGCACGTTCAACAAAAAACAAAACTCAAAGATGGACAAATCAAAGTCTGCGGTATGTATCGGTATCCGGCCGGATAGTAGTGATATCCGGTGGGCTTGCCGGATATATAAAAACCAGCCGGATACGCCGGATACCGGATAGTTACCGGATATCCGGCACATCCCTAATTTAGACATGTCTGTCCGTCTGTCTGTCTGTCTGTCTGTATACAGTTATCTTATCGAAGGAGTTGAGCGATCTTGATGAAATTTGGTATGCCTGTTGACAGGGACATAAGTAAGATCAAGTTCGAGAATGGACCGGATTGGTGCATTATTAAGGGCACCTCCAGTACTAGGGTCTGTCACATAAATCCGAAAACCGTCCCAAAATCTGACTTTTTCGAAATATGAGAATGAAATTTAAGTAGAATATTTATTATATATATATATATTTAAGCCTCCGATTAGAGTTTAAAATATTTGGAAAAGTGGTTTGATCATACCGATTAAAGAATTAATCGACATAATCACTGAACAAACTCAACGGACTTAAAACGTTGACTAACATTCTTAGAACAAGAGATAAAAGTAAGATTAAAAGTGTCTAGAGTCTAGACTCTCGACAGATTTAGTGTCTAAGTCTAAGCTTAAAACGTTCGAATAGTTTCGCCGTTGCTTTAAGTACATATGCGTATGTATGTACTCTATGTATATTTACTCTTCGTCATTTTCGTCTTCATCTTCTTCCACATTTTTCATAAGAAATTATCTCACGCTTATCATCGAGGGACACAGCTGCCTTTAATGTGTGAAAGATGCACACAATTTATAAAATTCCCAAGTGGGACTAAGGGGGTTGTTGGGATTTAAGTAGGCGCTTAGCTGTACACTTCTCCGAAAGTAGAGAGGGTTGAGAATCTCGCATTCATACCTGAAGACGTTTTGGG
This sequence comes from Chlorops oryzae, assembly GCA_020466095.1. Lineage (NCBI taxonomy): Eukaryota > Metazoa > Arthropoda > Insecta > Diptera > Chloropidae > Chlorops > Chlorops oryzae. The sequence continues at coordinate 51,672,510 of CM035806.1, read as the reverse complement.
TGGAATCTTTACCAATAACATACATATATATAATATATAATATATATAATAATATTAATATATATTAATATATATATAATAATATATATATATATATATATATTAGTGTGTGTGTGTGTATGTATGCATTTATTGTATAATTTCGCGATATAAATAAGGAAAATGAATTATTTTTGACTTATTTTGCAGTCCCACAAAAGTCGGCTTGTTTGAGTATGAGCAGTTTGTTCATTGTTCTTCTTCCCCCTCTTCTTCTATCATATTTTTTATTTGTTTATGCCATGCCTGATCGTTGAACTTGTAGGTGTATGTTTTTCCAAGATAAGATATTTGCGAAGATAAGAAGATATTTAACTTGTACGTATTACGACGTCATTCATGGGAAAAATTTTGTCTTTTCAGAAGGGTCAGGTAACTTATTGACTTGGTTAAGCTGCTGAGGAGCTGCTGGTCCATTTTTATTGCTACTTTTTTTTAAGGAAATCGAAATCAATATTAATATTCCATATAAAAGTATCAAGTATTTATTGTATTTTTGAGTCTTTGGAATCGTGACAGACCTGCTTAGAGAGACTTCAAATTTTTTCTTATATACCAAAAAAAAAAAAAAAAACCAATAAATATAACCCAATCTCTTTGGGTCAGTAAATACAGTCGGCGTGATTCTTATTCTTTCTCTTGGTTTTTTTTTTTTTTTTTTAGTAGCATAAAAATCTTCGTTGTTTTTTATTACTCATAAATTCATATATAGGGGAGAGAAAAAATCGATTCTCCCATAAAAAATTAAAATAAAAAAAAAACCACATCATTCCTACGCCATAATGCACTCTTTATTTTAAGAAATAATTTTCAATTTCAACAACGCACGATTTATGCATTAAAAAAGGCGCATTGAACTTCAATTTTCGTTATGTGGGATTTCGATAGGTGTATTCCATTTTCTTCCGGAGTATTTTCAGCTCCCGTTCGGCGTTCTTAACTTCTTCTGTGGACATGGTCTCGCCCGTGTAATGCATATTGACAGCCGACAGAACGACAGACGGATACAGAAAGAGAAACAGAAAACCTTAACCTCCACTAGATGCTATGCATGTGAATATTTTTCCAGTTACCTTTGGCCTTCACAGTTCCATAGTAATTTGCGGAGCATGCGAGGTAGTCACGAAGATTTCATTTTTTTTTGTTTTTATTCCTCTTTTTGGTTTGGCTTAATTTTAAATTAAGAATGCTCGTGTGTGTGTTTTTGGTTTTCTCCTCTTCATGGTTATATTTAGAGCATATAAATATATATCGACTGACTGTCGAACGTATGAAGGTACAGATATGTATATGTAAATGTGTGTATGCTGGGAGTGCTGCTTGTAACGAGGCCTGAGAATTCTACTTTGAAGGGTGCTGCAATTGGTTATGTTTCCTCATTTAAATAGGTCATCATCAGTGCATTCAAGTGGAGCACACAAATGGAATGTTCATTTGTAATTAAGTTGACTTTATGAATTAAACGATTAGGTTGCTATATTAAGCCATATTAGACATTCCATACCACATTCAATAAATTATAAAAAAAAATTATAAATTATATAAAATATTATCAATTATAAGGCCTCCATAGGTTAGGCTAGGATAGTGTGGCTGCTACCAAGGTGACCAATTTATGCTCCACATGGGCCCGTTCTGATACCACGTACAATGGGAAGACAAAGAAAAACAGAAAAAACGACACAAACATCCAACGACAAGAGCTGGGAGTTGAATCCAGGGCCTCTCGCTTCGTAAATTGGCATCGCAGCCGATATCCAGCCTCCATAATTCGAACTGAAACCAAGGACTTGAATTTTTGAGAACGCAAACAGGTCTGATTGCCTGGGGGACCAACAGCCCCCGTCCACCTCACTTCATTCAGGGACCTTAAAAATTACAAAATTCGCATTAAAGGCGGAGTCCTGAACCTCGAACTGAATCGAGCGACAAAACCGCTCAGGGAGAAAAGTTTTTCATACAACTATTCAAATCGAAGTCGAACTCGAAGCCGATGATTCGAGTTATAACACAGCTCGACTGCTCGATCTGCCCATTTATGTATATTTGTTGCTATTATCTGGGTATCTTATAATGCTATGGCAATAGAGACGGAACTCTTTCAGCAAGGTTACAGGACCATATCGCCGACAGTATACGATCGTCCAGAGGACACATGCCCATGGATTCCGGAAAAATGTTTTTGTTACGGTGTACTCTCTCCTTGCGGACACTCCTCTTAAGCGGACACCCGTCTTAAACGACAACTTTTTGGCAAATGCTCTAGTCATTCTGTTTCTCAAATAGTTTCCTCTTAAGCGGACAGATTTTTCGGTATGGTAGGCTTCCGCTTAAGAGAGAGTACACTGTAATTCTTTTCTTTAAAACAAAATATTTCAGTAAGCTTATCGAACCAATCGCAGAGTGAAATGGCAAAACAAAAAAAAAAAAAAAAAACAATCTCAAAGATTATGAACTCTATTTAGAATCCATAAATAGGTACTGTATCATCTCTCCACCAGCTTCTTGGCGGTAACTTGGTGAGAAACTTTTACTTTCTTTTCGCTCAAATTCCATCGTGCGATTTGAAATTTCAATGTTAACTCATTGTAAGCTTATCAATAAATGCATCATCTCTCTCCTTGCCCCTCTCGCTGACTCTTCTGATTGCCACTACTACTTCTTGCAAAAAAATGTCCGTGGGATAAAAACAAAAAATAAATAAATAAAAATTAATCTTGGCACACGTCATAGCCACATAAAGAGAAGGAGAAAGAAAGAAAAAAACTGCGAACAGCGCCACGATGACTCGCAGAAGATTGCTCAAGCAATTGTGCTTGAAGGCAACACCAGGATGCTCAATGGAAGAGCTCTGCCGCTAAATCGTCGTCGTTGTTCTTGCACTCGAAAGACCGTTACAAGAACGGCTGCAATCAAATCTATTGTGGAACGAAAGCAATAGGAAAAATGCAGTAATCAAGCAGGCAATCGCACACGGCATGAGCCAAATTTTGTGGCACGCATCCTAAGTCAAGGCAGCTGCATTCGATTGAAAGATTCGCTCCGATGTGCTCATCAAGAAAATATTTGTTTCGTTTTTTTCGTGTTTTTCTAAGGTACCATTTTAAGCGCTGAAGTTTTTGTTTTTCTTTCGATGTGTCGGCATTAAACAGCAAGTTCCACAATATCCAAAAACGAAATTAGGCGAGCACACATATCTTCTTCTTGTTCTTGCGTTTTCAAATTCCCGGCCTATCTCCGGCGTCCGCAATAGTCGAGCATATCGACCCCATTTCGCGAAATTATCGTATCGACCCCTTTTCGCGAATTCATCGTATGTTACATTTTTTACGAAGTTGACATTTTGATGCAAATTTGTTGTAAAGCCTCCAACTCACCTCCTGGCGAAATATTATAACCCTAAGCATTGTAGTTATGGAGATAATGCGGAATAAGTTTTAGCTTATACACAGTCGCATATGGAAAGAATTGTAGAAAAAACGATCTCCTGTAAAAATTAAGTTTGTGCAACATACGATAATTTCGCGAAAAGGGGTCGATATACAGTGGGGAATATTCCACTAGAAACTTTCTGCCTCTGCCGATCATGATGTTGATGAAGATGGTAATGATGATGATTATGACGATTATGATCATGATGATAAAGATGATGATGATCATGATGATTATCACGATGATAGAGATGATGATGATGATTATGATGTTAAAGAAGATTATGATGATCATTATGTTAAAGAAGATTATGATGATCATGATGATGAAGATCCGGCCCGGCCGGGCCGACTATATGACCAAAAGACCGCCGTACCATGTAAAGACCCTCAACCATCACTAGACCACTAGAAACTTTCTGCCGATCATGATTTTGATGAAGATGGTGATGATGATGATGATGTTGATTATGATCATGATGATAAAGATGATGATTATGATCATGATGATTATGATGATGATCATGATGATGATAAAGATGATGATGATGATATGATGTTAAAGAAGATTATGATGATCATGATGTTAAAGAAGATTATGATGATGATGATGATGAAGATCCGGCCCGGCCGGCTATATGAGCAAAAGGCCGCCGTACCGCGTAACGACCCTCAAAAACGACCATCGTTATTTTTTTTTTGGAGAAAATATCGCTGGAGAGGGACACTAAAGGGGCTGCAATGAGATAGATTCGTGGTGGTGGCTACCCCGAGTAACTCTTTCGTAAACACGGCAATGACCTTTTTCTTTTGAGAGTCACACTCTTCGGGGGCTCTAAATTAGTGATGCCACGAATAGTGGATTTGGCCGAATAACGAATATTCGGCAACCGTATATTCGGCACGTAGTAAAGACAGCTTGGGCCTACTCGCGACTATATGGTGTCAAGACAAAAGCTGCCGCTGAAAATTTTGCCTACGGTTTATAATGTTTTCAGAGAAAATTTAGAAGAAGCTAGTGTACATTTAATATTTCTAAGGAATAAATTGCAAATCTGCTGTATTTTTAGTTCTCGTTAATTAAATTTTTTTAAATTTATTATGAGAAAAATGTAATTTTTAGTTACTGCTGATTTTTTTAATAAATTATTTCCACTATTCCGTATTCGGCCGAATATTTTAACTATCCGGCCGAATACCGAATACTGAAAAATGAGGCCGAATACCGAATAGTGGGCAAATATTCGTGGCATCACTACTCTAAATTGTCTTGTGACATTTCCTTTTGTTACATGTTTTTTTTTTTCTGTCCATAACTCCCTACGAAATTCCTATCAGCTGGACCACACATAACCGTGCCAATACACACGTAATATCATGCTGTAGGTACATCATGTCCGTTAATCAGTCAGTTTGTCACACAGAATCGGTTCGACTTGTCCCCACACAATTTTCTACATTCTTTCTTTTTACTAGGACCAAAATTTATAGGAAAATCCTTACCCTGTAGTAATGAAATAGTTTCGGTGTAAGAACAGACCGGACCAAGGTGAGTTCATTTAGGACCGACCCCAAATTTATATGAAATTTATACGAAACGCCGACCGGTGTAGGTTCAACCTCTAACGGATTCATCCTCGTCTAGTCCCAAAATGAGCGTTGTTGGGTGAGTTCAGATAAAGGGACTCATCCGCGACCAACCCCACACGCTTTGAAAGCGGACCGGTGGTTTTTCAATCGCAGTCCTACGTTAAAACAGGTGAGTTGAATGTATGGAAAGGTGGCCGGCATCTGGCATCTTAAAACCGGCTCGCGGTCGATCCAGGACCCGTACCCGATTTAATGCAGGGTATATATATACAATATGCATGTATGTACTAGGACGATGCAAAATACTTTTCCATACTTATAAGTTATAACCAACTTTATATATATATATACTTACATACTTATTTGAAAGAATATGAGGTAAAAATATGAATTCGAATTTGAAATGAAACATACACATGTCCATACATACACGCATACATGAATAAGTATGTATGTATGTGCGTGCCTATTTTCAATGTTAAATGTGAGAAAATAATTTTCTCACGATCACTTCTTAAGACCTAAGAGCTCCCTACGCCGACCTTATACCTTTACCTTCAATACAGCGAATCTAAAAACGGAACGCAGAGAGCCTCCTTCCCCGTCGCGTCGCCCTCTTGCTGCCTCATCAATGCAATCCACGTGCAAAAGGGGGAAGTCAACTATGAAACACCAACGAAACAACCGACCAACTAACCACCACCACACAAAGCGCACCCCAAGAAAGACGACAACAACAAAACAAAACAACAAAAACATAAGCAAAAGCAAAGCAGGGAAACAAATAAGGAAGGAAGGAAGTAAAGGAAACGCTCATCATGAGTAGGAAACTAAAAATGTTGTAAGCCTGCAGGACTCGGCGTTCGTCATTTGTTTCAAATCGAAACGCGAAACGTTATGTCTCCCGTCTCCCGTCTCCTTCTCCGTCTCCTTCTCTGTGTGGCTTTTCGTTTTTTGTGCCCAGGTGAGCATTGCTGGTGCTGTGAGTTTGCTACTTCATTGTCGGCGCCTCCAACCCCCTCTGCTTTTGAGGTTTATCTATGAGAATTACCAAATGCATGGGAATTTCAAACCAAGTGAAGCAGGACGAAGGACAGTTGCGATTGCGTTCATGTGCATGGGAATGCTGCTATAAAACTGGAGAAAACACAAAAAAAAAACAACAACAAAATTGTTGCGGCCCAACAAGGAAAGGTGAGCGCAACGAATGCAAGGACAATATTGTTTACCGTGAAAGGTTTGGACAGAGAGAAGTTCAGCGACATGCAAGGAAAGTTTTTTTTTCTCCTTTTCGTATAACAATTTGAGGGCGTTTTGGGTACATTGGAAATGACTTATAACTTTGAGTTCAATTAACAATTGTGGGAAAGTTTAAGTTAAAAAAAAATATATATATATGTATATATTTGAATCCTCTGCGGGTTGTTCTGAAATATCCTGAGATCCTGAGATGGGAACTTTTTCGTCCAACAGAGGCGTAACTATAGAGTGGTAGGGCTGGTAAAATGCCACAGGGTCCCGGTGCGATACAGTAGAGTCTGGATAGAGTGAACTAATTTTTCAAGGCCTGTTCATACTAACGAGGTTGTGCACACTATCGAGGCTTAATATTTTTGTATTTAATTCGCTTTACGTGATTGATATATGTATGTGCACAAACTCAAAATTTAAGGTAAAAAAAAAATATTTTTTTACTGAAAAGTTCGGGTTTTTGAAAAAAATTCAATAGAAACATATATTTCTAGGTCTCTCCTTAGGATTTTTGAACGGCCTTCTAGCGAAAAATTATAATAGTGGTACTCAAGCAGCTTCGCAAATGCCTTCGCAACTTTTCCCATCGTAAATTTTTATATAAATTTTGACAGTTGTGTGACAAATTTCTCATTTCCCACAAATTGCGAAGCTGCATGAGTCCCACTAATAACAAGATGGCCTGTTGTATAAGCCTCAGTCCACGTGTTCACACCAACAAGGTGTCCGGGGTTCACACATTCCAAACTCGACTGTATTTCGCATCTGAGTTTCTAAAAATTAAAACTTGTTTGATTACTTAAAATAGTAGAAGTGAGAAACGACTTAACTCTATATACAAATTCAAAGTAATTAAAAATATAACAAAAATATTATCGATTGACTGGGAAAACGATTTTTAGATTTTTGGGTCATCGAAAATATCCAAAACGCGAAACTTTCAAATTCTACTGCTGCTTTAAAGCGCGGGCTCTGTTTTTTTTTTTTTTTTTTTTGCTTTCGCTTTTATATTTTGTATGAGCTTCTAGTTTTTGCGGTTGTCTCTTAAGCAGGCCACTAACGTCAAACCTTTCCATAGGATTTGTGCGTATCCAAGGAAAGTCTGACGTCTATGGCGATGTTGTCGCACAAATCCACGCACAAGTTTAACGTTAGTGGCCTGCTTTATAGTCAGTCCGACACATCAGGGAGGACCCCATCCAAAGACATCACCACGGGCCCCATATGGTATAGTTACTCCACTGTTGTCTACCTCAGTTTTTTCTGCAAGTATGCTCCGGCTTAAACAGTGAGACAAAACGCGAGACACTGGAAGGAAACACATGAGAGTGACGGAGATGGGACGTCTTTCGTCTCTGTCACTCTCATGTGTTTCCTTCCAGTGTCTCTCTTAATCTAAACACGGACTATGGATTAATTAAATCCAAATGATCACTAAAATGAAAAATATTAACGTAAACTTAAACTTAAGCCCAAAATTAAACTCAAATTCAATCTTAAACTAAAAAAGTAATATGAACAGCTTGAACATGAACTTGAACTTGAACTTGAAGCTTAAAATTGAAAACTAAATTTAAACAATTAAAAAATAAATGAACTATTTCAACTTAACTTAACTTAACTTTGAGAATAAAATTAAACTCACACTAAAATTTAAATTTTAAAAATTACAGAAGCATAGATATTTTTACTTCAGTTGTAAGCATTTAAAGCTCAAAAGAGGCGACAATTTTCCATATGAGAATCTTCGGTTTATAAGCACTTTTTTAAATTTATCTTTTTTAGGGTTTTTATACATATTTGGAAATTTATCAGACATACATACATAAATCCACACATGCGAGATCTCTGTTACTTGCATCATCATTGACATATAAGCCTATGAATTTTGCGAAGCTGAATCGCTGTGGCAGATGTTTCTATAGAGTAATTATAAAATAAAGCGATTTTCGATTTCTCAAGTAAGACATTTGTCATAAATAAGTCCATTTTCCCCCCAGTAAAAGCTTCGATATTGCCAGACACGTAAAACTAGCTAAGACATTACACACACAGTGCAACGAGCCCATACATTTGTGGGACAAAAAAAAAAAAAAATTGAGTGAGTGTCGCAAAATAGTATAAACTTTTAACACCGAACACATTTTTGATCTAGTTGAGAATACTTAATCCATGAACCAGATAACGATTTAATACGAAACTATTGTAAATAATCGAGTTAAGCAATGGCGAAACTGTGATGAAAAAAGATGGACACTCAATGAAACATAGATAGAGACATACATTTTTAAAATTTATTTTATCATAGACAATTGAAAAAACAATTAATAAAAATTGGCCCAGAAATGTATGAAGAAGAAATTTCCCGTATTCGCAAATTGAAACCTTTATTGGGTAACAATGATTTTTTAAGGCAAAAATGAGGTTTAAAAAAAAATCCTGTCTTGCGGTTAAAAAACATTGGCAACCGGCTAAGAAATAGTGGTGCGTTGAAGATCACAAAAGATAAATATAGCAATGTCTAGAAACCACATAAAACCTATTTAATTTTCTTTAAGGATTAATGCCTGCTTCCTAGATTAACTTTTTTGAAGGCTTTTGGTTGCTGCTAGGCAATAACAAAATTTTATATGAAAATTTTTAAGAAATTCAAAAGTAACAAACTTATTTGATAAAGTTAAATTGGCGCGAAAGCTTCGACTTTTAGCATTATAAACTTTTCAAAAAAATTTTTTTTTTATAGATATTTGTCCGCTCTCACGACACTGTGCGATGATACAAGGCGGTAAATGTACTAAGCAGAACGCAAGCAAACGATTAACCTCCAGATTTAAAATCAATCGAAACGATTCATTTGAAAAAAAAATACGCTCCCATAAAACTGTAAATTTTTTCAAAATAATTATTCTTGATATTATATAGTGTTATTATTATATAATATTATAAATATATATTATTATTATTAAACCTTCAAGTCGTAATAATGAAAAAACAAAAAACACTTTTACGTCTTAAAAACTTTCTAATGTAAAATTCGAACATCTGGCAGCGCTGTCATATGGGCTGCTGAGTCAGCTCTCTCTATCGCTTTGACGTTTGGGCGCTCTCACCGATTTTTGTGTATTCGCTCAGCGCTCCGTGCGTTCTTCTTTCTGCCTGTTTTCGCAACCGCTTTACACATAAACCATCAGCGGAGCGGCAGTCGTGTGCGTCTCATTCTCGCAAACAGTTGATTATTCATCGCGTAGCTTCCTTTTTGCTGCTGCCGTTGTTGACACATAAAATTCGAAATACAATACAAAAGAAAGTGCAAAAGCAAAAGCAGCAAGGAAGAAGGAGAAGCAAAAAAGGTGTGACAAAGTGGTGCAAAATTTTTTTTATATCAAAACGAAAAGAAAAGAAACAAGAAACTATCACTGAGAAACGTGAAAATAATTCAAATCGACGAAATCGAAACGACGAAACGTAGAGAATAAAGTGAATTTTGTGTTAGAACGAGTGAACCGCGTTATGCAGCAAAGTCCTCGAACGAATGCTCTCAATGGCGGAGGAGCAATTCAGTCCTTGCCAAGCACATTGGCACAATTGGCGTTGCGTGATAAGACGCAGCCACCGCCATTGCCATCACAGCCTCCAACTGGCGTTGGGCTAGTCAAGAGTCACATTGAGGCCGCGAATGCAGCAAATGCGGCAGCAGCAGCCGCCGCCGCCGCAGCAGCATCAGCAGCAGCAGCAGCAGCAAATAGTAATGGATCAACCGATTCAAATAAATTGAATACTGAACTACAGGAGAAGGAACATCAAATCCAGCAGCAACACCAGCAACAACAACAGCAACAGCAGCAGCAGCAGCAACAACAAAAGCAAAAGCCACCATTGCCAGTGCGTCAGAAACCGATGGAAATCGCTGGCTACGTGGGCTTCGCCAATCTACCAAATCAAGTGTACCGCAAGGCGGTGAAGCGTGGCTTCGAGTTTACACTGATGGTAGTTGGTGCAAGCGGCTTGGGTAAATCGACGCTCATCAATTCGATGTTTTTATCGGACATTTACAATTCGGAGCAATATCCTGGGCCATCGTTGCGCCGCAAGAAGACCGTTGCGGTCGAAGCGACCAAGGTATTGCTGAAGGAAAATGGCGTCAATTTGACGCTAACTGTTGTGGATACACCCGGATTTGGTGACGCTGTGGATAATAGCAACTGCTGGGTACCTATATTAGAGTACATCGACAGCAAGTATGAAGAATATTTGACGGCTGAGTCACGAGTTCATCGTAAGCAAATTCCCGATAATCGTGTTCATTGTTGTTTGTATTTCATAGCGCCATCCGGACATGGTTTGCGACCGCTCGATATTGCCTGCATGCAGAGCCTTTCGGATAAAGTCAATTTGGTTCCAGTCGTTGCCAAAGCCGATACGATGACACCCGATGAAGTGCATCTGTTTAAAAAGCAAATACTCAACGAAATCGCACAGCATAAAATCAAGATCTACGATTTCCCGGCAACACTCGAGGACAACGCCGAGGATAATAAGACGACACAGAATCTGCGAGTTCGCGTCCCATTCGCCGTCGTTGGCGCTAATACTCTTATAGAGACAAGCGATGGCAAAAAGGTTCGCGGACGCCGATATCCATGGGGACTGGTCGAAGTTGAGAATTTAACGCATTGCGATTTCATCGCATTGAGGAATATGGTCATACGTACGCATTTGCAGGATCTCAAGGATGTAACAAATAATGTGCACTATGAAAATTATCGTTGCCGTAAACTATCGGAGCTCGGTCTAGTCGATGGAAAGGCGCGTCTATCGAATAAAAATCCATTGGCGCAAATGGAAGAGGAGAAACGTGAACATGAGCTGAAAATGAAAAAAATGGAAGCCGAAATGGAGCAAGTCTTCGATATGAAAGTAAAAGAGAAAATGCAAAAACTGAAAGACTCCGAATTGGAGTTGACGCGACGTCACGAGGAGCGTAAAAAGGCGCTGGAGCTGCAGGCGCGCGAATTGGAAGAGAAACGACGAGAATTCGAGCGAGAGAAGAAAGAATGGGAGGACGTGAATCATATCACACTGGAGGAATTGAAACGCCGCAGCTTAGGTGCGAATAGCAGCAACGACAACGTCGACGGCAAGAAGGAGAAAAAGAAGAAAGGTCTTTTCTAACTACCACTTTCCAGTAAGTAGGTAGCGCAACTAGCAACTACGCGCTACGCCTACTATTCCAATTTCGTTTCCGCTTTTATATACCATCGCTTGAAAGAAAACAACAACAAAAGCAGCAGAAGCAACAACAACAACAACAACAACAAAGACGACGACAAAAGCAGCAACAATATAAAGCATAAAATTCATGCTAAAGACATGCACAGTATTTTAAAAAAAAATAAACGTTGACGAAGACATCGATAGTAATGATCATTACCATGATCGCGACGACGATGACGATAATGAAATCGATAACTACGAATAAGACCCCATTGGGTAATTAATTAATAAAACTCAATTCTGAGAAATTGAAAAATCAAAATGACAAACAAAAACAAAATAAAAATAAAATTAAAAACAAAAACAAAAACAAAAACATAAGCATAAAAAGATACAATGGCATTGTAGATGGAGTTGATTTGAAGTATGTATTTAGATTATCTAAATATTGTATTTAAAATACTTAAAACGAATGAACACATTTAAATACGTTTAATAACGTATGCGTACTTTTAAGGCTAATGTTAACGTTCACCTATAACCAATTTACCAAACACAAAACCATTTTTAATAATGTAACGTAATGTAACGTAACGTAACGTAATGCAAATCATCAAAAAAATCACAAAAAAAAAAAAAAACAAATCAAAAATTATTAAAAATTATATTCGCTAACGCAAGAAATCTTATATACTTAACTAACCATTCAACCAAATTCTCTGCATTATTCTAGAAATAAAGTCTTCTTTAGTTAAACTATAAACGGAATCGTTGTACAGTCTCTCTATGTGTGATGGCTCGAAGTGGCGGAGTGGATGAATGCTCATTTGACTGACCGGCAATACGGAATAAGGGTTGTTGGTAAGCATATGGCCAAAATGATGGAAGTCAGGCTAATTTATCAATTCGATCGACATCATTGAGATCCATAGGTCCATTAATGCTTCGGACCGATATGCTTCGCTGAAGCTTTCCCAGGCTTTAGATTCTGCTAGTTTTTATCCATTTATTTTTTTATTTTTAATTTTTTTTTTGTTGTTTTTTGCTCGATTATTATTTGCTTATTCAATTTGAACTGAGTTCATAATTCGACATTGGATTGTCGAGAATGATGCCGACTGTGTCATCATTGAATGTTCACAATAAATGAAGAATTCATTATCGGTGATCGCGTGTGCGGCGCGGGAGCAACACCTTTTGGTCTTTGTGGGAACCCACAATGACATAGAAATTCAGCGTCTGTGGTGCATAGCACTTTAAGCGACGTGAAGCACAATTTACATATTGCAGGGTGATTTGCATACACCTACCGATCATGATCTGTAGGATTGCAATGAAAATAAAAACAGTGAGTAGAAAATTGAAATTGAGTTTTGACACACATTCATGGGCTTTCTTAATAAACAAAAAAAAAAAAACAAAAAAATTGTTTTTTCTGTTATCAAAAACAATTAGGTTATTCCCTTAGGAATCTCTCTCCAGTTCTGTCAGAAATGAAAAACTTCATATAAAAAAGGCACTTCAGAAAATTTCTGATTCATTTCCGAAGCGTTTTTTATATGAAGTTTTTCATTTATGACAGAACTGGAGGGAGCTCCGTCAAAGTGAAAACATTGAAAAAGCGAAAAAAATGAAAATTTTTCATAAAAAAATTTCACTCATTAATTTTTTAGCCTTTTCGATTTAAGGTCCGTAGTCTTAAACTCGGCTTAGGAGCTCCGAAAGTTTAAATTATCGGACATATCCTTTTAGGGCCAATATTACCACGCTGTTTAATGCATATTTAAATAAAATTTGAATATTTTTTCGTGTATGGGATTTGACAACTCTCTCCATTTAAATTATTTTGAAATAGCTTGGTAATATTGGCCCTTTGTCGCCATGCCAGTTTAATTCAATGAATTACCTTTGCTATACATATTTGAATTTTTCAAAAATTTTCATATAAATATAACAAACCTGGTTTAAGTTCTCTGGAAGACGTATCATTTGAAAGTTGAAACGTTCAAAAAGTTTAAACTCGGTTAACCCTTTCGCGACGGAGTTTTTTCTGGAAACGCAGCCAGTTTTTTTTTTTTTTTTTTTTTTGAAAAACTGATTGCAGAAATGGATAAAGAGCAAAAAAAAACATGTTCCGCATACTCAAAAATTTCGAATGTCCTTCGGTTACCCTGGGATATTTATATAATCCCAATAACAGTTTTAGATGGGACACATTGTATGTATGTCCTAATAGAAAAAATCAAGTTTTAACTGAGTGGGACGTATTGTCCCAGTTGGCGCGAAAGGGTTAAAGATTGTGAGCCTATGAGTTTTCGAGATTTTCGAGGCAAATATTTCCATACAAATCACCCTGTTAATTTACGCTTTACAAGCTTCAATGGGGACCAATTTTTTTTTTTACAAAAATTTCTTTTCGCTTTAAGAAACAAAAAAAAAAAAAAATTGTTTTCTTGCTTGCACATTAAAAATTTCTTATAATTTCTGAACGGTAAAGAAACAAACAAACAGAATAAAAAAGTTCCTCTAAAACACTTGAAATCAGCAATTTCGCTTCTTAGCTCATCCATATTTGGGGCCTATGGATGGATAGCTGTGGATGGCTATGGGCACGGGCACACGCTACTTTTGCTGTCAGCCCACAAAACGTTGGTAAATGTTTTTTGTTGTTGTTGTTGTTGTTGTGATTGTTACGCTCAAGAATTTTGTGTACTCCGGCTTTCAGATCGCCATAAATTTACACTATACATATTGTATACACGCATATTTATATTCAAATACACATGCATATGTATGTACATTGTGTATATGTATGTATGTATGTATATATGTTTGTATATGTACCAACGTTCAATGAACGTTGCCGGTTTTGTTGTTGTTGTTGCATTCAGATGTCTGAAGCAGTTTATAACGAACGAACGTACTGACGGATGACTCAAGACGTACAAAAATATGTACATATGTACATACTTATAAAATGCCTGCTCGATCGTTGTCGATTATTTTCGTTGTTGTTGTTGTTGTTGTTGTTGCTGCTGTTGTGGTTCGTATTTGCTCGATACTGGTAATAACTTCATTCAATCACGCCCGGCACCCGGCACCCTAGCCTAGATATTGCATTAAAGCAAAACTTTTTATTGTACTGTATGTAAGTAAAAAATTTGTTGATACAGTTTGGAAGCGGAGCGCGCTCGCTTATCTGTTTGGGAATGCACAAGCGATACCGCTCGCCCAACCTCGACAAAAATTCATCAGCTCATATTGAGGCGACCGTTTTGTTCGTATCAAATATATATGCATACATATGCCTATATTGTATATACATTTGTATGTCAGTATATGCAGTAGGGGGTAGAAGGGGGAAGCCACCTCGGACGCCAAATCATATTTTAATTTTTATAATGACCTTTTTATTTAGGCCTGGGGCAGGGGTGGCATTTCCACCATTGTTCCCCGGGCGACGAAATGTCTCCCTACGCCACTGAGTACATAAGTACATATAAGTATGTGTTTTTTTATATCGCCATAGAATTTATGGACTTCTGGATTGAGAGCTGCATTGTAAAAACTTTCAAATTGGAACATGAAATCAACAGCAACCAAAAACAACAACAACAACAACAACACAAACAGCAGTGAAAATAATACGGCGAATAATGATCGGAAGAAAGGAGATCTGCATTCTAAAGTATGAAATTGAGTATTAAAACTTTATTTAATGTTGTCAACACATCCATCCGGAAATTGAATCAAACCAACATTGGAAAATATTTTTTCTTTCGAATGAATTTTGGTTTTTTTGATGTCATCGATGTCGTGTGTAAGAAGCATACTTACAAGAAATAAACATGAATACTGTGACATAAGTATGTTGTCACATTTCCTATTGGGAAGTTTCATTTTTCTATTTAAAGCGATATTGTTTTATTTTTGTTGCTTCACTGATAAGCATTTCGATATGTTTACGTAGCGCACCAATAATTATGTAGTTGAATTCTTAAAATTAAAAAAAAAAATAAATACTTATTACCCTAAAATCGGTCTAAATCGCTCTCGAAAGCGATTTAAGCTATTGAACCTAGAGCTGGAGTAACAATCGACAGCACTATCGATAGTTTTAAATTATCAAAAACATCGAAGGTTTGTTTGAAAACTATCAGCAGTTTTGATTCATTGACAATTACATTGGCAAGGTGGTGCTGGCGGTGACAGTGAGAGCTTTGTTTTGAAATTGACAAATCCATAAAAAAATGACATTATTTAGATTAGGACGACCGGCGCTTGAAAACGCAACTTTCGACAATCAAAATAATCGATTGCCTAGATTATCAATTATCAAAATTATTGATTAACCGAATTATCCATAACCAAAATTATCGATTACCGAGATCATTTATTACGAAAATAATCGATTCCAAAATTGTGTATTATCATAGTTATCAATTATCAAACTTATGGATTACAAAATTATCAGTTCTCAGTTATCGATTGACAAAATTATCGATACCTAATTTGTTTATTACGAAAATAATCGATTACCAAAATTATTAATTACCAGAATGATCGACCACCAAAATATCGATTCTCAAAATGATCGATTATAAAAATATCAATTATCGAAACAATCGATTGTCGAAACTGTCGATAGTTCTCCTGTCGTAACAATAGAAACACATATACATACATATAAGGCAAACTTACACACATTTCCACATTATGTCTTAAAAAATCTTTAGAAATTCTGCGAGTCTTATCTGTCCCATTTTACAAACCAAATGAGAATTATAAGCGTCATGCTGAACTGAATCAAACCTTTCAATTTTGCAACCTTTTTTTAAATTTTCAAATATAATTTCCGATAGTACTATCGATACTATCGATGGTTCAAACTATCGACTATTGATAAGATCGATTGTGAATATCGCATGACATATCATATCTAGTAGACTCTCAATTATATCACATCGGTCACATCAGGGTGATATTTCCTGCTGGGTAATAATATGTTTTCAATTCAATCAGACCTACATATAAGTTGTTAAAAAAAAGTAAAGTGATCCAAAGCAACACCCTAATTCCTCTTCGATTAATAAAGTAACCACATTGGCAGATAGCATGACAGACCCAGCCGGAAATTTTCTCATCAAGGACCAATTCATTAATTTTTTCACCAAGGATATCAAGGGGAAAATTTAAGTACTTCCCAATTGCAATGGCATGCCATCGGGAGAAAATGTTATTCATCGCAACTCCAATGGCATTGTCATCGATAGAGGTATCGACACGATGGAGTAGATCTACTCCAATTCGTGACATGTCATCTGATGACGGCCAATTCCGCTTGTGTGTAAATTTCATTAGAAAGTTGGTGTATAATCAGGAGGAGTCGCGGCTCTATGTCATGCTGAAATCATTGATTGTTTCACCGGGGCATTTCCAGCTGGGGATATACATACTTTGTGTGGATACGTGTAAGTACAATCACAAACAAAAGATCAATAAATTCCATCCAATAATATGGACTGAGCCAAGTGTAGCCTTCGCTCAGTCCCTCATGTTACCAGTACTAGTCCCTTCATCATTCCACATACAATGTATTCAACTGACCTTTTAAACATGGGCTTGTCATTGAAGAGGGACTAGTCCGCCAATTGTCGTAATTTGTTTTGGTTTTAGGCTAGTCAAATAAGGAAAATAAAAAACCAATTTCTTAGTTGATTTTCTAAGTTGATGAAAGTGTCATTTACAAGACTACCCTTAAACCAACCAGTTTATTACCGACCGCCGGCTAGCCGAATTCGATGCAGCGAGCGAGGTAGGATTTGGACCGGTCAAAGGCCAGTCCTTCTTAGGAAATTCACCGGCTCATTACTGCAGGTTTTCATGCAAAAAAATCATCGATATTGTATGTAGGTAGTACCTACTAGGTACCACTTAGAAAAATAAATAAAATCAAGTCAGAGAGATAGATTCGGTCAAGCCCGACTTTGATATTCCCAGCTTTCCTGTGTATCAAATTTGAAGCTACCACAAACCTAAATTTTTGTGCCTGTCAGCGGGTGGAACACGACCATTTTCATTTAGGATCATCCATTTGGGTCCAAAATGCCTACGCACCTGACGCACGACTTGATTGGTTCAGACGTTTCGGGTGAGATCCCAAGCACAGACGAACAGACAGACGGACAGAAGAAAAGACGAATAGACGGACATGTCTAAATCGACTAGCTTGCAATCCTAATAAAAAAAATATTTATATATACATAAATACATATGTAGGTACTTATATGCATATATTTGTGTATACTTGCGGAGCTTAGCTCAAGCTGCTACAAGATCCGCACAAAACTAATATACCCCGATGAATATGGATAGGTAAAAACCAGGGACCTAGCCAGAGAAAGGCTGCTTTAGTACTGCTTATATTGACCACAGTGGTATATTGAACAATTATAAGACATTATCCCAAAAATAATTTGAGGGGGTGGTTAGAAGAAGTTTATAAAGTTGTGGACCAAAAACCCAAAAATTTCATGAGTCCAATTTTGATGAAAATTTACATATAGAATAAGTGAAAAATTCTAAGAATTTTGGCACTAAAATTAAAAAAAAAAAATTGATTACAACTAGTCTAGTTATGGTGTAGTTCCAAACTGGTCCAAAAAGGAGTAGTTGTAGTCAGTTGTTTCAAAAAATGTTAGTGCCAAAATTCTTAGAATTTTTAACTTATTCTTTCACTTTTCATCAAAATCGGACGTCATGAAATTTTGGATTTTATGGGTTTTTGGTCCACAACTCTATAAACTTCCTCTAACCCCCTCAAATTTTTTTTTGGGCTAATGTCTTATAATTGTTCAATATACCACTGTGGCCAATAAAAGCACTAGCAAAGCAGCCTTTCTCTGGCTACGTCCCTGGTAAAAACCACTCATAATTAAACCGATGACATTTTTCGATGATATAAATTCAATTCGCCATCGATTCCCTTTCCTTTCTTCCTTGACATCTTCAGTTCATTTCGGTTCAGTAACGATCCAATCGATACGAATTGGGATCCATGATTCGAAAACGAAAAGTGTCATTAAGACAAAATCGATACCGAAAACGAAATCAATTTCAAAAAGGAAGACAGATAACAGAAGACATAAAGAAATACGATAGATCGGAACGAGAGAATTCAATATGCACCAAGACGATTCTCGTAAGTTGAGAACCCCCCAATTTGACATTCTTGAATGCCTTCTGTCTGTGGGTAATTGAATTTAAGTTAATTGAAGTTCCTACAGGAAATCTGTTCTCATGGTCATTTTGGTCACAGTTAAATTGAAAAGTGGACACAAAATAACCAATTCAGTTCACACTGTTCGTTCGACCTGATTTTGTTCGACGGCAGCTAATATGGGAAACCACAAACAATTATTGCAAAGGCGGAAAGGCGCCACTTAACTCGTTACTTAACGCAGTGTCAGCTTTTAATCTCAATTCTCAGGCATTTAAATTTGACATAACATATGTTTTGCATAAAATAACTATGCTCCACTGCTATGTCTCGACCACATATGGAGGTTTCACGACATGGTTTTTGTTTTTCTCCTTTCGAGGGAATCACAAATAATCACGCATAAAGAAGCCTTTTCGAATCGATGGGAAGAAAGAAAAATCAGATTTTTGAAAATTTCCTTTTCATATTATTATTATTATTATTATTATTATTTAACAATTGGCTTCTTGGTGTTCCCTCGACTCAATTCAATTTCGTCCAATGGATATCGGTGTCGGACAGATGGTTAATGATCCGTTTGCTTATAGTGGAAAAATCTTGCAGCTTCAGCTGTCAAATCATGCCAAATTTGAATGAGAATATGTATGGAAACGATTTTTTTTTTTATGTCATTAATTCAAAAATGTTGCTATTAGTGTTCTTTTGTGGGAATTTTCTCAACTTTATATCTAGAAAGAAACAAAGTTCCAAGTTCCCGGATTTATGAGTCCGAAACGATGCCCGAGATACATATATGTATTAGAAATAGGACGCTCAAAGTTGTGAGCCCATAAAGACGGTGGCCAAATAAATGGGCGAAAATTCTTTTTAATGTCAAAATTTCTGTCTCTGTCAACGAAATTCAGTGTTCGTAAAAGAGCAAATCAAATTAATAACAAATTAATTTTACCTAAAAATTTATTAATAACGAAATAAAATACTCTAGTCCAATTGAAAAAATCGAATATTACCAAACTTCCATCTTGTTTCCTTGCCAACTATGTTACAGTAACATTGTTGTCTTGTTTGGCAAGACAAGACAAGATAAAATATATAAATTTTCATCCAAATCGGACATGAATTTTTCTGATTTTTTTGGTCCATAACTCTATAAACTTCCTCTAGACCAACCTGCAAAAATTTCTTTTGGGCTAATTCCTTATAACTATTTCAATATACTCACTAGTGCGTAAAATCATAAGAATTATCAAAGATTTTTCTACTAGGTCACGCACTGTGTTCCCCCGATAGCCAGCGAGGCATATGTGCACTTAGAACCATGCCTTACCGCCAGTATTCATTTTCATGTCTTACCTATTGGATGTCATGCCGAGCTTATAACCCGCAATAGGTGGCAATGAAGATTCGGCGTTGGTCACAAAATCGTTTCCTGCTTAATGTCCTTCATGCCCCGGTATCTAGTCAATATAATACATAATATCAGAAGAACCAACGGGATTTTTACATACCCCTATAACAAATAAAGAAGAAGTATAAAAGCTAAAGTCGGTCAAGCCCGACATCGATATACTCAGCGCCCCCAACGATATTGACGCACTGCATTTTTCCTTTTCCCTGATTCCACTTGGTTAGCCTATGTTTCAAATTTGAAGCTACTACGCGTTTCACTTCGGAAGTTACGAAAAATTTCCATTTGTGGGCGTGTCAGTGGGCGGTCCACATAAATTTTTTCGCTACATCCCTCATTCCCCTTGGTTAACCCATATTTGAAGCTCTTACGACTTTCCATACGCAAGTTACGATAAACCATTATTTGTGGGCACATTCGTGGGCGTGGCTGCTGGAGGACGACGCGCATTTTTTTTTCAGGAATATGTTTACCAGTACACCAAATACGTTATGTGGTTCGCGAGTTATAAGCATTTTACTCAAGAAACATTAAATTAATTTGTGCTGGCAGTGGGCGGATACCCGCCATTTTAGGATCAGCTCGATGGCCCGATATATCAGTGTGCCGATTTCGACGTGATTGGTTCAGCCGTTTGGAAGGAGATTCGACTAAATCGTTCCTGATCAAGATATATATCTGAAAATTGGTATGCTTAGGATATAAGAACATTCGAAATGGACCCACGACTTTTAGGGGTACCCAACAGGCTTTACGTAAATCTCAAAATGTTACAAGAAGTTTTCAACATAATTTGATGAATTGATATTTGATTATTTAAACCCAGTAGTATTATTTCAAAAATTGAAAAGTGGGCGTGGCAGAAGGTCGATTCGAAATTTCACTCAAATTCCCAATGGGACTTGAACGAAATTTGGCACTTATGCTTCCTTTGTAGCCTTTAACATTCTCCCTAAAAATTTCCTTGATCGGGCCATTTATAAGGGTACCTCCAGTACTAGGGTCTGTCACAAAAATCCCAAAATTGCCTTAAAATCGGACTTTTTCGCAATATTTCAATGAAACTTAGAATTCGAGCGTATATTTAAGCTCCGATAAGAATTCAAAAAAATTGGAAAAGTGGGCGTGACAAAGGGGCGGTTTTCATAAAGAAATCTAAGAAAAGTCGGTATATGGGACCCCTTATGGTCTTAAACACCTCTTGATATTAAAAGTTATTTCAACACGTGTGTCTGTGTCGGGTATTCTATTGTCAGGCTCGCCTGACTATAACACCCTTACTTGTTTTTTCAGGAATATGTTTACCAGTACACCAAATACGTTATGTGGTTCGCGAAATATAAGCATTTTACTCAAGAAACATTAAATTAATTTGTGGGCGTGGCAGTGGGCGGATACCACCTATTTTAGGATCATGCTCGATGGCCCGATATATCAGTGTGCCGACTTTCGACGTGATTGGTTCAGCCGTTTGGAAGGAGATTCGACTAAATCGTTCCTGATCAAGAATATATCTATATATATATTTATGTATTTAAGTATCTACATAAGTGTACATACATATCCACAAAGCATAGTTCTAGCTGTTACAAAATTCGCACAATACTAATATACCCTGTTTACAGGTGGGTATAAAAAGTCGATACGTTTCGGAAATGAGAAAAAATCGAATCAACTGATAGAGAGCACTCTCCGATCACACTTTCAGCGTGCGAATTAGCGGAAGTTCATCGAAGCCGAATCCGAATCCAAATCCGAATAAAAGGATAAAGTGAGTTCGGGAGCTACAGGTAGAAATGTACGAATGCATGCATGTTTAGATGTATATTGGCTCAAATTGAAAGAGACATCATCAAATACGCGCCCCTTTAATCGAGAATCCATTGCGATGAATGGGGAAAATAATGAAAAGAAAGGTAAACTCGAAGTGAGAGTTGTCAAGTTGAACCGGAAATTCAATTTATTTGTCTGGCTGTATGTATGTGTGCGTGTGCGTGTGCGTGTGCCTGTGCCTAGTCCCGTTGGCCGGTTTGCTTCACTGTGAATTTTTATATGGCATATCCGTTGATTCGATGCGATTCGAGAGAGTAGCGGAAGTGTTAAACAAAATTGAATGAGCATTACAAAAAGTATTTTCTTAACTACTGAAGTATAAGGACTTAAGGAGACAGAGAGAGCGACAGAGAGAGAGAGAGAGAGAGAGAGAGAGAGAGAGAGAGAGAGAGAGAGAGAGAGAGAGAGAAAGATATATATAGAAATAAAAGGTCTTTTAATGAAAAAAAAAAAACATTTTCTATTCACACTTCTCTAGAAATAACATAAGTTCTTTGGGCTAAGTAGACATCAAGTAGTCAATAAAGATTTCACTTCTTCAGGCACGAAGAGTGAGTGAGAGTGAGAGAGAGAGAGAGCGGGTACCGGACAACCCATGCCGGCTAAGGCAAAGCACTTTTAATACTGCAGTGCAATGCAATTTAGATAGCGCAAAATATGACAAATTGACGAGTGCCTAAAAAGGCTGACAATGAACCGTCGCACTGTGGGGAACTTGCGGAAAAAATTCGCTTTTCCGACTAATGCGGTTTGATAGAGGATAGTTTGACTAAAAGAAATTTGAAATTGGTTTCCCAAAAATGTTATATTTTGCCTTCGAAAGATTTATGCGAGTTCAGCTGAAAATTCTACGGCAAAAAGTAATGAAAATTTCCATGTAATTTAGTAACGTGTATATGGAAGAAATAATTTCTTATGCAGTTTGATTGATATTATTATTTAAATAAAGGATTTAATTTTTCACAAAAAATATAGACTAACTGACTAACGTAAGTGGTTGAATAGATATGTGCGATACAAAAGTGCACTAAAAAATGAAGTTTTTGCAATTTTCGTTGGCGAAAAAAAGGCAGCTACGTCTACCTACATCGGCTCAATGCAAAAAAGTGAAAGGGAAGAGTGTCTTCTTTCAGTTTCAACAATAAAAATCTCAAAATTTTAGCAATATTTTGAAAAACTTACAAATTAAATAACGGAGTCATGCAAATTTCAACGCATTTTGGCGAAAAAAGCTATAGCTATGGGCCTATGGGAGGTACCCCTAGGGTCTGACCGATTTGAATAATTTTTGGCAGACATCCATATTTTTGCATAGCCAACACTCTGACTGAGTTTCGTAAAAATCAGTTGACATTTAGTGGTAGCTACTAGAGTCCGACCGAAGTCAAAATTTTCAACCGAAACCGAATATTCGGTTTTTTTAAAGATTCGGTGGCCGTACCGAAACCGAATCTTTTCAAATCTGAGAAACAAAACTAACTTTATTGTTTGCTAGTATATGCATTTAAAAAATATGCATTACTAGAGCTCGGATTTTGAATATTTTGAATTTTTTTGAATTTTTTTGCATTTAACTGTGCCTTTTTGAATATTTTATGGGATTCACTGAAGTAGGCTTTTTTTTTGTTAAATTGACAATTCAACATTTTAACATGATAGAAGAAAACAAGATAGCGCCACTTCACTACCGCTATTTTGAGAGCCGAAAATTGAGTTTGTGACGTCACTGAGCGAGTAATTGTTGTTGTTTCCCATGCTATTCAAAAAAGTAAAAAGCCGGTTTAACATGGGAAACAACAACAACGAATCGCGATTTTGAGTTTGTGACGTTTCCTCTCTCAAGTGGCGCTATCTTGTTTTCTTGTATCATTTGTATGCATTTTAATAGGTATACTAAATCGAACTAATTTGGAATTTTTGACTGTGAAGTTTTTGAATATTTTGAATTTGTTGCATTTTTTTTTCATTTTTTTACATATTCAAATTCCGAGGCATATACATTACTAATGCAAAAAAAACATAACGGTATTATGTGTAAAACAAAAGAAAAATTCCGAATTCAAATTGTTAAAATTAAGGCTTTTTCACTTTAAGTAGTTGTACAAAGATTTGTTTCAAGTCTTTTGGTATTTCCATAACAGTATGTATGTATGTATATTGCAGTGGAGTTTTTGAAAAACAAGTGCTAGGCTTGGAACGTTACACTCCTTTTCGCCTGTGCCGGGAATCGAACCTCGGGCCCTGGGATCAAGAGCATAGCATGCATCGCCTACGCTATCCCAGAGCCACTCCATAACAGTAAAATGTGAAAATTTTTCTTTTTCAAAATACTAAAATATGTTTGAAAGTTTCGGTTTCGGCCTTTTCCGAGCTAAAACCGAACCGAAACCGAAACTGAAAATTTAGGACGATTCGGTGGCCGAACCGAAACCGAAGGGTCGGTCGGACTCTAGTAGCTACCATACAAAGCTATAACTACGGGTGTATGGGAGGTACCGCTAGAGGTTGACTAATTTTGACAATTTTTTGTTTTTTTCTTAGTTACATTCATAAAACCAAGTGTGCCAATTTTTACTTTCATTGGACTACTCCTTCTACTTTTTTCCAAGAAATGTATGAGGCTTCCCCACTGTGCGTCGTGCCACGATTACGATTACAATGATTATGACGATGGCAAACGACGAACAAAGGCGACGGCACTTGTCACGTTTCTACTCGTTCTGAAGAGTGCGGCTGCACAATCTTGCTGCCAAGTTTTGTATGCAAAAGGTCCAACTAACCCACATTCCATGAGGCAGGGTCGACGGCATTTGCTGTTTCAATGAAAACCAAAAAAAAAAAAAAAATTTGAAGAACAACAAAAAAAAAAGACAAAAAGAAAGGCAAATGAAAGCGTCTCTTCGTGTCCCTGATGGTCTGATCGGTCATTTGACAGACGACACACACAACAGTTTGGGTTGATTGAATTGACTTGCTGCTGCTCGTTTGCATCAATCTTACTATTTAAACCGTTAGGGTTGAATGGGGCTATGATGCGCATTATTTAGTTCAAACGATTTAATTTTAATAAGCCTGTGATGCCGTCGAATATGAGAGGAAATGCTTAATGGTCTTATAGATAGATTGATGATGCTGAGGCTAGCCGCATTCGTTGGGAATGTACAATGTACATATGTACAGACAACATATGTATGTTGTAAAATAATTTGAAAAAAATAATCTTCCCTCTAATTCAATTAGAACTGAAGGGGTTAAATTCTTCGGTGGAATTTAATGTCGTTTGGCTCTCTGCGTTTAAGAGAGCTACAATTGGGTCTATAATCAAGAAAATATATATATTTTTTAAATAGTGTTCTCCTATCGATTTGAGCCTAGGAAAACATACGGTCTGATAGCCATAACAGTATCTATAGTCTGTAGAAAGTTTTTTTCTTCCAGCAAATAATATTACTAATATTAATATTATTTCCCCCCACTAAGAGGTTTTGCTCCACTTTGTGTGATTTTATTCATGTGATAATCATTCATCATCAGCATTTACACGACAAGCCTACTCAACCAAGTGATTCTCCAGAAAATAATAGTGCCGAGATTTGTTCCCACCAAGAGGTTTATCCCCCACTTAGGAGAATTTTATTGATGTGACAATATTCGCATTCGTTCGGACATCATCATCAGGAGTGTCAGGACAATCCTACTCAATCAACCCGAGTGATTTTCGGGCTATTCCAGCTTAAATGTATTTCTCACATATGTACCTATACAGAATTTGGCACCTACTACTTATATTTCAAATCGATTCTGGAAGGCATCATGATCCAAAGGAGCTGCTTTGAGGCAATTTAAGTGCCATCATTGGTCTTCTTAGATGAATTGAAAATTTTGTTTTTGAATATTTGTCGTCTTATGCTGGCAATATGGTCCATTATTGTCCGCCGAAAATAAAAGTTTCAATCAAAAAAATCAAAGAGATCGAATTTTTAGGAAATCAATTAAATTGCCCACAGAAGGGCATGAAAATTCCCGTTCATTTTTTTCAATTTACCGCCAAAAGATTTTTGCCGCTTTAAAAACGTTTGCCCAAATCACCGAAGGTCATAACTTAAATGCATAATCCTGTCATTAAAATAATGCTCTTTTGGTTTTCTCTCGGAAATATTCTCGTTAATTTTATTGTCCACACACGTTTTCGTTGCATTTTAAAAATGTTCCAAAAAATTTTTTGTTTCAAGTCGACAAAACTTTGTCCGAAATTATTCCGAAAAAATCTTTTCACAACGAAATAAGACTATTAATGTTAATTATTAGCATCATTCTTAGTTGATTTAATGTTCTTCTATGTCCTTTAGGCGTTGTTAGTAAACTAAAGTTGAAAAAAGAGAGAGCCAAAAGGCCATATATTTCCTTTTTTTTTTTTTTTTGACAAAAAAGAATGAAGAAAAAAATCGCGAAAATCGTTTTACTCTAAATTATGATCGTTTTATGAGGGGCGAAAAATATTTACGATCAACTTCGGAAAGAGAGAGAGAGAGAGATCGAAAGTGAGAGCGAGATAGAGAGATCGAGAGCGAGATCGAGAGAGAGAGCGCGCGAGGAAAAACATGACTATATAAGCATTGTATAAAGTAAAAGGACACACACTTACCTGTTCGGTTCGAGGATAATTTTTCTTGGTATTCCGTTGGAAAGGCGGGCATTTTCTGGTTTTTATACGGTCTGCCACACATCAAATGGGATAGGCACAGCCTCGAACTACCATAATATTGCTTCGCGATACCAAAATATAACTTCACCGGAATGCAAATCTCGCGCTGCGTTCTAAAATGAAAAGCCCCCCTCTCTCTCCCTCAAAACAAAAATAAAAAAAACAAAAAAAAAAAACCGAAGAAGCATAACGAAAATATTTAGCTTGTGATTTCTTGAAGGACTGAGGACTAAGCATGCATAATGGTTTTATGAGCGAGAAGACCGTCAAGGCCTCTAACGCTCTAGAGCTCAGAAAATTTTGAGTGGAAAATTCTTTCGCTCCGTTCCATTTTCCATTTACGTGTCTTTCGTTTTTCACGAGTTCTTCGCTCTCAGATCGTTTTCAGCACTTGCAGCTCTTTTGTTTTGTTTTTTTTTTTCCATATCACGCTGACTTTTCGCTGGCATTTGTCCGCAATCTAAAGATGTTGGCAACCTCAATTTTCAGGCCAAAAAAGATCATATGCCTGTGGCCATGAGAATGCACACCCACTGACTTCTTTTGATTTAATTTTAAGTATTTTTTTATTTTAGACATTTTTCAATTTTTCAAAGTCTTGAGCCGGGATCCCACTATCTGCGCAATGCGCCGATATTTGCCGTAACCATTGCGCCAATAGTGTGAACGAAATTTTTGGACTCTGATGCTGACAAGTGCGATCGTCTTGAACGATTTTTATCCCAATTTGATTGTTCCCCGAAATCTTTTGGACAATATGCGACAACAATGTGAGCCTCAATAGTGATTGTGGAAATTGTTGATATTTGTGCCCATCTGGACCGATAGAAATCGGCGCAGATTGTGCTATTTGCGCAGATAGTGGGATCCCAGCTTTATCGAGAGAATTTTATGAAGCCAATCTCGAAAGGGTGAATGTCATTTCATTTGAATTGAAGTACCGAAAAAAGGCTTTGGGCTTTCGAATCAGAAGCCAATTTCTGATGACAGTCTGAGTCACCATCATCATCATCATCATCATCATCAAATTAGCATAACTGGAACTGGAAGCATTTCATATAAAGACCTTTGATATTTATGGCATTCAAAGGAGGAAATAGATTTAATATATGTGACTCTCATTTGTTGACCTTCCGTTGTTTTGCCGGAGATTGACATAGACGAACAGACCGACAGACAGACAGACAGACTGGCAGAAAGCAAGAATAACCATTCATTTTCTGCGTCTTCAACGTGTGACCAGGTGTGCGTAAGTCTCACGATAGGCAACTCTGATTGCAAACTGACACGATCCAAGAACTATAATCATTTTCCTTCAGCCTCAACTCCAGAAGCGGCGAACGATATTAAAATTTGCAATCAAGCGGCATAGCAAGAGAAACAAAAAGAAATAATAAAAAAAAAGGAATATATTCAATCCTTAATTGAAAGCGAGCACGGGAAATCAAGGTAAATGCGCAAGCGTTTTAAATAGGTAGACAATAGTGACCGACCGATCGACAGACCGACTGGGAGAGCGACAGAATGACTGCGTGCCCAACTCAACCCCGAAGGGTGGTTACATTGCGAAATATCAAAGTTCATTTCTCCTTTTTTTTTTCCAAAACATTCTTCAATGAAATCTTTAAAGAAAAAAAAAAAAAAAACCCATGATCCCTAAGACGTCGCATTAGAATGATTTGCTTCGTAGTGGTCACAGCTCAAGCGCAACGACCTTAGGCGTCCTTTTGTGCTCAAAGACGGGTGAGCTTCTCTTCCAAAAACCTCGAGGAAATGAGAAACAAAAAATATAAGAACGGCGAACAATGGAAAAAAGGAAAAACGACAGCTGTGCCTTTAAGTTCCTTTAATATCGTGCTTATATTTATATACCTATACCTTCCTTTCACCCTTCGCTGATTTCGACTTCTCAAAGCAAATGGGCAAAAAGTAATGAAAATGCGCAGTCTACCATTGCCACCCCAAAAAAAGAAATATATAATAATAATGAAGCATTATAGCAGTAAAGTAATGTTAAGCGAGAATCGGGAATTCTCAAGTCATGCGATTGAAATTTCATTTTTTGCTTTTCTTTTTTTTTTTGTTTTTTCTTACGACAAAAGATTAATCCAAACGAGGCGAAACGAGTTCCTTACCCCAAAAAGTGGGTTGATCAACCATCCATTGTGTTCCTTGAAGACCATCAGGAGAACGCGTGTGAAAGTTTTTCTTCTTTTCTCGAATTTTGATTCGAACAAATTCAGAAAACAGGGCCACACTTTGCCTTCACTGTTCCATGCCCATTCGATATGGGTTGGTCGGCATACATGCGAGCTGCGGCAGATAAATCACGGAACAAGAAGTTGCGCATGCGCACAAAAATTTTCTGACTTGATGTATTGCACGTGCAATGGCTCAGCATGTTGATCGTAGATCCGCAATAGATCAGTGGGGAGCTTAGCGAAAAAAAAGTGCCAAATTGCGCAGTAGAATTCAAGAGTTTCAACTTTCGAAGACCATTTCAATTATGATAGATACATATGTATATGTATATCTACTTTTTTTCTTACTTATTAAGCCTTTTAAGAATTTAAAGCAGCCAATCAGAAATTTGATAATTTGAAACGATAGACGTCAGGCAGATGTTTTGAAGCGTGCTATGAGCACTCTAGTCCGGGGAATATTCGATATTTTAAATAGTGTTCTCATATCGATTTGAGGCAATCAGAAGATCTATCGGAACGGGCCTAGGAAAACGTACGGTCTGATAGCCATAACAGTATCTATAGTCTGTAGAAAGTTTTTTTCTTCCAACAAATAAAATTGCTAAGATTTTTTCCCCCCACTAAGAGGTTTTGCTCCACTTTGTGTGATTTTTTTCATGTGATAATCATTTATCATCAGCATTTTCACGACAAGCCTACTCAACCAAGTGATTCTCCAGAAAATAATAGTGCCGAGATTTGTTCCCACTAAGAGGTTTATCCCCGACTTAGGAGAATTTTATTGATGTGACAATATTCGCATTCGTTCGGACATCATGATCAGGAGTGTCAGGACAATCCTACTCAATCAACCCGAGTGATTTTCGGGCTATTCCCGCTTAAATGTATTTCTCACATATGTACCTATACAGAATTTGGCACCTACTACTTATATTTCAAATCGATTCTGGAAGGCATCATGATCCAAAGGAGCTGTTTTGAGGCAATTTAAGTGCCATCATTGGTCTTCTTAGATGAATTGAAAATTTTGTTTTTGAATATTTGTCGTCTTATGCTGGCAATATGGTCCTTTATTGTCCGCCGAAAATAAAAGTTTCAATCAAAAAAATCAAAGAGATCGAATTTTTAGGAAATCAATTAAATTGCCCACAGAAGGGCATGAAAATTCCCGTTCATTTTTGTCAATTTACCCGCAAAAGATTATGAATGTTTATTTTTAAGGATTTTCTTTTGGAAATGAAATGAATTGTCTCTGTGTACGAACATATTTAACATAATAGTCGTAGCTGAAGAATAAATATTTGAGCATTTATTACAATCAAAGAGAGGGAGAGAGAGATTCTCCCCAAATCTAAAATCTTCAATATTTCTTATTCCATATCGTCAATCGTTATGACCGTACTAATTCACTCAAATGACAGGACCTTAATAAAGCGAATTTCTGTGGAAATGTGGAATTTTTAATGAAATACGCGTGCGCGGATTTATGATTTCGTTTTATTCTTTTCCCTTTTTTCCTTTAACTGACCTGTAATGGTGCATTGCATATGCATACCTGATCGTGGTCTCTTTGGTTCCATGTTTGCATCAAAGTCAAGTCATTAGTTACACCAAAAGTCTAATCAAACACTACAATTTTTGGTTACTTTTTCGTGGAAGCAGCACAAACGTTATGTCCGTCATTCCATTAGGGGAAAAATATGTACATATATTGTCGTACATTGCGATTCCCTGCTTGATGTTTCATGTCCTTGAACGGCTAAAGAACTCGACAAAGCATTTTCAAGACTCGTTCCAAGAAGAAGTGTAGCTAGCAAAACAACGCCGGGTTAGAACGAAAGGATATACAAGGATTATTATTCTACCAAAAGGGGCAAACCATTATCATCAGTCACATTGAAGAAGAACAAGAAAATGAATACGCAAAAGAACAAAAACAAAAAAAAAAAAAAAGAATATAAAAAAAAAACAACTAAAATGGTAAAAGTCAAAGTGTTCATCGTCCATGTGTATTGATGGATTGCGTATCCTTGAACGCAATGGAAAAGGATTCCTTGCAGTAAAAGCAATTCGGAAAGTGATTATTTGCGGCCAATGCAAGCAAATTTTATGGGAAAGGCCGGGCTAAAGAGAAGGGTAGTGAGGTGACGAGCAGCGAAGTGTCGGGAAAGGAAAAGAAAAAGGAAAAGGTTGCGAAGGATTGTATCGAGTTAGATGAGAGGATAGAGCAACAAGCATATGCAACAGCGCGCTGAGATTTATCTACCAGAAGAAAACAGCACAAGTCCTTGCGTTTTACGGTGTAATTAGCGCGAAATTAGCGTTCGGATTTGTCGGAATTTTACAAGGATTGGAACATTGTTGAGTTGAAAATGTAAAGAGTCGACTCTCGGTCGCTCGCTCGCTCTCTCTCTCTCTCTACTCTCTCTCTGTCTCTCTTCCGTTCGGTTCTGTTCTTTTCACATAAAAGTGTTCTCTCAAAAGATAAAAAGAAACAAAATATTTTCTTCCGTTTTTTTTCTTTTTTTTCCTGAATTTTTGAAATTTGTTCAGCAATATTTTTGCGTAACAATCGTACGAATATTGCATAAGGACCTCTCTGAAATATGACTTGCAATAAATTGAAAAAGGAGTTATTATTTATTTTTATAACAGTCTCAAAAGGATTTACGCAACGTTTTCCACTGTTCCTGGAAAGGGGTTTTTGTTTTCTGTCCAAAGACAATTTTCTTCAGAAAAAGGATCGATTTTTTTTTTTTTGAAAGAAAATTGCGTAAGGATTGGATTTTTTGCGAAATATTTTATGACTTCTTATGAAATCGAGGGATGCTATGAAAAGTCTTTACACCCAGGAGTGCTGTTAATATTGAGAAAAGACGTCAATTGTTTTTATTTTTTAAATTCTATAGATGAATTTCTGGATACTTTTGCGGAATATATCTTGCATTTAATGCTGTTGAGTTGAGGTTTAGGTTCCCTGCAGTAAATGCGGGGAAAATTTACCCCTGCGTCACCACTGTCATTCTATAGACATGGTCAACGAGGATGTCTACAATTTCAATTTTCTTGAGCATTCATAAAATGAATTTGCTGCACGAGAATCAGAAGGCTCCGTAGCGTAATGGTTAGCATGTCATCAATCATCAATCCGAGGGCTCGTGTTCGAATCCCAGGGCAGGCGAGAAAAAGTGGAAAATTGTAAAATTCGGAGGATTATGGATTCTTATGGGTGAGAAGAGAGAAAGAAAAGTTTCCATTCTGAATTCTCGTGAATGCTTTCACAGTTCGTGCGAAAATTCTCATGAATTATATTTTCAATGACTTAATTTTTCAAATTTTTTCGCAAAAAAAAATTTTTTTTAAAGCCTGTTAGATACTTATATTATCCATTTAAAAAAAAAGTAAAATTGGCACCCGCCCGAGCGAGATTCGAGCACGGGTCTCCAGGTCGCTAGGCCAGACTCTTCACACTGAGCCATCCGAGCTCTGTGCGCGGCGCTTTCCATTTACGTACTATAGCTAATGAGCTGCCTCTACAGCATCACCAGTTCAATCGTCAACTGGTGTCCGCTCGAACATATGCTCATACAAAGTCTCAATAGGAGAATACAATGGGACGGGTACAGTTGGTCACTAGTACCGGTGACAGAGGAACTTGTGGCAGATTGAATCTGTCACTAGTGATAATTACTGCAGGGTTAGTATAGCTGCCACCAAGATGCCACACATAGGCCTCACATGGGCCGATTGTGAAACCACGAAAAATGGGGAAAAGAAAAAAAAGCAGAGAATAACTAAACAGCGTCCACGACCTCAACTGGGAGCCTCTCGCTTCGTATGTTGGCACCTCTCAAGCAACTACGGCACAGAGGCTGTCTTTCAATGTACATTTGAATATCCTTGGACTAACCCACAAGCATCCAATGTCGTTTTATTAGAGCTAGGCCTGTAGAGAGGGGGGGGGGGTGGAAAAAGGGGGATTTTCTCCCGGGCCCGGGCTTTCTGAAGGGACCCACAATTCGCAAGAGGGTTATGTTTTTTTTTTTGTTTGATCGAATATTTCTGTGAGGACGCCGGAAAAAAATTCCCCGGGCCCCAAGTTTCTCTCTACGGGCCTGATTAGAGCAATGATTAACATAAAATTTTCTTTATTGGAAATCGAATAAATGTCTCGATATATCTTTATGCTGATGACGTCCAAATTTACCTGTCTCAACCGATCGGTCTAACACCACCTTAGGACTTAGTGTGTAGGATAAATGAGGATCTTGAAGAAATAGTTAAATGGACGAAAGATAATTGTCTTTATTTAAATTCAGAGAAAACCAAGGCTTTAATTTTATGTAACGATAAATACGACTTCGATAGTTTTCCTGCATTTTTGGTCAACACACGTCGCATTCTATCATGATAGAGTTGCTATTAGTTTGGGTTTCAAAATTAATTCCAAATCGACTTGTGTGGACCATGTTAGCACCTCTATCAGCAAAGCATATTTTGTTTTAAGGAAATTGTGAAACTCAGCTGCTTTTATACCGCAAGATACAAAAATGCTACTTATAAGGACATTTATTATACTTCTTTTAACATACGGAGCGATTTTATACCCCATCATGGATGCAGCTTCCACAAATAAATTGAAATAACTTCTCAACAACTCAGCAAGATATATCTTCAATAAAAGAAGATACGATAATGTCTCGCAATTTTCCAATATAGTTTGTTAAATCGTAGCATTGATTCGAATTTCAAGATTAATAGCCTTATGTTTCTACATATGTTAATTTATGGTAAAGGACCTCAGTATTTGGGTCAAAACTGTAGTTTTTGCCCATTCTCTGCGCACATCAAATCGAATTGTTCCTCATTTCAATTACTTGTCAACGTCTCGTGTGTTCTTTGTCAGTGTCGTCAAAATTTGGAACTCGCTATCCAATAATATAAAATCCGTCGTCAATCCTCGGCGCATGGAGTTGGCATTATGTTCGTATATATGTAGCCCGTATCGAAAGGGCCCAGGTTGTCGATCACAGTTTAGGAGACTACTGAAACTTTAAAGTCGTTTTTCTCAGAACTTTGATTTTTCAAAATATAATTTCAAAAATTTCTCAAAAATCGATTTTTTCGCTTAGAGACCCCGGTTTGCGGCATTGTGACCGTAATTTAGTGTAGTATTGCCCGCTACCCTTAGCTCCATATCGACAAGGTGGGCCCTTTCGATACGGGCGTACACATATACTTGAAAATCACTTTCAAATTACTGGAAACATTCACTTAACTTAGGTGCTTTTTTATTATATATTTAGGATAAGTTAATACTTCGAGAATGTCAATAAGTTTCTTTTTGCATTATTTTTGATTGCATTTAACTGATTTTACCTGTAGTGATTTTAGCATTTATAGCTGCATTTCACCTGAAATTTAGCTTCTTTAAATTCAGAAATGAAATCGTGAGTTTAGCTGTTTCATATTGCAACACTTTCCTTTTTGGTGCTAAATTCAGATTTTAATTTAAATGCTTAAAAATCACAACAGCTAAATTCAGTTAAATGCAATAGTCTGAAAGCGGCATAAGAATAGCCTTGTAAAAAATTAAGATACCTACATGAATTTGAAATTTTACTGTAAAAAAACTTAGTCTTAATTAAAGTACACAATAAAAATAAATTGAGTTGAAATTAAAATTGAAAAAACCATTTCAAACATTATTTTTCATTGTGCCCATTTGAAGGTGTGAAACTTAAAGGGTTAAGTATGATATAATTGGATTTTTTCTTTGTTAAATGGCATTCGCTTGTGTATTTATGAACGTTCTCGTTCAAAGAATCGTCGTTGATACGTGAGCATAAAAAGCTGAACACGAATAACATGAAATTAACAACACAACCTCAAGCTCAGATATTTGATACCTCTCAAACGAATGGCAATTGCAAATTGTGTGCTTATAAGCTCGATTTGCGTTGACATATCGAATTTCAGACAAAAAAAAAAGCATTCAATAATTGGTGATTTTCATTATTTGCAGGCTTTAACGCTTTCATAACTAAAATCGGATTACAGTTGATGAGTATGGCAACTCCCTATACTTGGTCTAGTAGTAGATTGTGGCAATTTCTTTTATAAATCGATCTCAAGAACTTAGTTGCGCACTTAATTATGGCTATATCTCGTAACCCTTTCAATATTTCTCATTCCTATCTATGACAAAGTTTTAGCCCTGAACACATTTAAAGTAGTTTTAGTACAAAGTGACCCGAAATAACTCCACCTAGTAGCTAAAAATTGAAAAAAATCTCAAAAACTTTACGATTTTTTCACCTCTTTTTATCTTTTGTGGCCTATAGTTCCCAATCCAATAAGAATATTTGAAAAAATTTTTTATTTCAATATAGAAAAATTATTACTTAACAACCTCTTGAAGTACACGAACTCTATCTGAGCGCTCCTTAATACCGTTTTGCCAATTCAAACCTGAACAATTTTAACCGAAAATTAGAGGTAAAAATCTAACGCAAATGGTTCAGAATAGATGCTATCGATGGGTTCAAACTATTGAAAAAATCGATGGTTTTTGAAGACTATCGATAGTTTTGATTCATGGAAATTTACTTTAGCATTGGAAAGGTAGCGCTGGCGGTGACAGAGAGGGCTTTCCTTGTTTTTGCAATGGACAGATTCCTAAACATGCTCTTATTTAGATTAGGGTGACAGTCGCTCGAAAATTCAACTTTCGATTATAAAAATTATCGATGATCGAAACTATGGGTTATTGAACCTATCGTCTATTGAAAATATCGATTAAACTTATCCATTACTTAATCTATCGATTATTGAACCTATCGATTATGGAACAATCGATATCAAACTCATAAATAAGACAAACCTACACACTTTCTTGCTACATTACGTAGTAAAAAATCTTCAAAAATGATGCGAGTCTTAGGTGTCCCATTTTACAAACCAAATGAGAATTATAGGCGTCATGCTAAACTGCGTATGCTATGCCAGATCGAGGGGTTTTCCCTGTTTTGAGGCATTTTTTCGTTTTAACCTTCAACCAAAAATCGATTCAAATGCTCACAAGGGATTTTCACTGATTAATTTTCTATAGAAAACATAAATAAAGGGATTTTTTTCAAAATCCGAGGGAAAAGTGTCACCAAAAGACTGGCAGTACTGATGCTGTGGCTACAAAGTATGGAAAATTGAGTAACAAAGGCTTTTAAATTCGGCTTCTTGTATATTACCACGTGATATACTTAAATTCAGAACCGTGAAAATAATTTCTAATTAGTGTTGCACTGTTTTTTTCTTTTATTGGAAAACCTGCCAAGGAAAAAATATCTAAGTCCCTTTGTGGCTTGGCAGATTTTTGACAAAAACAAAACAGTGCTTTTTGAGATCGATTTACAAAAGAAATTCATAGAATTTCACTAAACCAAGTATTGGGAGTTGCCATACTCATCGAGCACTATCAGAAACAGCAGTCCAATTATTGGCAACATACACCGTGCTACAGTTCTTTACAAGAACGAGTGGAAACAGAAAAAAATTTAAAGATTATTTCCATAAAATGTAAGAGTTTTCACCCAAAAAGCTTATGGTCGTGGAAGGGTTAAAGAAATTCTATAAGAACGATATAGCAAAAATGTTTTCAAAAATTTTCAAACCATATCATTGAGAAGTTGACAACACAAGTATTTACAAGAGTAATACATAGTAGTGTATATATACATGTGTGTATATACCTACATATATTAAGGTGGATCGTTTTGTTCGAT
This sequence comes from Chlorops oryzae, assembly GCA_020466095.1. NCBI lineage: Eukaryota > Metazoa > Arthropoda > Insecta > Diptera > Chloropidae > Chlorops > Chlorops oryzae. Next base: position 51,635,832 of record CM035806.1, on the reverse strand, counting down.
AGAAAGTAAGATGATAATTCCACTAGTAAAATAAAATTGTACGATTTTTTTTTTTTGGTTTTAGAACGAATGCCCATCTGTAGCGCGGTGGTAAAGGAAATTTACTACAGATTCGGAGAAAAATGAGAAAAGTAAGTGTTAATAAGATCTTTTCATAGCAAAATGTCTCCCAAAGTAAAAAATGTTAAAAAAAAATTTCGATATTTTAACTTTGATGGCCGCAAAGTTCCTTCAAACTGCAAATAAGTGAAAGAAAATTTTACATTTCTAAAAGGCCTGACCGTTGGCTGTTAAAGTGCATAAAAAATATTTGCTCTCAAATGCAACGTTTTCTGTTCCTTGAACTCCTGCAAAATTTTTGTCTTTTTCCTATAACTCCTGAAGGCGACATTTCAGACCCCTCCCCCCTCTCATGCGATTTTTTGTTGATAATGGCCCACTCTACCAACCTTCTGAAGAAAAGCACCCTGTATATACATATCTATGTATATACTTATTGCAACTATTTAACCCTTCAAGGTTCGAATATTTCCAATTAAAATTCTTTGAGCTGCCAGTAAACTTGTTAGTCCTGTTCCATACTAAGCGACGTTCGCCGGACACACATTTTGTTTTGAAGAAGAGTGAGGGGTGCTATTCTCTCTCTTCTCCGGCCGTCCCTTGCCATCAAAACAAAATGTGCCTCCGGCGACTGTCGCCTAGTATGGAACTGGATGTACGAAGCACGCGGCGACGCTTCCAAAAAATGGGAAAACGTTAAAGTGGGCTTTAAAATTGGGCGACAAATGCCTAAGGGATATTTTGTTTTGATGGTAGAAGACGCCCGGTGAGTACAGGTAAGAAAATTCGATAAAAAAAATCGTCCTTTTTCGAATTTGTTTGTTCCAAAAGACCACTATGTCCTCCTTTAGGTGCTAAGAATATTTAGAATTCTCGAAGTTATAACGATTTTTGTTCGCTTTTATGGGTAAAATAACTGTTTTCAGATACGAAATATTGGAGAAAGAAACACAAAACTAACTACATTTTCGGACATCTTCCAGAATTTTCAATAACAAAATCGATGCGATCATCTCGAGGGTGGGCTCTTTAAACTGATAATTCGTTTGTTGTGATCCTTCGCAGGATATCTTTTACGAAAGTGGAGATTAACATTTTTAAAGAAACAAAAAAAAAAAAAAAAACAAACAAAGAAACAAAATACAGAAAGAGGAAAGAATGCACGAAGAGGAAAAAAAAAGAAGTTCCCACAGTTGTACTCACAAAGGAGTAAAGGGAAAACACTTTGCAATTCAGATTTCAGGGCGCTATTGTTCGATGAGCCGGCATAACAAGATCAACCTGTTATTGTGTGTAAAAAAATAATTCCCACATATTTTCCCATCATTTTCTTCAAATTATTTATGCAGCTTCAGAAATTTCGTTTTCATTTTTCTTTTTCCTTTTTTCCCGTTTAATTCTTTTCCGGAAGTTGCAGAATAACGTGCGTGTTTTTTTTATTTGATTTAGTTCCGGAATGGAATATTCTTAGAAACTATCGACTGTTGAGGACGTCGCCTTAAAATTCCATCGAGATGTTTCCCTTGAGAAGAAGATGTAGACGAAGAAGAAGACGAAGAAACAACATATAAAATCTTCAATAGTAACTGTTGTGACAAACCCGATTGCTTTGCAAATAAAAGGATAACACAAGGATAACATAATAATTTTAAGACATATAATTGAAAGAATTTTTTTTTTTTTAATAAACTCAAAAGTACTTTCCACTCGCGAACAGCCTTCAAAGATGAATGAATGTTCTTTTATTACGAAAAGGTAAAAAAAAATATCAAATCAAATCCTTAATTCTAGGCGGTCCTAATGAAAAGGAATTTCCTCGGCACGTTAACAATGATGCAGTATTGCGCCGATTAAAGGAAATTTCTTTTGTTGCAATCGAAATTGAATTAATTCAATTCTTGCCTGTCGTGAGAATGGACCTCACAGGACTCTCGACTGACCAGCGGAATATGGCGCAGTCTATAACAATGGAATTCCGTAACCTGTTATTATCTGTCCGCATAGAAGCGGTGGCGGCAGTGGCAGCGGCAGTGGCAGCGAGGACGGTGGTGCTGATGGTGCTAGTGGCGGTGGTTGGTCATCGCGACGAGCGTGCGTTATGCCTCAATGGGCTCGTATTTAAGTTAGAGAGAATCAGGCAAGACTACCTGTCATCATTGTTCCGGTCTATCCTGTTGTTGTTATAAGTATTATTTTTGTTGTTGTTTCGTTTTTTTACCATATGTGTTTTTACAACGGATTTCCGTTTGTGCTTGGTCGAAATTTCCATTGCTTTCGGTCAATTGAGGAATTGAAGCATGTTTCGGGTCTTTAAGGATAAATGTTATAGATGAGAACAAGGCACCGACTTCAAAAGCCTTTGTGCAAAGATTTAATCATGCATTGAACAATTGGGCGAAACGACATCTTTTCGAAATGAACGCATTTTTTTCAGATTAAATAATATCTTATTTTGCAAAATTTGTAAATATTCTCGGGGAATTTTCCTGCAGATTCTAGCTGTTAAAAGATTCGCACACACGAGATTGTGCAGCGCATGATGGAATATCTGAAGTTGATACAAGTCAAGAAGGACCACAGGGCAGCGGTGATAAGTGGCAGACTCGGTGGCGGTAATGTTGGAAGTGTCGGTGTTGGCGGTGTCGTTGGCGTTCGCGTTTGCAGCGGCACTGGCATCGGTGTTAATACTGGCGGTGTTGCTGGAACGGTTAGTAATAGCGCCAGTTCTTTAATAGCAGCCGCTGCAGCTCAACAACAGCAAGTGGGACGTCAGAGTTCACAATCGCCAGAAATTTCAACGCGCGATGCTCTCAATGCATAGGAAAAGTCGCCCTATATATATATCAACAACAAAAGTATGTGTCTGAACTATGGCTTTTTAACAAAAGTTTGCGTCTTGGACATTAGTTTGTGCATAAGCTATGTCTCTATGAAAAAGTTTGCGTCTTGACCAAATAAGTTTATGTCTGAACTATGTATCTACAACAAAAGTTTGCATCTTGAACAAATTAGTTTGTGTCAAAACTTGTATGTCACTATAAAAAGTTCGCGTATTGAACAAATTAGTTTTTGTCTGAACTATGGCTGTATAGCAAAAGTTTGCGTCCGAACTACCGAAGATTAAATCTCTAATTGGTTTAAGTCATTGCATAAATGGTGACCAACTGAACTAAATGGTTCCAAAACAAGCTAAACTATTTATAGCCTTATTCATAGAAACATTTTTAACTAAAATGCCGATAAAATTCAAATTTTGTTTGTTCATCCGTTTGAACTTGTAGAAATCGGAGAAATTTCTTCGCAAGGCGTTTTGAGAATTTATCGCATAATTGAAGGAAATAAATTTTTAAAACACTGGATATTTGCCTATGAAGACGAAATGGTTTTATACTGGAGAGGAGCCGAAAACCTATAGATAGTGCTCTCGTTGAATTTATGCAATAATTTATTATTACTTAAATATATAAATACATTATAATAATAATAATATACTGGAGAGTATAATGTCATAATAAAGAATATTATTGTAATGAATATCTGAAGAATTCTTTGAGATAATAGTCGCAGTCTTTGGGCTTGCTTTAAGAAATATTAAATAATAATGTTTGACTTACCCATTATCTGCGTCGATTATTGTATTGTCGGGCTCGCCAGACTATAATATCCTTTCTTATTTTATTTCCTGAAAAAAAAAAAAAAAAAAATTATTTGTCGTTATTTTGTTTGCATTCCGAATGTAGAGCAGTTTTAATGTATGTATTGGTTCAGTTCTGACGTTATCGAATCGATGCACAGTGGGGTATTTGATTCCAAAAGTGAGCCAAAATTCAAATTTTATTTTTCGCATATTTGAAAACTGTAAAACTGCATAAAATTCTGCGTTCAATGCAGAAAAAATAGCGGATGTAGCGCAATTGGTTATCTACTAATAGGGCTTCAAAGTTGATGTTTCATTCGATGTACGCTTGCGCTTGGTGATAGATTTTTCGCTTTAACAAAGGGACACTGTGAAAAAAGTTTTAGGTTGAAATAAAATCGTGGTATGGAGCCTTCAACTTCAGGTATTTGTTAAACTTTTGAGACTAATATATAAGAAAAATATTGTGTGTAAATATTATTTTAAATCTTCTTGCTGGAGTCCAGAAAATGAACGTATTTTTCATATTTACGGAGACATATCGTCTTTATTATTCTTTAATTACTATTTTTTTTTGTTAAGCATGCAATTATAAAGGGCTGTGCGAAAAATTATAATGCCCAAAATAATAAATTGAAAACTATTTTTTATTTCGTTGATGTAAATAAGTTATTTCTCCGACACAAAATTTTTAAAAATATTTTTTAGGGGGGCTTAAGTTCCTCATTCATGGGCCAGATATAATATTGAACGCGTTACTTCCAATTGGCCTGTTGTCTGAAGAAGCACAAGAAGCTCGAAATAAAGATTTTAAGAAGTTTAGAGAGATATTTTCGCGTAGTCTGCAAAGAGAAATCAAATAGGGACATTTTGTATATGTTCCTTGCTAGCTCTGATCCACTTATATCAAGTTTTACGAAATTCCCAAAGGCTTCAAAAAACTTGCCAAAAGAGGCATTATATCTGCTAAAATCGCCACCAGTGCTCAATAAACAAACTGGCGATACAAGCTAAGTAGATGAAGATGATGAAGGTGATGATAATGAAGATTATTATCATGAAGTTGGAGATGATGATATTGAAGATCTCTAAATTCATATACAATTGTTCAAATATTGTAATAAAAAGAACAACATTTTGAACATTAAACATAGGTGTAATTTGAAAACTTATTTTGAACTTATTTTTATAAAAATTAATAGCGGTATTCACTATCCAGTGCATTTGGCCGTGCATTTGAGCATGAGCAAAATATTTATGCTTTTTTGCTCTTTACACTAACAAAATGTACACGTATGCATATGCTCCGATTTTGCACAAATGCTCCGCCTAAGCTTAGTGCAAAAATCAGTTTCGTGCATGTGCACAGCTTTCCAGCTGTCTTAGGGATGCTGGGTAAATATCGATCTTTGACGATTATCGTTGTTCAGAGTTTAAACATCTTTGTTGTATTATAATGTTGAGAGTTAATACACTTTCGGAGTAAATGAACTATAAAATAAGCTTTTGGCAATATCTTAGTACTATCTCCGATTAAAACTGGCCATCGCTTTAAGGTTCTGAATGCTTGCAACATCGATAATTATAAAACAATGAGCATCCCTAATCCTGCTTGATAAAATATGCACCGTGTGCTTCGAAAGTACACACACACACAGTTTCTTGCAAATGCAAAATCAAATTTGCAAATGCACATTCACATGCACTGGATAGTGAATACCGCTAATTAGTCATGCTTTTATCTGCAAAAATTTATTTATTTCCATAAATGACATTGCATATTAGATATTTAATTACTTTTTTTTCCTACCAATTGCTATGAATTTGACTTAATTTTTTTGAGGTTAGGGTCAAACCGCGACGTCGGAGGCCAATTTAGACACGGAATTCGGATTCAGCGACCAAAACTTTTTATAAATACATTCATTTGGTCGCTAGAACAGCGTTTTATTTCTATATAGATGGCTTAATATGTTACACGTTCGCAAACCATTATAAAAAAAAACCTATAAAAATTTCTAAAAAAAAAATTTGTACTGAAACATATGTACAAAACCATTTTCCCCCTTTATTGTAATGTTCTGAAGAATACAAAAATTTAATATAGTCTGTAAAGGCTCGTACGAATTAAGGCTCACTTTTGGCATCGAATACCCCACTGTGCGATGGTGAGTTAGGTGACTTACATCTTTATATGAGTACCGTAGAATCTCGACTATCCGAACATTGAGTATGTGGATATGTACAGTATTATTTTCGTACGTTCGCAACCACATTTTCCAACATATTCCTTCAAGTTTTCTTTATAATTTTGTAATATTTTGGTAGCTTTATATGTGGTGCAGAAGATGAGTTTCTTTGAGTTTTAGTTCCCATAACGATAGTAATAAAAATGCGGTCGCGAACGTACGAAAAAAATACTGGGCGCGGAAATGCCCATATCCGATTATAGATATCCGTTATTCACAGCTCTAATTACCGAATTAATTTTCAACCGAAATTTTAACCCATACAAGACGGACTTTTTAAAGACTCAAAGTCTTTTCTGATTTGGATTATTTGGTTCCAATAATGGCTTAAATAATGTTTGATAGGATAGATAATAAAATTGTATGAACAATTGTTTTCGGATTCTACATATAAAGAAGTATATCGATCGTTACCTTAATGTAAAAAGGCCCTTACTAACATATTTAAAATTTTACAGGAGAGAGAAAAAACTTAATTAAAACCAAAAAATAAAGAAATGAAATTTTCACACTCTGTGTCGAGGGTATATTGCGTTTGTATGGTTGTGTGTAACACCCAGAACCAGTCGAGATAGACCATACAAAATATATATAGAAATGATCAGCGTCACCAGGAGATTCGATTAAGCCATGTCAGTCTGTCTGTCTGTCCGTCTGTCTGTTTGTATACAGTTATCTTATCGAAGGAGTTGAGCTATCTGGACAAAATTTGGTATGCATGCTCACGGGGACATGAGTAAGAACAAGTTCGAGAGTGGACCCGATCGGATCATTTTTAGGGGTACCTAAAGTACTAGGGTCTGTTACGAAAATCACAAAAACTGCTTTAAAATCGGAGTTTTTCAAGATATTTTGTTGAAATTTGGTATTTGGACATGTTTAAAGGCAAGTACTGTAATTTAAAAAATTTGGAAAAGTGGGCGTGGCAGAAGGGCGTTTTTCGAAAACTCTCTCCTGCACCCGAAATTCAAATGGGACTTGAACGAAATTTGGCACTTATGCTTCCTTTGTAGCCATAAACATCCTCCCCAAAAATTTTCTTGATCGGTCCATTATTAAGGGTACCTCCAGTACTAGGGTCTGTCACAAAAATCTCAAAAGTGCCCCAAAATCGGATTTTTTCGAAATAATTCAATGAAACTTAGAATTTGAGCGTATATTTTGTCTTCCGATTAGATTTCAAAAAAATTGGAGAAGTGGGCGTGGCAAAGGGGAAGTTTTCATAAAGAAATTTAACAAAAGTCGGTATATGGGGCCCCCTTATGGCCTTAAACACCTCTTGATATTAAAAATTATTTGAACATGTGTGTCTGTGTCGGGTATTCTATTGTCAGGCTCGCCTGACTATAACACCCTTACTTGTTTTTTTTTATCATGGTGTATTTTGGGGGCGGTATATCGAAATATGCAAAAAAGTGAATTTCGGAAAAAATGTTAATTGAGGCCTTTCTACATTAAGCTAACGAATATACAAATAATGACATTATAGTTAAAGGAGATATCTCAAAGAGTTTGACTTTGAAATCGATTATCCGGACTATCGATTTTACAGAATACACCTGATCGCATTAGGGCGGCAAAAAATTTGGATCGGGCCCAGATTCTACTGTATGTGATTTGCCGCTTTTGATTCTTCAACGGCTGATTTTTGAGTTTGAAGACCACATTTATAATTTTTTTTTTGATGATTTCCTCCCACCGAGGATTCTCTATTCGTCTTAAATTGCTTTAAGCTTCATAAAATTTCATATTTGACATAAATTTATCTTTCCCAAATATTCTCAACGTTTCCGCATTTAATAAAACGGCGAGGAATATTTACGGATATCCTTAGCACCCGGTGCATGACCCGTCTCTATATTTCGTTGTTTTCATTTATAATTCCTATCCACTTCGTTTTTTATTTCTTCTTTTTATATTTGTTTTTTTTTTTTTTTTTGGCGTTTTTGTTGTTTTATATCCTTTTAATTTTTATTACATTTTCGTATATTAGCTTTGACTTTGGTGTATCCACTTTGAATTATATTGCTACAATTTTTCCATTGTCCACGTTTATGTCGCTGCCGATGCCGTAGTCATGATGCCGCCACCATCGCCGCATGTCACATAGTGTCTTCTAGGCACTGTTAGCTCCGTGGTGTCCAATCCTTTGGCAATGGCTAGTCCAGTGTCTAGTCAAGAGTCCACAGTTGAGCAATTGTGCTGCGATAAAGCATACCAAGTCACCATTCACACACACACATATGTACGTGAGTGTGTGCCCGTGTGTGTGCGCATGAAGCTATAGTGCTGCCTTCTCCTCCTCAGTCCCTGCGTTATCGAATGAGCGCATTTTGCTTGTTAGTTTATTGTCCTTTGGTGACTGTTTACGACAAACACACGCTGAAGAGTAGGAAATTAAAAATGGCGAAATGAAGTTACTCGCCTGTGTTTTCTTTTTTTTTTCTTCCATTTTTTTTTTCTTTCGTACAAACAGCAATGCTCGCTCGTATGGCGGTCTCACTAAAAATGGTGAATTTTGTTATTTGTGCTTTTTTTTTGTTCTCCCCCCGCAGATATGCGAAAAAATTAGACTTAAAAACATTGAGCCGCCGTGAGAGGACGTGAGAGTGGAGGAGTGGAGGAGTATGCAATGACAAAAACAACGAAAAACAGCAACAAAGACAACAAGGAAGCAGGAAGCAAAGTGGAAGAGCAAACAAAAAAACAAAAAAAAGATCTACAACAATATCCAATTAAATAAAAATGCAGAGCAGTTACGGCGCCTAGAAGGTGCCTCGTTTATATTTTCGTTTTCGGTTTGAAATGATTTAGAGTTTTTCAAAGAAATATTTTTTATGAAAAAATTATGCTTGGAGATTGTTCAATTTGAATTTAAACAAACTTAAGTTAATTAGAGAATTTAAAAGAGGAAAACAATTATTGTTATGCTAGCAGTCAAATGCTGTGGCATTCGAAGAATCCCACAGTTGAATTTTCTTCGGATTAGTGCTGAAGGGGTTATTCTAGAGTGAATGAATTAACTTGACTTATACCCGTTCCGGTAACACTGACCGACGATTGAAATCAAATCTAATATGGACTGTCTCTTTAAATTCTGACTGAATGTTAATTTTATAGATTCTATTTCATTTGATAGGATATTAATAAGTTGAAAATTTAACAATATTTTGAAGTTCGATTGTTTATGGACGGCTTGGCAAATAGTTTTAGTACTTATATTTATTTATTTTTTAGTATTGCTGAAGAAAGAAACTGTGGAAACTTTTGAATTCTTACTGAATACAAGTTAACCTATATTGACATGAATTGTCTGGCTCCATCTGGTCAGTTCATTGGGGTTGAAATTATTTCGTGATAGCTTTACTCACCTACAGAATAAAAAAAAAAATATTTACCTTACATTACGGTCAGTCCAAAAAAAAAAAAAAAAAAAAAAATTATACGGGTCTGTGATTGTTTTCCCTTTCCCGGGGAAAGGTAACTCAATTCACTAATTGATGCGATTCATTTCCATTAACCAAGCTTGAGGCAAAGTTTTAGTTACTTAATTCAGAAAATTCATTTCTCAATCGTTATGTCGAGGAAATTCAAATTATTCCTCCGTCCCCGGACGCACCCGTTTTGACATTAACCCATTTTAGACCGGCTGTTCGATTTTTCGAATGCCTATTTGTTATTGTCGGGCCAAAATGGGTCAATGACTCGATAGGAACTGACTCTGTAAGCCAGTATTCTTTCAATTTAATCTGGAAATTTTCTTGCTTGCTTCAGACTTCATTACTTAAACTCCAAGGCAGAATCAAATAAAAACAGCCTCTTTGAATTCGGTTTGCCGTTCTATTTTACTCAAAATATTTGAACTCCTATTAAACCCTGCTTATCCGAACTATTTTCCATTGACTTAATACATTGAAGTCCAGCTGGCTATCAATAACGATTTCGCAACCAAACTCGCTCGCTATGCACCCGATCCGAGTCGCCAAGAACTAAACTTCATCTACTTGGGACTACCTAAGACATATGTAGCTGTAACGCTTTCTTCACCCACATCGCTATCTTCCACACTTTGGGCATTTTTCGCTTCACGTCCGCTCGCTTTTCATCTTTAACGATTCCCGCGCACTATTGTTACTGTTGGTTTTAATTGCTGCAATGCCTTGGCCTGCATTTGGGCATTCTTCTTGGCTTGTGCCAACGCAGCGTTGGTCCAATTAATTTTGGTTTCGTTGGACAGACGCTACCATCAGACGCTACCTCCCATATCGGGCTTATGCTCGCACACTATTTTTCGCCTGCAACACTATTTCCCCCCATCAAATAACCTTGAGATTCTAACACACACAAAATTTCCAGAGCAAAAACGAAATCCAAAGAAAAACCTAATGAAAGAAGAATAATCAAAACACAGTTCCTCCAGTCTAATAGGTCATGGGGCTTCAACTCGATCATCTAGAATTTCGAAAAGACTAAAGCACAGAAGTTGATACCTTCAAAAAGAAAGAAAACAACAGTTTGAAGGGACGTAAAAGAGGCAAGGAAAACCCTCGGTGCTCCACTGAAATGCGTGTCGAAAATCAAGAATCAAGCACTCAATCGTCAGCTCTAGGTGGCACTTAGCACCGTTTTTTAGCGTGTTTCCCAGCAATATTCTTTTCCATTCCCTTCTCTTGGCGTGCGGGAGCAATTACATGCTGTCCGATTTTGGCATTAGACCGCAACGATGACGACATAAGGCCCAAAGAAGCATAGAAGCGACAAAGCAAAGAATCAAAGAACGCGACGAAAGCATCAGCCATGGAGACAGTACCATGAAGCGAAGGTTGAAAAGATACGTATGGATTCGAAGGGTTCAACTCCGAGCTCCGAATTCTTCAAGTCGAGTTGGTTAACCGTGAGCAAACATGACGACGCGTCGCTCAAATTACTGCAGAAAGCAAGCGGATCCAGAGCCAGAGAAGAATAAAGAAAAATAAAAGCAAAACTGAAAGAGAAGCGAAAAAGTGAATGAATTGTTGGCGGCTTTTCATTGAGGAAGTGAGTGAGCGAGTGCACGAGTGAAAAAAGTGAAGATTGATTTTATTTTATAATTCTTTTTTGAACCCGCTTCGTTTGAACTCTATAGCTTCAGCAGCTTTGATTCCACCGTACCTATTCTTATCATTCACGTTCATACTGCGGTTCAAACTGTATCCATAGCGTGTCCAGTGCAATTAACGATGAAAAACAAAAAAAAAAAAAAAAAAAAAAAAACAGCAACAACAAAAAATAACAAACAAACGAAAAAATATGAAACTGGATTGCAACTTATGTGCGAAACCCTTGATTACAGCTAATTATGTCGTAGAAATATGTAGGGCCGGGCCTCAGAAAAGAGAGAAAGAGTGTGGACACCAAATGTAATGAACTCGTGGTTGGACATGGGTTCGAATGGAATTGTAACATGACTTTCAACTTCATTCGTTCTTCAAACGGACGTTGGAACGGTCACTTCAATTGGTTTCTTTAAACGGCTTTGGAGCGAATATTCTTGGCTCCGAGAACTCTTGCAATGACACTGAAGCTCTTAGCATCGTTTATATTGTCGATTATACTGTGTCTGGGACCACTGCGTACCGTTGCTGGCCTCTTCGAATCGTGTAATCATGTTTTGGAATTGAAACAAGGTCAAAAGATCTATATTAATTCGCCATACTATCCGGCTGAATATCCGATCGGAACATCTTGTCGCTATACAGTACGTGCTCCATTAGATCATGAGCTTAGGTTTACGTGCAGCGTTACTCTAAATGTGGTAAGTCAGTTAGGGCTATAAACCTTAGTTAAGGTCAATGGAAAAGATTTTAATGGAATTTGAATATTTAGAAACCAACTATCTATCATTTTAAGCCTTCATAAACGGCGCTTAAAATTAAGGCTTTAAAGATTACCGCAAATCTATTAAGCCCCTACCTCAAGATGTAATGAAACGGGCAAACCGACAAGAATGGACAGATTTGTCACCATCGGAAATATTCGGAATATTCAAATGCCTACATTTGGGTACTGAATTTAAATACAGTTAAAATCGGTTATAACGATACCGCTTATAGCGATTATCGGTTATAACGATGGATTTTTGCTGTTCCCTTCGACATCGTTATAACCGATTTTCACTCTATTTTCTGTTGCCCTAATTATTAAGGTCAATGGAAAATAATTTATTGCAGCACCAAACACCAAAAAGTATGCATACAAATATTTGCGATTATTCCGATTGTCAGAAAGCTGTTCGATCTTGTAGGAGAATGTCTATCTGAACACATATTAACCAAGGCGTTTGGGATCTCCTTAGAGCCTTAATTGAGCTTCATTTGGTAAAAGTTTCAAATAGTGTAAATCGATTTTATTATTGTAAATAATACAAAACATACGAATGCATGCATACTTTGAGGGTGTCAAATCAATATATTTTCTATTGTATTGTTTTTAAGTGAAAGTTTTTTTTTTTTATTTAAAAGATGTCCTTTCTTTCTTTAATTCTTTCGCTAGGCATCCACAATACCACGCTGCAAGGGCGATGTGTTTATTTTCAACAGTGAAGGCAGCGAACTTTTCACTGATTCGGACTATTTTTGTGAGTCTGCTCAGTTTCAAAGGCGAAGTTTCATGAATTATGCAGCTATTTCGTATATTTCTCCTCCGTTTTACCAAAGAGATATGTTCAAAAGTGCTGGTATTGATTTGAAAAGTGATGACGACAAGGAATCTGATCGCAATTATCATAGTATTTCGACAGTCAATTCAACGTCGTTTGATCCACAAAATTCGAGTGAAACTAACGCTTTTATATATTTAACTAAATTATTGAGTAAAAATCTCATCGTAAACGAGCAGTTGAATGGAACAACAATAACAACAACAACTACAGCAACAACAGTTGAGGAAACAAAATCGAATGGCATTGAAGATGTTGAAAAAGGTACAAGTAAAATCCTGAATGATCTTCCCGAACGCAGTGCTAGAATTGTGATAAGCGACAATTCGAGTCTAATCGACAATCAGTACAATGGCTACGTTGGCAATAAAGGCGGCGGTCGGTTTTCGTGTCTAATTGAAGTTGTTCAGCCACCCTGCGATTGTGGTTGGAGTGTGTCCTTGAAGATCGCTGGCGCAACGGGCGTTGCCGGAGTCAATGAGTTCCCATCGATGGCAGGCATTAAGACGGTACAAAGCAACCGAATTTTTTGTGGTGCTGCTATAAGTAAGAAGCAAAAACAAAATTTTTTGACTGAAAAATCGATTTATTTTTATCGGTATCTAATCTCCATCAATTTTCCAGTCCATCATTACTATTTGCTATCGGCAGCGCATTGTTTCATAACATCAGAAACGAATCTTTCGGAATCAATTCGTGTGGTGGTCGGCGAGAATGATCTTTCAACAGGTGAAAGAGACTTTTGAATTAGGGCAACAGAAAATATTTGAATTCAGCGCACCCAAAAACTATGCATGTAAATGCTTAGAATTTATCGCACAGTCAGGGCTCGGATTTTGTTGACTTTTTTTTTAATTTAAGGCATACTTTATTGTGGAAAGCAATTTTTCTTACCAACATTTTGCGAATAAGTTTAGCGAAGTTGAACCGCTTTTCTAGCTTCAAATGAAATTCATATTGAAATTAAAAGTCGATTTGAATCTTAGCGTGAGTGTGAGTTGAACAAAATTTGTACTCCATAAAGTATGCTTTAACTTTATAAAAGTCAACAAAATCCGAGCCCTGGTGGTAGATTCTGGAAATTTAAATACGTATGTACATACTGATCGCCTTTAATCTTCGCTTCATCGGCTTTAAATCATTAAGGTGTCGGAAAACAGTAAAGTCGGAAAATCGGAAAACTTTATCTGCTTAAAAAGTTGTGCAAGAAACAAAAAAAATATTTTTTAAGAAGTCGCAATTTTCCGATTTTTCAATTTTCCGACTTTCCAACGTTTTTAACACGCCTCTTTGAATACCCCTGTTGTTTGTAAATTGGTTTTTCCTATAATCAACTGCATACTTTAAGGACGTTGAATAACAAAACTAATTTTTCTGTTGCTCTGATTAAAATTTTTCTTGAATTTATACAAAAAAAAAATTACTTTTTTTTTATTATTTTTATGCAGTACTGGAGTCGCTGAATACACGTACGTACGAGGTGGCAGCCATAATACGGCACGAGCAGTTCCATATGAACACAAGAAGCCTGCGCAACGACATCGCAATTTTGCGCACGCGTTTGCCCATGGAATGGCATCGAAATGTCGGTCCGGCATGCCTGCCAATTCTAGCTCGTGAGATACCAGGCTACGATAAGCCTCGAAGACCACCGCTGCCCGGACAGCGTTTGGATACAGCCGGTTGGGGTACCACATCCTTTGGTGGGCAACAGTCGTTGCAATTGTTGAAAACAACACTCGACGTTCTCGGAACGGACCAGTGTCGTCGACTGCTGCGCACAGTGCCATCAGGTGTTTTTTGCACCTTCACGCCGGGTCGGGACACGTGTCAGTATGATTCCGGCGGTGCTTTGTACGCAAGGAACGAACGCCTTTTTGCTGTCGGTATCGTCAGCTATGGCTTCGCTTGTGCAGCTCAACGGCCGTCCGTGAATACACGCATCGCAGCGTTCATTAAGTGGATTCGAGCTAAAACGCCCGAAGTTGATTACTGCATCAAGTAGAAAGAATTCAGATGCATACCTACGCATATTGTATGATGTGGAAAAAATCTTCAAACATTTTATTAAAATATTAGATCTAAAATGTCGTTGATTACACTGTGCTTGAATTTTGTACTTTTTTTTTTTTTTTACCGACAACATGAAGACAAATCTCGTAAACATAATTGGGGGCGCTGAATTTGGCTCTAGTTTTTGAGATATCGCGGTTGAAAAGTTATGACAAACTTCATTAAAAAGTATATATATTTAGTTCATGTTGCTATATACAATATTTAAGGTACTCCAGCCAAATAAGGCCATGGTCCTTAATAAGGCCCGATTAAAAAAAAACATATTTCTAGCAATCTCATTATAATAATTTTTGGCTTGTTTTAAAGCGTTTATATTTACTTCACAAAGCAAAAAAAAAATTGCTTCGATTGCGTAGCTGAGTGAATAGTTATCGTCCAACAAAGTCGGCAGAAGTGAAAACAACGTGCTTGATCTAATTTTGCGTGAGAACAAAAACAACGTTTTTCTAAAAATTGTTGATAATTTTGTAAAATCTTGATGCCCATACAAAAATTCGGACTTTATTCAAATTAAAAAGGTGGAAAAAACCCCTGGCTTTGTTGTATTCCGTTGAATACCTTGTCGACAAAATTATATTGAGTGGGCTTAATAAGGCCCACAATAGTCACCTTGGAACTGTTTCTTAAAAAAAAAAAATTTTTTTTCGAGGCCCTAAAGGGACCTTAATATACCAAGCAGTTAATAACAATGAGAAAGAAAGCCTTTCACTGCAATGGGCAGGAAGTTAAAAAAAATTATTATCGATAATGCCTTGTACCTGCACTTGAATATACAAAGTTGAGTTTTAAAAATATTAGTTAATATAAGAAGAGCTGGAAAGAGTATTTATGTTAATTTTTGATCTCAAACTTCAACTACAATGAAATCAGATAATAGTTTTAACTTTTTCTTTATTTGTTCGCACGTTGTGAGAGCAATCGGCACTGGGCCTTATTAAGACATGGGGTTCCTAATATGGCAAAAAAAAAGAACAATTTATAAAATGTCTCAAATGAATAGTATTTAAGCACGTTTTGGTACTTTTTTCACATTTTCAAATAAAGATAAGATCAAACAAAAGCGATTAAGATCCAAACTCTCTCTAAATTTGACCAATTTTCGCTAATGTGGCAAAAACCGTTAGCAAGGCCTTATTTGGGTAAGTTACCTTATGACAGAATAATGACGATAACGTTAATTACTTGTATTTAGTAGAATTATTGTGCAAAACTTCGTTGTAATCGCAACGGTAATTGGTATTTAATAAGTGCTTGTTTTCAATTTCCATCACATTTATTGAAAAAGTGAAGCATACTTTCAGGGGAAGTCAAATTGTTGCCTTTGGATTTTTATACCCAGCGTAAGCAGGGTATACTAGTTTTGTGCAAATCTTGTAACAGGGAGAACTAAGCTCCGGAGATATAGACATATATATATAGAAATGATCAGGATCAAAAACTGAATCGATTTAGACATGTCCGTCCGTCCGTCCGTCCGTCTGTCCGTCTATCCGTCTGTCCGTGGTCGGATCTCCTCCGAAACGGCTGGACCAACCAAGTCGAAATTTGGCACACAGGTATATCGGGATTCGAGTATGATCCTAAGTAAAAATGGCAGACATCCGCCCACTGCCACGCCCAAAAATGAATTTCTTGTGTTTTCAGTAAAATGCTTGTAACTTCCAAACCACTCAACACATTCCATTGATATTTGGTGTACTGGTAAACTACAAAAAGGGACATATCCTGGAAAAAAATGGACGCCGCCCTCAAATAAGCCCACAAATAAGGGCTTATCGTAACTTCCGAAGTATAACCCAAGTAGCAAAATAGGTAGAAAATTGGTAAATTCTTACCTATATTAGGTCAGAATATTTACTTGACCTAACCTAAATAGGTCGAAATTACGTCGATTCGACGTCGAGTCGACGTAAGTGGGGAATAGATTGGAAGTCGATTGGCGGTAATAATAGGTCATAATAGGGCATTTCGACTTCAAAGTCAGGGCGAAAAGAAGTCCGTTTACCTAATATTAGTCGAAAAGAAGTCGCAATGACCAATTTTCGACCTAATTGGACTTATGAGTAAAACGAAAGAGAACGTAAAAGGAAACGAAAAAAGTGAGAGAGAGAGTAACAGAGAAAGATATAAATACATAATATCTTACTCAGTCATTCGTATTACTCGAAAGCAGAAATGAACGAGAGATTTTCTTCTTCGTGTGTCTTAAGAAATAAATAATAAATAAAATATGGACTTCATTAAAAATTATTTTGCGCTTAATAAGTCCCAAAAACATATGCCCGCTGAGATTTTTCGTGAAAGTGTTCCTTCTACTTCTTCATTTTTAAGGGGCTTTCTCATTGATGGAAATTAAATAAATATTGCTTGAAAAAAAATGTTTTTCTTAAAGAAAAAACATATGCAGAAGAATAATTCTCAATTTGCCATTCGAAAAACATGGCGGAGCTCGACCTATTTTGACCTATTTCGACTTTAAAGTCAAACCGACTATGAAGTCCAAAAATCAAGTCCACTCGACTTTGAAGTCGAAGCATGCAACAAAATAAGTCAACTTTTGACCCTATTTCGCCCTATAAGTCAAACGGACTTTAAAGTCGAATTTTAGTCAAAAAATTGGTCTGTTTGCCTTGAAAAATTACCTTATTTGGAATTCAAAGTTAAGTCAATTTTAAGTCACTCAATAGGGAATTTTTTACCTATTTTCGACCAAAAATCGACTTGGAAGTCGAAGCGACTTTGAAGTCATGAAATAGGTAGAATAGAGGTAATTTGGACCTTCGGAACGGACTTTTAAGTTAGGTCATATTTAAGGCCGGAAAATAGGTTAGAAATAGGGTATTTTCAACCAAAATAGGTCGATTCGACTTGCTGCTGGTCGAATCGCTCTATTTTGCTGCTTGGGAAGGCGTAAAAACTTAAAATTCGCAGCATAGGTTGACCAAGGCGAATTAAATGTGTAGGACAAAAATTTAATGTGGCCCACCCACTGCCATGCCCGCAAATGGAGAGGCTTGACCGACTTTAGCTTTCTTACTTGTTCTTATATATATTTTCAAAAGGAACTTTAAGAGCTATGATGTTTTTTGGCAAGACAGTGTAATGGGAAAGCAAATGGCTAGCAACTGAGAGTTCTGAAGCTCAAACCCCGTATTTTGGACCAAGTGAAATGTTTTAAGTAAAAAACCAATTTATGCTTGCATACTTTAGGAATCAAGCTTTAAGCGCGCAATTCTCCGTTAACAGAGCCAATCACAAAAAATCAATCTCATATTCAGCGTGCTTTAGTTATTATTTCTAGATATGAAAGTCGTCTGACGGTTTTTTGAACTAGCACAGTGTTAGTTAGCAGACCTGGGCAGTCCAATTACAAAATTTTTTCCATTACAATTAGGCGCCGTCCATATATTACATTAGCATGTTTGTTTTTTTTTACCATTTTAGACCCTCTCCCCCCTTATTATCAATCGTCATCGACAAGTAATTGTAATAGAAAAATCTTCAATTTCAATTAAGTAGTAATAATTTATTACGCTATTATATCGCATACATAAAGCCTCATATAGAGACATGAAGGGGTGTAAAAAAACAAGCGACCCGTCTCCGATTTTCCATTCAATAATTCCCAATGAGTATTTCTTTCATTTCAATCAAAGACATCCATCGAGCAATTTAAAGGTGTAAAAATTGACACTTTGACTTTGTCGTGGTGTTACCCAGTCATTTATTTATTGATGACGAAGTCGCGCCACTTGTGTCGTGGGGGCCAATTGAATGCATACATGATCTCTCTTAGAAGTTCAATTAAACGGAAATGTCAACTAATTAACGCTCGAAAGTATGCAACATTGCAATTTCCCCTAAAAGCTTAAGCCGTTTTCTGTTTTTTCTTTTGCCGTGAAAGTGCACAGAACCGTTTCCAATTAAAAAGAAACGAAAAAACAAAAAACAAGGAATTGCAAAGAGCAAGGACTCAACAACCCCCATAACGGCTAGAAAGAAAAAAAGAAAAAAATCAAAATTAAAAAAAAAAAAATAACATAAAATAAAATAAAAAAGAAACCAAGTATCGAATAGTACTTCAAAGTGCCAACATTCCGACTCGGTGTACTTTTTTGCGCATTTCGATTTTCCTTTTTAAAATAAATAATTAAACGGAAGGCAAAGCGTATGAAGCATGCTTTTAGGCTTGAAGATACAGAAGCAAACGTTGCAATATTTAGATGGGAGCAAAAAGAATAAAATAAAAATAACGAAAACGAAAAAGGAAAATAGATCAGATGCCTATCAAACATCAACAGAAGAGTCTAAACGAAATGAACACTCGACGGAACCATTCGATTTTTGAATGAAGTATCCATTTTAGCATTTGCGCCGCTGCTCAACAGCCAACAAATAAACACTGGGATGGGATATGTAGCTTAGGTAAAATATTGTGATTGGCAATTGAGTAGTCAAAAGATCGGGGTTTATTGGTAATTGGATTGGAGACTTGTACATGCAAAAAAAAAAAAAGAAGCCAAAAATATCCTGTGTGTGCATTGAGGAAGAAGCCGATATTTATTCCCTTATTAAATGCAAAGAGTCAGTCAAAACGACTAAACTACACTACACTACACTACCCAGCAGCGAAATGGTGAATGCATGCGAACAACATCGAATCCTGAATCGACTACCAGATAATGCAAGTGCATTACCATTTGGGTGAAATTCTCCCTGATGCAATCAATTCTAAAATATCGAATACCTCATCAACTCTCATTCAATATTCTCGACTTTTTCAACCAAAATGCATATATTTATATGTATATAGTAGTGATGTTGCGAATATTCGCATTCGTATTCGCGAATATTCGAATATTTCAGGACATTCGTATTCGCATTCGCATTCGCAAAATTTTGTGCGAATATTTGGCGAATATAAACGTCCGAAAAATATATAAATCCTATGGATGTTATAGTTTTCTTTTATGTAGATTGA
The DNA here is from genome assembly GCA_020466095.1 of Chlorops oryzae. NCBI lineage: Eukaryota > Metazoa > Arthropoda > Insecta > Diptera > Chloropidae > Chlorops > Chlorops oryzae. The sequence goes on along the minus strand of CM035806.1, from coordinate 51,616,132 downwards.
CTTGATATGTATATTGATATGTAGATTTCAAAACAATATTTAAAAGTTATTCAAAACAGGCTTGGAGAACAAATTTAAATTCATTTTCTTTACGAAAACAGATTAATTAAATAACTTATTTTTCTGAATCATTGGGCAGCACTCTAACAGAAAATATGTGGGGCTTACACGGCACTTCAGCTCTCAATAACAAATCATAGATAAGTGGCGCTTAATTTAAAACTGAACATTCGCATTCGCATTCGTATTCGCGAATGTTTAAAAAACCACATTCGTAACATCACTAGTATATAGGTATCCTATCAGAATTTAGGCAATCAGATAGAAAAAAATATGTTCTACAATTAGTTGAAAATCAATTATTTGAGATTACATACAAGAACTTTAATCGGGGACGTGAACCGGGTGAAAAATTTGCCCGGTTCGGTTCGACGGTTCGAACCGTGTTTGAACTTTTGAGTTTGTTCGTCAAACCGGTTTTTCTACTTCTTTGAACCGGGGTTTCGGTTCGGTTCATCGGTTCGGGAATTTCTCAAACTGAAAAAAATTCTTAACACGTGTTCCCACTTCAAACGCAATTTTTTACCATTTAGGGTAAAAGTTTGCACAATAAAAATTTAGTGGTGGTTACCTTACTCATATTAGAGATGATATCGCGACGAATTTCATAAGAATATCGACTTCGATTTTTTTTTATTTTTGGCCTATGGGAGCGACTTATATGCATGGTTGCAGGCAAAAATGAAACCCTGAACCTTTACAAAAAGGGGTTCGGTTTTCGGTTCTGTTTAAGCATTTTTGAAAAACTTCGGTTCAGTTCATCAGCAGATATAAGCGGTTTTCCGGTTCAAAACGGGTTCGATTCAAAACCGGTTCACGTCCCTGACTTTAATATAAAAAACTTATTAAATCTGAATGTATTCGATTTCTCCGTGGCGTAGCGCATAGCGATTGCGCTTAGCAGTCCGAAGGCGGTGTTCGAATCCTGTCGCAGGTAGCAATAAGATGTGGAAAAATTGGGAATTGAAATAACCAGATAAATATGAAATTTTAAGGAAGCATTTGATTATCTCATGGACGATAAAAGAAGCTGCCAACCATACAGTGAAGTTTCCATTCTTTTCCTCAAAAGCGTCATACACAAGCTCTTTGAAAAACTCCTATAAGTTCCACTGGAACTTTGCTTATTTATTATTTTGATTAAAAACTTTGGTTGAAGGCCGATTCCTCTAAGGCTGAAAACACACCGGATTAGTCAAAATGTTTGTTTCGGTTTTGCAAAACAACAGTATGTTACATTGAACCTTATGGGTCAACACACACCAAATTAGTCAAAACAAAACGCCTTGTTTTCGTTTGCTGCGTTTTACGAATGGTTGCCGAAAATACACGGCTTTGCATACGTTCAACCCACACCGAATGAAGCAAAAACGTCTTTAGTCATAGCGGTTGTCATTATTTGCATTGCATTCTTATGGTTGAAAACACACCGCATCAAACGAAACGAAGAAAACAAAGCAAAACCGAAAGTCATGCTTGGTTGTCGATAGCTGGCCCGTTGTTTTTCAAAAACAAAATTTGCGAAATGGAGGCTTGCCAGTCTCACAATTATATATTATTTAAACATTTTTTAAGAGATTGAGGCCCATTTTCTAAATGTCCGATTAAGGTCTCGATTAACCAACCGCAGAAAAACAATTTTTTACTGTTGAAGACACAAATTTACATATTTTTTTTGCTTGTTTTTTAATTTATCTTTTACAAAATAAATAAATCCTTTAAATTACATAGTAAATAATCATTTTTGATAATAAACCGTCTATGAAAAAAATACCTAAAGTGGAATGTGGCACTTCAGATTTTCAGAGTGACACCCTAACATTTGAACTGAGCACGACTTTACTGCCTTTTATTTTGTGCAGAATTGTATACAATTTGCTCGAGAATTAGATTCCTGGAAAATATACCAATAAGAGCTAAAACTAATTCAGTAGGGCAATTCACAGTTCATGTTAATTTAAGGTTTAATGTGCTACAGCTGTCAAACTCCATATAAAAAAAGCAAATTAGCACATTAAACATTGAATTAGCATGAATTGTGAATTGGCCTAGTGTAGGGATGCCAATCCCGAAAATCCCGAGATCACTGGATGTAAGTCCCGGGATACATTTCTTTTCTTCCACATTCAAACCTAAGCTAACCTAAGCAAACCTAAACTTAACAAAATCCCTTTGTAATAAAGTGACATTTGATCTAAAGTAGAACACGCATGCAACACTTATTTATGCAAGATAAACAGCTGACTCTATGTTCAGTTAAGCTTGTACCGCGCTGTCCAAATTTGAAGAAAGTCCATATTTATCCGACCATGAGCATTTACAGTAGAAGTAAGTTGCAACTCAAAAAAATTTCTTACGTATTTTCCATGTTTGACTCCATTTCGAAAAACGACGCTACAATTTATAAGGACTCAATATCGAAAGAGTCAAAAAAAATTAAAGCCGTACCATGAGAAATGGCAAATTATTGGATGTTCCTTTTGAAGTACATATGCGATTCTATTACGGGATTAGTCTCGAAAATCCCGGGGTTTTTTTTTAAGATCCCGAAATCCCGGGATTACAAAAATGACGAAAATTGGCATCCCTAGCCTAGTGTAATGCGAACTGCATCCTTTTTTCTCACCCGATTTTCCTCAATATTTCTGCCTATAGGCATTTAAATTATTTAAAAAACTTAGAAATAAAACATTTTACCATAATTTTTTTGCTTAAAAAATTTAAAAAAGAATTCTATAGGAATTTCTTGAACGTGCTTGTGCGTGACTTTTGGAAGACCCGACGAAAGCAACTTGTTTTATTGGTTCGCGTCCAACTTACTTTCTGCTCCCCGTAATTTTTCCTTAAAATTTACTTGCCTGTTTTTTTATTCTCCATTTTTCCACAAATTCTTTGGCTTGCGGCAGGGTTCGAACTCGGGCCTTCCAGATTACAAGTCTAGCACACTTCAACTACGCCATCGCGCGATATGATTTCAGCTTGCTAGATTGATTATATCAATGTAAGTGCAAAAAAAAACTGTTCAATAAGGGGATCTTATCTGTGTGAAGAGTCTCCATATTAATTTAATAACGTTTCTTATTGATTCAATAGGTAGCAACGTAAATTTCAACGCAATTCATGAATTAATATGAAAACAAACTCAAATTAATATGGTGCAACTTCAAATCAATGCAACTTTAACATACTCCACGAAATATATGGAAACTACATCAAATCAAAGTTGGAAATTTTTACTTTAATATGTTTCGGTATTATTTTTCTTCTATATTGAAACATATTGAATTAATATGGCTCGGATTTGATTTTAAGTTGCAGTTTTTCCCTCAGTGTACATTCTGCTTAATTTGTGACACGTTTATTTCGCAAGCGCCTTTACTTAAATTTGAAATGTTAAATCTTGTATGTCAGGTAAATGCAATGAATTATTTCTCTCAAAGTTTTGTAATAATAAAATTAATATCGGCACAACATCGTCATCCGAATCAGACCACATCTTGGAAAATACTAAATAGCAAGCCGCAAAATAAATTTCGTTTCGTCTTAAAATACACCAAGCCAAACGTTTTGTTTTTGACTTTGCGTTTCGATTGGTGTGTTTTGGAATGAAACACGTTTTCTTGACTAGCTTGTTTCGTTTCGTTTTGACTAATCTGGTGTGTTTTCAGCCTAAGTTTGTTGATTATTGTTTAAATTTAAGGTATGTATATTATTATCTACTTTTTCTCAAAAAAAAAAAAAAAAAAAAAAAAAAATTAAAAAAGTTTACCTGAACGGGGCATTTGAACTCATCGACATCGGATAGTTCGGAAATCTCTCTTATTTTTTTTTTAAAGAATTCCCTTTCAATTACTTAACTTGAAATAAACAACTTTGAAATCATTCAAAGAAAAACTAAAATAATATCAATTTACAATAAACTTATTTTTAACTAATTTAAAAGCTATGCAGATTCCGACAATTGACTTTGCCGTAGGACATCGCCATGTTAAAAAAGTTAGTTTTCTCCATGAGAAAAAATCAGATTTTAAATTAATGGTCACTTTAAATCGGTGTCGGCCAAATTTCGATTTTTCAAGCACATGTGCTTGAGAGACCGATTTTTGCCGACGCAGCACACGTATAGCGTATACCGATTCGTGCGAATACCGGTCGGCTGCGTTCGTGTGTGTAGAAAACAAACTTCCTCAATGCAAATCACAGCGCATTCACACGCACAATTATGAATGTTTACGTATAGGTTTGGTCATCATCACTGCTTTAATGATTGATTTGTTCCATTAATTTAAAATTAGTTGTGATCCCTAAAGGGTAGGTATTATATAGATATCATACATACATACGAGGTGTGTATAGTAAGATTTTCTCGAACATTAATAGAATAAATGTAGCACTCGCGAATGAGATCTTCCTTTGGCGTAGAGGGTAGGGATGCTCGATGATCATCGATGTTCGATAATCATCGATATTCACAGTTACGGCATCGATGTTTTAATATCGATGTTGCGATACAACATATATTGCATCATCGGTGTCCCCTCGATCGATGTTTAACAATTCTGATATAACCTAACCTGCAAATAGTTTAAAATTTCTGGAAGTACGAACAACGCGCAATATCGCTACCAGGCCATGCCGCCTAAAAGCATTGACCTCTGTCATGTATATTTACTTGATAAAATTTCAGTTGTAGGTACATTGTAAATCATTTGTAAGCAACTCAGTTTGTTAACAAATATATTCTGATGCTACAATTCAAGGGTATGAATTGCAGTCAAAGGTAGTTTAATACGCAAACCGAAATTTGACTCAATAGTCAGTCAATCCGTAAAAATTGCTCTAATGAGACCCCAGACGGTAGGTCGAAACGTACGTCAGCAAATAGTCGCTTATAGATGATTTTCTCAAGCATCGCTTGAAAATAAATTTTCACATTAATAAATTAATTATTGTTCTTTTAGAATAAAAACTTTCGTTGCAAAAAAGAGTCACCGAATAAGGGACCAAAAAATGCAACAAATATAGGAATCTGTTGATTCGCTATCGACGAAAAAGAGAAGTTAAGCTCATCATATACTTTCACAGTTAAATTGCAAAAACAACTCTCTGTATGCATATGAATACAACAAACTTAAATATATTCTTTATTATATTTCAAAGCTTAAAGCGCTACGGATCAGGACAAATGTGCTTTTATATGAAAAAAAAGTAAATATATTGTACTTAAATGCGTAAAGACAGAATTTGATTGAATTATTTTTTTTTAATTTCGTAATGCGTAATGCATTGGTTTTTTTTTTTTTTTCAACCAAAGGTACAGTGTACTAATGCTGGTTGCGGACACCTCTCTTAAGCGGACGCCCCTCTTAAACGTACACTTTTTGAGGAACGTAAACATTTTTTGGAAATTTTTCCATTTCTTCCTCTTAAACGGACAATCCTCTTATAGCTTTGGTGAAACCGGGGTTTAAAGGGATATATTTTTCGGTCGCGTGGGTGTCCGCGTAAGAGAGAGTACACTGTATTAAAGAATTGCGGCATTTTTAAATGAAGTTTTGTATCGATTTATATAAGGGTGTTTCCAAAGTAACGGTCGTTACCGATTTTCGGAGATTTCTTAAATAAAATTCCAACCGAAAGCATATATGCCACGAGAATTTCTTAATTTCGAACCTACGAAAGTTCACGAATCCGTAGCTATCCAAGGAATTCATAAAAACACTAACTTAAATACTTTTTTCGACCATTGAAAAGGTAACGGTCGTTACTTTATAAATGTGTTGTTTTCGAATTTCGGAAATTAACATCATTTTGTGTAAAATTTTGCACAGAATGTGCCAAGTAAAAAATCTTATTAAATTCTTCGAAACGTTTTATTGTAGGAATGGGTTTGTTTTCAAACCAAACTAAATTATTTCCAATAGCAAAAATGTCTTGAAAAGGTAACGGTCGTTACATTACAAAAAGTCAAACGATTTTGGTGATTAAATTAATTTACTTTCTGTAACCAAAAAGGAAACACATAAATGAAAATCCTTTCTATAGCGTAAAATTAGAGTATTCGGTTACTTGCATAATTTTATTCGCTGTCAGGTGAAGAATAAACTTCGTTATATTATAAGCGTTTAAGGCTGTTCACTTTTAAAGTTGATAGGCCTGTTAAGCCTGATTGCACTGAATTTACGTTCGCTTTTTGAAAATAATGCTGTTTCTGAATGTTTTTCCCAACATTTTTTTTTAAAGTTCCGCTTCGGATTTTACTTTGTCTTTATCAGAGTTCAATACTGCAATACCATCCCATGTTTTTTTTTAGCTTTAAAGAAGTTAAAGGCTTCTTTTGCAGCGTGTATAATTGCTTGCCGGGACATAATTGCATCTTTTTACGGAGGCCCCTATACCATATACTGGACCCTTTCCATGACCAGATGCAAATAAAGTCCAAGTTATGTCAACATTAAAGTCTTGTATTGCAAAGCATAAATTAAAAACGTTTATTTTTCAGCTAAATTAGTAAGATTCCAATCAATTATTTAAGACGAAAACAGTTCAAATACAAACCGCCAAAAAAAAAATAACGGTCGTTACATCTTTAAAAAAATGTTTAAGAAATCATAGGAGGCTTTTGACGCTAATTTTGCCTTAGAAAATTCTTCATCTTACTTACCTTCATACTTTCTGCAACAATAAAATGAATTCGTTTAAAATAATTACGATAAAATCTAAAAACTTTTGTTCTTTAAGGGTAACGGTCGTTACATTCAGTAAGGTTATTTTTAAACAATTCACAAAATGTTTAATTTTAACTTCTCGCCTTTAAAATTTTTGGTGGTCATTGAGAAAACTTTCATCTTTCAGCTCGTTTTTGTTTTGTTCATAAACTACCGTTAGAAAACTGTTGACGAAGGGCTAAATTTGACCGTGCATTTCATGAGAATAAAATCGCACACATTGTACCAAATTCAAAGTTGCGTATTTTTGTTATTATAAAGAAAATGAAAGTAAATCTTCCGGTAAATGAAAAATACATTTATTTTGTGTAATATTAACGAAAAAAAATTAAAATTTGGCAATTTTATTTTGAGCTGTGAGGGGTCATTTTCTGTGGAAATACCCATAAATATCGATGACTTGTTTGCGATTAAAATCGGCAATCGATGTTGGTACTTCGATGATAGTATCGATATCAAAATCGATAGTTTTCCAATATCGAGCATCCCTAGTTGAGGGTAGCGCGAGCGCTCAGCAATCTGAAGTGCCCAGGTTCTCGAGCCCTGACGCAGGCGGCAAAATAGTTGTGGAAATATTACGATTCGAAAGACTCAGGCCAATTTTAACGAAAAAATGGTTCAACTCGGAGAGGAGAAAACAGTCGCCAGTCATATAGTAAAAATTTCTATGCTGTCTTCAAAATCGCATGGTATGTGCCCTTTTGAAAATTGCTATGAGTTCCGCTGGAACCATTATGTTCTGCTTTTATCGCATGAAAAGTTCGGTTGAAACTTTTTATTCCTCTAAGCTTTTAAAATATAATTTATATGGCATATTATCTACTGATTCAAACAAAAAAAGTCCATCGCCCGCCGGGAGTGGGGATTGAACCCGGCGACATTGGATTGTAAGGCAAGCTCTCTAAGTTTTTCTTATTACTACCAGGAATCATCTGCCGTAGGCTGTATTCAGTAGCGGCCTTTGGGGTGGTCGGGGTGGGGCGACCGATCGGGGCGCCAGAAAGAAAGGAACGCCGGCGCTTTTTAAATTGCTAGTGAACTCCCTAAACTTACCAAAAAATTAATAAACATATTGGCAGCACTGGAGTGGATGTCGTTTAATTTTCGGTGAATGGCCGGAAACGGAAAAGGAAATAATCTATCTCTTTTTAACATTTCAATTGCAAGAATTGGGAATGTTTATAATAGAGCGAAATACACAGCTGATTTAAATTCTTAAACGAGTTTGTCACCTGCAGAATTGCAAAAGCACCAAGCAACTAAAAAGTGAGCCAATTTTACTAGAAAGGAGGTTGTATTTATTTTAATTAAAAGAAATGCCATTTTCAATACGAACTTTCGACCAGTATTTGATGAACATTTTTATACCCAGCGTAAGCGGGGTATATTAGTTTTGTGCGAATCTTGTAACAGGGAGAATTAAGCTCCGGAGATATAGAAAAATATATATAGAAATGATCAGGATCAAAAACTGAATCGATTTAGACATGTCCGTCTGTCCGTCTGACCGTCTGTCCGTCTGTCCGTCCCGTCCGTGGTCGGGTCTCCTCCGAAACGGCTAAACAAATCAAGTCGAAATTTGGCACACAGGTGTATCGGGATCCGAGTATGATCCTAAGTAAAAATGGGAGACATCCGCCCACTGCCACGCCCACAAATGAATTTATTGTGTTTTAAGTAAAATGCTTGTTACTTGCGAACCACTCAACACCAGGGTTGGAACTTGGCGAAGAAGAAAGTGCAGCAGTTTTAACAAAAAAGGGCAGTAGATTTGAATTTTGCGCAGTAAAAAAAGAAAATCATCACAAATCTGTTTTTTATAACAAAAGTATGTATTTTATTCTTTTCAAATAAAAAGAAAAAATAAACAAAAAGTATATTTCATGTGAATATTTCTCCATATTGCACGTCTTCCACTGTTCAGCGAAGACTTTTGACAATACTTTTTTCCGTTATATCAGCTGTCATACTGTTAATATCGCGACATATAACCTTAAACGGAAAATCCAAGATGTTAAACAAGGACAACAATAGTATCTTTGTTACAAATAGAATTGCGGTGGTGATAATGTATACTATACGTGGCAGTGGGCGGGCCACATACATTTTTTTCCTGCACCTTTCTTTCAACTTGGTCAACCTATGTTGCGAATTTGATACTTCTACGCCTTTTACTACACAAGTTACGATAAACACTTATTTGTGGGCGTGGCTCGAGAAGGGCGGCGTCCATTATTTTCCAGGATATGTCCCTTTTCCGTAGTTTACCAGCACACCAAATATCAATGAAATGTGTTGAGTGGTTCGCAAGTGACAAGCATTTTACTAAAAACACATTAAATTCATTTGTGGGCGTGGCAGTGGGTGGATGTCTCCCATTTATACTTAGGATCATACTCGGACCCCGATATACCTGTGTGCCAAATTTTGACTTGATTGGTCCAGCCGTTTCGGAGGAGATCCGAACACGGACAGACGGACAGACGGACGGACGGACAGACGGACATGTCTAAATCGATTCAGTTTTTGATCCTGATCATTTCTTTATTTAAATGTCTATATCTCCGGAGCTTAGTTCTCCATGTTACAAGATTCGCACAAAACTAGTATACCCCGCTTACGCGATTGCCTTTTTGTGTATTTGTTTGAATTGCAGTTAGGGGGGCCCGAAGAAATCTCGCCCAGGGCGCTGGGAACGCTAACGCCGGCTCTGGCTGTATTACCATTTACAACCTTGTGCATTATCTACCGAGAAATATTGTGCTTGAAGTAATGCAGTGCGTCTGTTGTTTTTTGTTCAATGACTGAGTTGATGAACGGTAATGCAGATGGGATCCCCAATCGCTTACCGTCACTGTCGTTCAATGTTAATAGTAATGCCGGTTTTACACAGAGAAGAGCCGATAATGCAATCGATGGTCATTACCTTGATATCGATGCAGCATCGATGCTGGGACGCATTCCATTCGCTGCTGGGTACATATACCCTACGTGTGTATGTCCCTTCATTCAATACAAATATACAAACTTTAATCCTTTGCAAGTAAACGTTTGCATAAAATTACGAAAAGTTTTCCCTTCATTCATATTTATTCACAGTCACGCCTATTAGTATGCTTTGAAATTTTGTTCCTCTTTAGAATGCACTAAAGTGCATTTGCATAGTGCTGCTGCTATATTTTCAAATCTTCATGTAACTACAGAGAGCAATGTTTTTTTTTGTTTTTTGCTTTTATCTGACTGATTCCCTATGGGTGCATCTAATATTTCGCTATCTTTTGTAAGTACGGCAGGCACCTAAACGCCTAACAGTAGGCAACAAAAATCGTATCTATTCATTAGAGTTGAGCGCAATAGAAATTGAAAAAAAATTGACTTAAAAAAAATGGAACACAAAACAGCAACAAAAAACAAAACCAATTTGCTTTAGCGGCGTATGAACCAAAAATATTCAAAAAAAAAAAAAAAAAAACTCCCCAAAGCTCAATGGGAAAAAACTAAGGCATCCAATTCACAGCGAATCTATTTCGTCGCGATTTGTAAGAGAGAAAAAAGCGGTTTTTGAAATTGGCTTTCTGGCATTGCATTTCTTTCACGTATGCGGCACCGTATAGTAGAGTACGGTACAGTACGGTACGTAACGGTATGGTACCGTACGGCACGCATGTTAGGAACGATGGGGAACAAAGGGAGTTGATGCTCTTGAGTCAAAAATGTCCGTTACATAAAACCGCTTGAGCGCAAAAAACATGAAAGGCCTTCAAATCATCGAAACAAAGCCCAAAGACCACAGAGAGGTTCTTTCATAAATACAAGTTTGCAGATGAAAAAAAAAAAGAAAAATAAATGAAAAACAAGAAAAAAAGTTAACACAGCAAACTATGGACGTGAAAAAGTATTGGTTAGTAAAAAAAAAGAGGAGCATTTTTCAAAATGGCTGCAAGACCGCGGTCTCAATAGAAAATATTTTCCCAAAAATTGCACGTTTTTTATTGCTGGCACTTATGGAAGGAGGGTAAATGGGGATTTCATTGATGTCCAAAGCGCTGTGCATCTTAAATGAAATATGAAATTAAAAAAAATTTGTTTTTTACACAAATAGCCTGTAGAATCGCCACGACCATTTATAAATCGTTCATCCTAAATTTCTCACTTTGCATCAGACTCGCGATAAAAAAAACAAAAAAATAATTAAATTAAATACAATCCCCGACTATTCTAGTATAGCTACGTAATTTAAGTTCGGTTAAAGTACTTTATCACGATTGATGGATCGATTTATCATAATAAAACATAAGCGAAATCGATACATTCTTGAGGGAGATACTCAAAGATTCCGACACAAATTTAAAGCTAGCTCACACAGAGCGAAAAATTGCACCTAAAAATAAGGATACTCACTTCTTAATAAGCATGGTGATCAAGGAGCGTGACAGAGGACGAAATTGATGAAATATTAACAAGAAAATCTTTTTATTTTTATCTTGAATGACATCATCATTTCGAGCCCTAACCGCGAAAATAACATAAGCGACAAAAAGAAAATTTTACAGGGCAGTGTTTTTTCTGAACTTTCTTCGAGTGACTGACATACAAATTATAAAACTTATCCGGCATTATCTCTGTTACTATTGAGATTTTCGTCGTTAAATTTTACTAGGTGATGAATTGATGGCTGTAGAAAATATTTGCATAAAAAAATCAATTTCGAAAAATATATCGCTTACGTTATTTTCGCGGTTAGGACTCGATTTCATTGAAAAGAAAATCGACTTAAAATGAGGAGAAAATTTGTTTTTCGCTATTTTTCTTAGAGCTGGAGAAACAATCGACAGAACTATCGATAATATCGATTCTTTCAAGGTATCGAAAATATCGATGGTTTTTGAAGCCAATCGATAGTTTTGATTCTTTGACATTTACTTCAGTTTTGACAAAGTGGTGCTGCTGGTGACAGAGAGGGCTTTCCTTTCTTTGAAATGGACAGATTGCTTAAAAAATAAATTCGACATTCGTTCGAAAACTTAACTTCCGATTGTCAAAATTATCGATTATCAAAAATATCGATTATCGAGTCGATGGATTGTTGAACCTATCGGTTTTTGAATCGATCGATCATTGAAATATCGATTATCGAAGATATCGATTACATAACTTATCGATTATTGAAACGATCGATTATTTACAAAATCGATTATTGAAACGATAGATTATTTACACAATCGATTATTGAAACTATCGATTATTTAGACAATCGATTATTGAAAATATCGATCATCGGACTGTCGATAGCTCTCCAGCTCTATCATATATTACTATATATGTCACTCAGGAGCCGTTTCTATTTTGGCTCTTTTAAACACGGTCTTGGGTACTCACCACAATCTTGGGTACCCACCAAAATGAGCATTTTTCACTTAGGTACTCACCAAAAGTATTTCTCTCTCGCTCTTTTTTTGCCTGCCGAGCAACATCTCTTTCTAACTGGCGCGGAATGTCCCGCCCAAAATCTATGAGAGTGACATATATGTATAGTAATATATGAGCTCTATCAAACCCAAAAATAAGACAAAATCAGAAATTCTGCGAGTCTTATGTGTCCCATTTTAAAAACAAAATGAGAATTATAGGCGTCATACTAAACTGCATATACTATGGTTACAAGGTATGGAAAATTGATTAAGAAAGACTTTAAAATTCGGCACCTCGTATATTACCACGTGATATCAACTGAGGAAGGATACTTTTGCACAATATTTTATGAAATTTGAAGTTTTTATTATAGGATCAAACATGCTTGATTGAAACCACTAGCAGTTTGCCAATCAAATTAGTTATTATTTTGAAATGCATATTCCGATAGTACTACATATGATACTATCGATATTTCAGACTATCGACTATCGATGATCGTAACTATGAAATGTTGCATCTATCCACCTACTATTTTTCATGTTAGCCTGGTGCATTACAAAATGTTTGTCTCGGAAACTAGAGTCTATTCGCGGACATCCCATGTAAGTATGCTACCTTTTGAGCCTCAACCACAATGCAATTAATTGGTAGAAACTTTAAAATTACCCATTTTGAGGGGTAAATGATTTTTTCATCAAAAGCACGAAAAGAAATCAGTTCAAGTTTTTTTCAAGCGTTAAGTTTTCCTTCAGGCTGGCTAATATGTAACAATTATATGTATATTATTTGAACTAGGTACATAAAAATCATTTTGCCGCGCGCACAAAGGAATATGTGAATTTTGTCGAGTATACCGCACAGTGGGGAACTTGCGGGAAAAGCCACTTTTTCGACTAATGCTATTCAAAATTCTAATTATGCAATTTGATAGAGGATAGTTTGATTAAAAGAAATTTGAAATTGGTTTCCCAAAAATGTTATATTTTGCCTTCGAAAGATTTATGCGAGTTCAGCTAAAAATGCTATGGCAAAAAGTAATGAAAATTTGCATATAATTTAGTAACGTGTATATGGAAGAAATGTTTGCTTATGTAGTTTGATTGATATTATTATTTAAATAAAGCATTTCGTTTTTTACAAAAAATATAAACTAACTGATTGACGTAAGTGGTTGAATAGATATGTGCGATATAAAAGTGCACTAAAAAATGAAGCTTTTGCAATTGGAGAAAAAAAGGCAGCTACGTCTACCTACATCGGCTCTCTGCAAAAAAGTGAAAGGTAAGAGTCTCTTCTTTCAGTTTCATCAATACAAATCTCAAAATTTAAGCAATATTTGGAAAAACTTACAAATTAGCTAACGGAGTCATGCAAATTTCAACGCATTTTAGCGAAAAAAGCTATAACTATGGGTCTATGGGAGGTACCCCTAGGGTCTGACCGATTTGAATAATTTTTGGCAGACATTCATATTTTTGCATAGCCAACATTCTGACTGAGTTTTGTTAAAATCGGTTGACTTTTAGAGGTAGCTACCATACAAATCTATAACTACGGGTCTATGGGAGGTACCCCTAGGGATTGATCAATTTTGACAATTTTTTGTTTTTTTCTTAGTTACATTCAGTAAACCAAGTGTGACAATTTATACTTTCCTTTTTTTTCCCAAGAAATGTATGAGGCTTCCCCACTGTGTGCCGTATAAGTGATGTTGATTTGCAATGGATACGCAGCACACAAAGTGTCACATGAAGTCAGTAGGTCGCCAACCAAATATGTGACCTGCATTATGCCAGTCTTTGCAACCCATCCATTGGTATGTTACATACACCGTGCCAAACTTAATATACCCTTTCCTTCGGAAAAGGTATAAAAAGGATGCACTATACATATATTTTATTAGAAGATACCCATTTTGAAGGGTAAATGATTTTTTCATCAAAAGCACGAAAAGAAATCAGTTCAAGTTTTTTTCAAGCGTTAAGTTTTCCTCCAGGCTGGCTAATATGTAACAATTATATGTATATTATTTCAGGGGCGGATCCAGAGCCATCCGTTGGGGGGGGAAATAAATTTTTTTTTAAATTAAAATGTTCAATCCGTATTTTAACAAGTAAAGAAGTTTACATCGGCAAAGCCGATTGCACACATACCTTTTCCTCAGCCTAAAATATGTTAAAACATTACCTTAACGAAAATTCCTGCCGTTTTCGTTGTTCTAGCTTGGATATCTATTTATACCTTATCTGTACTTCGATTTAGCTTCAAAAACTCGAGATTATTATTAAGCAAAAAAAAATCGCGAATGGTGGTCATGGTCAAATTTTAACCCTTAGAGGACATTTTGTTTAGCTGCGAAATACTAAATTCAAAATAGTGAAAATCAAATTTTTGCGAATTTCGCGAATGGTGGTCTTGATAAATTTTTAACCCTTAGAGGACATTTTGTTTAGCTGCGAAATACTCAATTTAAAATAGTGAAAATCAAATTTTTGCGAATTTCGCGAATGGTGGTCATGATAAATTTTTAACCCTTAGAGGACATTTTGTTTAGCTGCGAAATACTAAATTCAAAATAGTGAAAATCACATTTTTGCGAATTTCGCGGATGGTGGTCTTGATCAAATTTTAACCCTTAGAGGAAATTTAGTTTAGCTGCGAAATACTCACTTCAAAATAGTGAAAATCAAATTTTCGCGAATTTCGCGGATGGTGGTCTTGATCAAATTTTAACCCTTAGAGGACATTTTGTTTAGCTGCGAAATACTCAATTCAAAATAGTGAAAATCAATTTTTGCGAATTTCGCGAAATGTGGTCATGGTCAAAATTTATCCATAATGGACGACTTTATTTGGCGGCAAAATACACAATCAGAAGAAGCAAAAAAATAATTTTTGTATTCAGATATGAGAATAAGAGAAAGAGTGTTTTTTTCTATTGTGTAGGATGATGACCATAGTTATAGCGATGTCGAAATTTTTTTTCAGCGAAAGCTTAAGTCTACATAGTAGCTATACACTCACCAAATTTCAATAAGCTGGGATGTATAGTAAAAAAGTTATCCAGGAAAAACGTTAAAAATCGTGATTTTTGAAACTTCTGAACCACTTCCCACGACCCAAGAAGGGACTACGAAAAAAATTTGTATGCAGTTTTTCGGACATTTACCTGGTTGAAGTCCATGCCAAATTTCAATATGATATCTTTCATGGCTTAGGAGTAAATTACGAAAAACTAAAGTGTGACCGACAGACAGACAGACAGACAGACAGACAGACAGACAGACAGACATGGCTAGATCGATTCCTCTTGTCACCCTGATCAAGAATATATATATATGTCTATATCTACCGCGACTCCTTTGGTATGTTACATACACCGTGCCAAACTTAATATACCCTTTCCTTCGGAAAAGGTATAAAAAGGATGCACTATACATATATTTTATTAGAAGATAAGCAATTGATTTTGAGAAAATAAAAACGAGAAAAATCTACAAATAAAAAAAAACTTATTTAATAAAAAAAATTTTTTAAATAATTTTTTATTTAAAAAGAAAAAACAAACATTTTGTTACGTATATTTAATATAGCAATTTTAGACAGTTTATTTTTCATAGAAAAAAATTCAAATTCAACAAAAAATTCATATCTTTCTTATATTATATTTGTATAAACAAATTTTCGAATTCGTTTTCCTTTGGCGGGGGGGGATTTTCAGTTTCATCAATACAAATCTCAAAATTTAAGCAATATTTGGAAAAACTTACAAATTAGCTAACGGAGTCATGCAAATTTCAACGCATTTTAGCGAAAAATGCTATAACTATGGGTCTATGGGAGGTACCCCTAGGGTCTGACCGATTTGAATAATTTTTGGCAGACATTCATATTTTTGCATAGCCAACATTCTGACTGAGTTTTGTTAAAATCGGTTGACTTTTAGAGGTAGCTACCATACAAATCTATAACTACGGGTCTATGGGAGGTACCCCTAGGGATTGATCAATTTTGACAATTTTTTGTTTTTTTCTTAGTTACATTCATAAAACCAAGTGTAACAATTTATACTTTCCTTTTTTTTCCCAAGAAATGTATGAGGCTTCCCCACTGTGTGCCGTATAAGTGATGTTGATTTGCAATGGATACGCAGCACACAAAGTGTCACATGGAGTCAGTAGGTCGCCAACCAAATATGTGACCTGCCATTATGCCAGTCTTTTGCAACCATCCATTTAACTAGTCACAACAAGATGGAATAAAAGACTTTTCAGACCAAATCTAGGAAGCCTTTTTCTCACTGTACACTCTTATGACTCACTACATCTAACGTCAGTGATGCCAATTGATGGGAAATATGATAATATTTTTAGCCTAGCTTTAGGTAGTTGGTACCTAAATATTGCAATTTCAACAATACTTTTAAGTCCCTTGAATGGGGACTGCGGCACGACTTCCCGAACCGGCAAGACTCTCTCAACTATAAAGAGAAAATCTCAACCCCATAATTTTCGAACTTGAACTTGCACATCCAAGTAATGCAATTTAACTATTCCATTGCAACGGAAAAGCCAACGGAGGCACGAGCAAACAAATTTAAGGACATTGCATAAGTAACAAGACTACTTTCGCTAATTACTAAATACTTTTGTGGACGGACATCAAAGCGAGGGTTTTTATTTTATTTTTTTTAATTCAATCAGAATAAAGTCGAGCATAATTTACAGTAAAATTATGT
This sequence comes from Chlorops oryzae, assembly GCA_020466095.1. Lineage (NCBI taxonomy): Eukaryota > Metazoa > Arthropoda > Insecta > Diptera > Chloropidae > Chlorops > Chlorops oryzae. The sequence goes on along the minus strand of CM035806.1, from coordinate 51,599,191 downwards.
GGCGACAACAATGCCAACTCCAAAAAGGATCAAAGCAAGAGCAGGGCAAAAAAAAACTCCTAAACAATAAATTGCAGCACTTGACAGTAATGATGATGACGATGATGACAGTCACCGTTCACAGAACATCACGAACATCAACATCAACGGCAATGGCAACATCACCATCACCATCGTCCTCGAAAACAATAATAAAAATAATAATTGCAACATAAAAGCGAAAAAGGATGAAATTATTATGCATAAAACGCTGGTCAAGAGCAGCAAGAGGAAAAATTTGTAAGAGAACGAAAAAAAAAAAAAAAACAAAATTGAGGAGGGGGAAAATCAAGGACGCTTAATCCTTTAATTGCTAACAATTTCATTTTGGTACTCTACTTCATGTTTGTTGCCGCCGCTGCTGTTGTTGTTCTTGTTATTATTTTGTTGCGTTTTATTTTTGTTGCAACAATTGTATAATTAAAACATCAAAATTAACTCAGAAAAAGCAAAAAGCAAAGAGCATTCGAGATTTTTCACTGACAGGGTATAAAGCACTTCGAGTGATGGAACTTGTAGAATATAATGCTGCCAGAGTGAAATGCTATTTGGAAGGCTTTATAAAAAAATCATTTTTTTTTTTTCATTTTTAATAAAACCAAAAAAAAAGTCCACGAAGAAAATTGTCAAAAAAGCATTGCTCGGGACTTTTTGGCATTTTTTTCAAATTGAAGTGAAATATTTTCTGGCAACACCTTTCGATGCAATGCAAGCAATGAAAATTAGGAATCGCGCGCGTTGCGGTTGTTTAGCAGTTAATTGCAGGCAAAATAAAGAGCCGAGATTGAAGGTCTTAAAATGCAGAGAGGAGCAAAAAGAGACAGCGTCATTGAGTGTCTCAGGCAGCAGCAGCAGCAGCAGCAGCACTTGCCGCTTTGTCGAATTAAACCCTTTCTTTTTTCATTTCTTTTTATTTTATTTTTTTTTTTTGCTTCTTCTACTTTTTACGATGCTCGACTTTTCAGATTTTTTCGCCCCCCGGGTTCTTTCGCTTCTTAAATGATTTTGGTTTTTTTCTTTGTTTTTTTTTCTGTTTGTTTTTTCTCCTTCATTTTTGAAGTGTTGTCTGCCTCATAGTCAGTGCATAGTATGTCCTTATTTTTTTATAAGGATTTCTAGTTGTTGGGAAAACAGCTTTTGGCTTTGTTGAAAATCGCGTCAAGTGTTGCCAAGCTTTGCTTTACTTTTCTACGCTTGTCTCTTCCGTTTCGTAAACTGACACAATAACGAAACAAAACTTTGTAACGTTCCATGGACCACACGCCGCATTAGATGAACATGCAAGGAACCTCGGAACCCCTTTGCTATTGTGTGAAGCTAACGAAAAAAAAAAAAAAAATTTATAAAAAAATAAAAAATTTTAAAAAAGACAACAACAACGAAGGTGGTCATAGCAGGAAGCAGATGACAATAAAAATTATGAAGCATTACTGAAGAGCACTCGTCCACATTTTCTATAATAACATTTTATGGAAAAAATATAAATGAAAAATAACAAAAAAAAAAAAAAGGATAATAAAGAAATGAATTGAAAGGAAATGAAATAAGACAACAGAAAAAAAAAAAAAAAATCTCAAAAAAGTCCCCTTGTAGTATCCATTTTTTTTTAAATATATGTACATACATATTTACAGGTGTACGTTTGTATATACATTCTCAGTGGTTGTGCCTACATTTCTAAGTAGCGCTGAAAAATAAAGCTCTCTTCTACTGCTAGGTGCAGTGAACTTCCGTATTTAGACTCAAACATAAGTGGCATTGTGTATAAGGCCGCATGGATGACTCAAAAGGGGGTCCGATTGTATGAGTATTTGTACGAACATCTGGTCGGGCACTTAAGCTAATAAAAAACCCATTGTTTTATATCCCCCCTCGCCCCTCGCCCCACTCCCCTCTCCCCACAGAGGAACACAATATTTTATATACTTATAAAGTGGGCCGACGCATGTTCTTCAAAACCGAAAAATAAATAGAAAGAGAAGCCCACTTTCTGTGCGATATGTTTCAATGCATGAACGCTTTAAGCTGAAGAATTTTAAGATATTGAAAACTGAAAAAGGGGTCGCAAAAAAAAAAAAAAAATCACAGGATCTTATGCCCAATAAATTTGATTTCTGACGTGATTTTTTTATTTGGTACCAATCACATTTGGCGAACGTATGACAAAACAGTTGATGATATACCGGGCACACTCTCGCCGTCATCATATGAGCAGAATAATCGTCTCGGACATGAGAAGGTTGCAGCGGTGAAAGAAATCTTATCCTGTCCACGGAGTGTAACTGAAGTGAGGAATCTTTGATTCCGGTATTATTCATGCAGGTGAGCCTGACAATAAAATACCCGACACAGGCAGATATTTATAAATATTTTTTAAAACACGCCCAAAAAAATCAGGACCATTGAGAAAGAATATTCTTGAGATTTTTAAGGCCATAAGGGGCCCCATAAACCGACTTTTCATTACAAAAACCACGGCCTATTTAAAAAATTCTTTGAATTCTAATCGCAGCCTTAAATATACCTACGCTCAAATTTTAAATTTCATTCAAATATTTAAAAAAAAGTGTGATTTTTGAACAGTTTTGGGACTTTTCTAACAGACCTTAGTGTTCGAGGTACCATTAAAAATGGTCCGATCGGGTCCATTCTCGATCTTATTCTCACTCATGTCCCCGATAGCTGAAGTCCTTCGATAAGAAAACTGAATACAGACAGACGGACAGACACACAGCCATGGCTAAATCGAATCTCCGGGCGACGCTGATAATTTCTATTCTGGTTGTGGGTGTTGCACACAACGACACAAAAGCAATATACTCTCGGATATAATAACAATTTTAAAAAGATAAAAAATCTTCATCTCAAAACAATTTTGAGTCTTGTTTATTTTTGTTTTTTTTTTTTTGTTTTAATAAATTCAATTTAAATTAGAAAAAAAAGAACGAAAAACAGACAAACGAGCTCATTCCTGCCATCGTTCATCTGCTGATGACCTGATTTCATACAATTTGGGCAATTAGATTTCTCGTTTGATTTTATATAAATCCGACAACAAAACTCAATTAAAATGCGCTTGCTTCATGCCCTTTTCCAGCGCAATCATCAAAACTGCATGTAAAACGTTAAAGGACACGAATTATGGTGTGAGTGAGAAACTAAAATATTTCTATTTAATAATAATTTTCTAGATATTCTATGCGGAAACAAAAGCGACAGACAACGATGAAGGCGATGATGAAGGCGAAGACGAAGACGATGACGACTTTCTGGCATAGTTAGTCAAGATGACAACGAAACTAGCTGAGGCAATTTCTGAGATAGCTTAGGCGGGAAATTTGTGTTTCGGCAAGGACGATATACGCACTCGAAAATAGAATGGAAAGGATCCTAGGCTCAGCAATAGTGGGAACATACATACATATCTATCAGGAATTGAAAGATTGCGTCGTTCAGATACTTAAGTTGAATAAAATGGAAAATTTGGAAGCGGCTCTTTTAATTTAAATGCAAATGAAGGCTTTTGTCAACGAAGCAATGAGGACCAGCACACAGTATACATAAGTTTAAGTCTTGCTAGCTGGATGGCTGGCTAGGTGGCTGAATCACTGTCTTGGCTTGACTGACAGTAGATTTCGCAAATCTAATAAAAAAGAGTTGATGAAATCAATTGAATTATTGTCTTACAGCAAGTTATAATATAAACATATATATAAATATATATATATATATATATATATATATTTATACGTATACATATATACGTATATGTAATTGTGTGCGCAGAGCATTTCGGTGGTTAGACTACGCATACTACTCCGCTAATGTATCCCCAAAGCCAGTTAAGATGGGATGTGATGCGTGTATTGACTCCAATTGCATAACGCCTGCCGCAAGTTTGTCCAAAACTAATCACTCCCACGAGGTACATGCGTTCCTGCTTTGTTATAACCGGACCGCCAGAATCATACTGACAAGAATCCTGGCCGAGACCACGGTAATCGTATGTACATATTTGGCTTGTTAATATCGTTGAATTATATTGGCTCTCACACGAGGGATTATCCATTGTTAGAAGCTCGACTTTTTGTAAGCTTCTCGACTTTGGCCCGGCAAATGAGATTGTTCCCCAGCCGATAACATTGACATTAAGATAGGCGAACGACTCGGAACTAAAGGAAAAATTTTTTGGAAAAAAAAAACAATATTCGATAAAAATGAAAAAAAAAAAAAAACAAGTAAGAAAGCTAAAGTCGGTCAAGCCCGACTTTGAAATACCCAGCGTCCCGACATTATTGGCTCACTATGCTACGAAAAATCTCCATTTTCCTGCACCTTTCGTTCAACTTGGTCAACCTATGTTGCGAGTTTGAAACTTCTACGCCTTTTACTACACAAGTTACGATAAACCCTTATTTGTGGGCGTGGCTCGAGGAGGGCGGCGTCCATTATTTTACAGGATATGTCCCTTTACGTAGTTTACCAGTTTACCAAATATCAATGAAATGTGTTGAGTGGTTCGCAAGTGACAAGCATTTTACTAAAATCACATTAAGTTCATTTGTGGGCGTGGAAGTAGGCGGATGTCTCCAATTTTTACTTAGGATCATATTCGGATCCCGATATACTTATGTGTGCCAAATTTCGACTTGGTTGGTCCAGCCGTTTCGGAGGAGATCCGACCACGGACAGACGGATAGACGGATAGACGGACAGACGGACGGACGGACGGACGGACATGTCTAAATCGATTCAGTTTTTGATCCTGATCAAGAATATATATATATGTCTATATCTACGGAGCTTAGTTCTGGCTGATACTAATATTCCGTGCTTACGCTGGGTATAAAAAGCAACAAGTTAGGGTGTTATAGTCAGGCGAGCCTAACCATACAATATTCGACACAGGCATATATTAGGTGTAGTAAAAAGAAATCCATTATTTTTCCAATAGATGGCGTTATTTATCTGCATCTCGCGTTGTATAAGTCCGATCGTGTTCCGCTAGGGGGCATTAGAAAGATGACAGTTCCTACTAAAAAAGCTTTTTTGACACTTTTTTGATTGATTGATTCAGTTTTGTTTGAGGGCTTGTCAAAGATGGACATCAGCAAAGAGAAAATTCGCTACATTTTACAGTTTTTCTTCGATAAGGGAGAAAACGCAAGCCAGGCGGCTGAAAATGTGAATAGCGTTTATGGACCTGATACTGTAACAGCCAATCATGCGCAATTTTGGTTTCGTCGATTCCGTTCCGGTAACTTCGATGTCAAGGATGCATCACGCACTGGAAGGCCAATTGTCGAAAATGTCGATAAAATCATGGAAATTATCGAGTCCGACCGTCATGTTAGCACTGTTTCGATTGCAAAAGAGCTAAAGATTGCACAAAAAACCGTTTGGAACCATTTGAATAAGGCTGGATACACAAAGAAGCTCGATGTATGGGTGCCACACGAGTTAACGCAAAAAAACCTCATAGACCGAATTTCCATCTGCGAATCGCTGCTGAACCGCAACAAAATCGACCCATTTCTGAAGCGGTTGGTGACTGGTGATGAAAAGTGGGTCACTTACGACAACGTCGAGCGAAAACGGTCGTGGTCGAAACACGGTGAACCGGCGGAAACGGTGGCCAAGCCAGGATTGACGGCCAGGAAGGTTTTGCTGTGTGTTTGGTGGGATTGGCAGGGAATTATCTACTATGAGCTGCTCCCATACGGCAAAACTCTTAACTCGGAACTCTACTGTCAACAATTGGACCGTCTGAAGGAAGCAATCGCCCATAAGCGGCCAGCTTTGGCCAATAGGAGAGGAATTGTGTTCCATCAGGACAACGCCAGGCCACACACATCGATAGTGACTCGCCAGAAGCTCCGGGAGTTTGGTTGGGAGGTTCTTCTGCATCCACCTTATAGTACGGACCTGGCACCAAGTGATTACCATCTGTTCCTGTCCATGGTGAACAATTTTGCTGGTGAAACATTCGCTTCAAGAGAGGCTTCTGAAATTCGACTGTCTCAATTTTTTGCTAATAGGAACGAGGGCTTCTATGAGAGAGGCATAATGAAATTACCTTTAAAATGGCAACAAGTTATCGAACAAAACGGCGCATATTTCACCTAAATCGGGTCATTCTAACTATCTTAAATAAAGCCCTCAATTTAATGCAAAAATAATGGATTTCTTTTTACTACACCTTATATGTTGGAACATTTTTAAAACAGACCCTAAGACCGCGGCCATTGGGAAAAGTATTCTGGAGATTTTTAATGCCATTCAGGGCCTCATATTCCACCCCTTTGCCACGCCCAATTTTCAAAATTTTTTCAAATCTAATCGGATGCTTAAATATAATATATATAAATTATATAATTTTACTGAAATATTTTGAAGAACTCTAATTTTGGGCCATTTTTAAGGTTTTTTGTGACAGACCCTAGTACTGTAGGTACACCTAAAAGTGGTCCGATCGGGTCCATTCTCGAACTTGATCTTATTAATGTCATACAAAAAACAATATAACATATATGTGTATATGTATATATAGATATGAGAAACAAAACTGTTCAACTTACCCCTGACGAAATGGCAAACAAATCGGGCCAACACCGCGAGACCATTCGATAGTTGTTGCTGTTATTAGCAGTGCAATGTCATTGGCATTGGTGGCACTCGATGCAGAATATCCTGGATGTATTATAATGCGCTGAATACGATATTGTGCAGCAAATGCCGATTCGGTTCCTGTTGCGAACATTTTATGAATTAAAATAATCAAGAAAGAAAAATAATGACAGAATTTTTCACTGTAGCTCACCGCTGGACAGATCATGATCACCGACATAGGCTACGATGCGATTCGGATTTGTCTGCGAGCGCATACAGTGGGCAGCTGTTATAATATGCCGATGAGTAACTTAAGGACAGAAGTTGAGAAGAAATAAACAAATATTTTAGCATGAGGATTTTTCCATTCCATTTTTTCTAGCAATTTTGTTTTCTCACCAATGCTGCCGCCACAGAAAACACGTTGCGTCGAAGTGGTATCCCTGAGCGCGACAATCGAAGGGAATTCGTGTTTTGTAGCTTCTTGGCCATTGGTTATCCGTGTACTTGTAGTCCAGCCGCAATCACAACGCTGCTGACGAGCATACGCCTGACAATAGAATCGTCCTCGGACAGCTGTCGCTGCGGAATTGGAATAAACAGCCAATGCTATCGCACGATAATGGGAGACGCGAGATATAACGCCACTGCGACAATAAGCTTCACCATCACGAAATTGTAAATCGCCATCACGTGACACGTAAAAGTACTCGGAACTACAACTGTTTGGATACTAAGACAAAAAAAAAAAAAAAAATTATGAACAATTGGAGAAACCGTTCCAATCATGCGTCAGATCGACCATATGCCACTTACCACTTCATAGCGACAATTGAGTACAATAACATGATCTAAGGGCGCGACGATACGGTAACGACATTGTGTTCCTGGTGCATAGGCGTTCGGATAGTTTGGAGAAGTCACATTTATAACTTCACGAACCGAACGAATGTGATATTCCTGTGGACGACACGATTGAGCATGCAGTGAGCCCAAAAGGCATGCACCAAGGACCACGAGTTGAAGGATAGCTGTGGGTTTCGAATTAAAAGATTTAATCAGATTATTATCCTAGTCGGAATTTATAAAAATTACCCTTTAAACCGGAAGCCAATTTAACACGCATGATTCGTTGAGAAGTGCACAAAAATGAATAAGCGATGAGTTAAATGAGTTAAATGAAGAAACCTTCGTTCTCGGTTGATTTCGTCGCTTATGCATATAAAAAGAACTTAATCATATTTGAATAGCCCATTTTAGCGTATTTCATTCACTCTCAAGTGTAATCCAAGTCATCAGCAAGGCAGGTGTTAATCCATCAGTAGGTATGTATGTATGTATGATTACTTTCATGATCGCATGTAGGTTTATGGCTGGAATGAAAATGCCAATGCATACCTTTAAGTCTTATTTTCAATATTAAAATGCCAATTTAGAACTGGAGAAACAATCGATAGCACTATTGAATAATCGAAAACATCGATGGTTTTTGAAGATTATCGATAATTTTGATTCATGGACATTTACTTTTTCGTTGGATAGGTGGTGCTGGCGGTGACAAAGGGCTCTTTCTTTTGAAATCGACAGATTCCTAAAAGTGCCCATATTTAAATTAGGGCGAGAATCGCTCGAAAATTCACCTTTCGGTTATCAAAATTATCGATTGTCAAAATTATCGATTATCGAAACTATCGATTCTAGAAACGATCAATTATTGAACCGATCGGTTATTGAAAAAATCGATTATTCAACCTATCGATTATTGCAACCGTCTGTTATTGAAAAAACCGATTATTGAAAAAATCGATAAGTAATTTCTTATTTTTCAAACGAAAAAACAAGTGAGTTTTTCATTTCCAACTTGTATTATGTTATGTATACGAATCTCCGATTTGAGTTGCTTTAGAAAAACCTCTATATCGTGGAAACTGTTTGTGCTGCAGTTCTTAGATTTGACATATGTACACACAATGTATTGGCTAACAATTTAAAATATCGTTTTTGGAAGGGGGACTGCTAACGAGTGAGCTATGTTCATTCAAAGTCCAAAAAAACTGAAAATATTTCAAAAAATTTTCAAATTTTCGATTTGAGCATCATTTTACACCATTCATTTAACGTTTTGTTAGTTATTTTTGATGTCATATTAAAGAATGATGTTTTAAGAACATAAAAGATTTAAAAATTTTAAAATATTTTAAGCCATATTCGAGCAAAACGAGTTTCAAAAAAGCAATGGTCGTTAAAAACTCTTACGCGATTTTCTCGAAATTCTGACGTGATGGAATTTTTTTGAAAATTTTAATTTTTTCAGCACACAAAAATCTAATCGAATCACTACTGCAACTCAAAAGGCGAGAATAAAATTTCAATTTTGCAGGCCTGTGTAATTGAAAAAATCGATTTTTTAACTGATCGATTATTGAAACTATCGATTTTTAAACCTACCGATTGCTGAAACAAACGATTTTTGAACCTATCGATAATTGAAACAATCGATTATTGAACTCATCAATTGTTGAAACTATCGATTATTGAACCTTTCGATTTAAAACTATCGATTATGGAACCTATCGACACTATCGATTATCAAACTATTGATAGCTACCAGGCTCTATCAAGCCAAAAAAAAAAGACAAACTTATGTACATACCTTTTTGCTTCATCACGTCGTAAAATGCCTTCAGAAATACCGCGAGTCTTGTCCCAATTTTCAAAGCAAATGAGAATTATAGGCGTCGTATTCCCTTCATCGTATGCCGCATGGCTGTGTCTACAGGTGGGTTAAAAAAAATTATAATTAGTTTAATGAACCAAAAAAAAAAATGAGTGATCTTACTAAAGCTTATTTCATAGTGAGTGTCTTTTACAAAAATTATGGACATTTCAATCCACATTTTTCGATTCTCGGCACTGAGAATCTTACGAAGGAGTAACTTGTATTTTTCATGTAAATAATATTCTGTTAAGGAACAAGAAACGTTTGGATTCATGTTCTTTGTATGGAATGTAATAATGTTTGGATGCTCATTGTTAGATGATTTTTTCAACGATTGGAAAACTATAAACGGTGGTGGCAAATACTTAGTGCTGCTAAAGAAGTCATTCGCTTGAATAGCTTTATTAATCAGCGATTTGTAATCAATCGATTTGATTTGTTTTTCCCAATAAAGAAATTCCTGCGATGAAAGTCCCGCGGCATGTTGAATCTATCCCAGCCGGAAATTTTCTCATAAATGACCAATTCATAAATTTTTTCACCAAGGATATCAAGGGGAAAATTTGAGTACTTCTCAATTGCAATGGCATGTCATCGAGAGGAAATGTTATTCATCGCAACTCCAATGGCACTGTCATCGATAGAGGTATCAATACGGCGGAGTAGATCTACTCCACTTTCGATGACCAACTCGTGACATATGCTCTTATGACTGCCAATGCCGCTTGAGTGTTAATTTCATTAGAAAGTTGGTGTATAATCAGGAGGAGTCGTGGCTCTATGTCATGCTGTAATAATTGATTGTTTCACCGGGATATTTCCGGCTGGGATTTCATGTCTACATACATACATATGTATATTAGGGTCCCCCAAATTAATTTTCGAATACATGTACATATATAAAAAATTGTTAAGCTTAGATTTTTTGAAAGCTAATGGGTTAAATTATTTTTGAGATTTTTCGTTATAGGTTCACTTTAACTCATATGCTTTGGACAAAAAAAATTTTTTTTGAAAACTATCTTTTTCGGGAGACCCCAAAATGTTTGTGTCGCGGCTATTGTTACCAACTTCCTCCAACCCGCTGGAAGCATTATTATGAAATTTTGAATGCATATTGGATAGGTCTGATAATCGGCCAACATCTATATTTTTAGATGACCCAGTTTTAATACCCGACGTATGAGCAATGTTATTTCCAACAAAATATATGTACATATAACCCAGTTGTAAAAATATTCATGAAAGATGCATGAATCATGTCTCTTAAGGGTGCTTTGCATGCATGCCAACCTTCCATGCCTCTTTATTTCTTTTTTATACAGGATTGTCATAGGAAATCATGCATGGACAAAAACTGTTTGATTAATGCTTGAGAACCCATGAAACATATCTTCCCAACCATGCATGAATCAATGATCCTGAGAACACAATAATCCAATTGCTGGAATTCGTTCGCCTAAACAAGCAGTAACAATCCGATGTAGGCAATTTCAAACCCCACTGCGGGAAGCGTAATTAATTTTACTTTTTTTTTTTGTGAATACTTAGGTTGATAATAAAATAAAATTTCAAAATATTTCACAACTTAGAGGAATAACTTGCTTTCATTCAAACATTAATGAAAAAAAAAAAAGAATTGTAAGCACTTGTTGTATGCATGACGTGTCTGACGACTGGATAGGAAACTTCAGTTTATAACTGCCAACTTGCTTTCTACCCCCCGCCCCCCTAATTGTGTCGAAATTAACCGCAAATTTGAAAATTTGCTTTGCATCTTTCTAAGTCCCAATTTTTCCGCCTGCGACAGGAATCGAACTCGAGCCCTCCAGGTTACAAATGGCAACACGCTCCCATTACGCTACCGAGAGATCTCATTCGCGAGTGCTACATTTAATATATTAACGTTCGAAAATAGAACTGTAGAGGCCTCGTATGTATGTACGGTATCTTTAACATATGTACATATTATTTTGGGTAGATTTGCGATGTACTTAAGAAATTCAACGTTTTCAAGGATTCATGAATCAAAAAGGATCATGAACGCATCAATCATGAATACTACGAGCATGCGTTCTTGTTTTACAACTGGAAAATAAATGTTTCATGTGTTTTCAAGGCGTCGTGAAACATGCATGATCATGAACGCAGGAATCATGAATTCTACTGGCATGCATTATTGTATTACAACAGGGGAAGGCATGAATCATGAATACTACGGGCATGCGTGCTTGTTTTTACAACTGGGTAATGGCGTAACATTACGTATACGTCATATTGTTATAATTAATGAACTGCTCTTTTTTTTTCGATGTATGGAAGGGACAGATCTCTATTTATTAAAAAGAAAACCATTTGTCTTTGAACGTCAGGGAAAAGAGGGAGAGTGACGGATAGAAAGAGATATGCATATTGTAAGTTATTGATTTTTGACTTGATAAGTTTCTTCTGAGGCTGTACGACTAAACATGACTTCGTCAATCACCAAATTGTTCGTAATTCTACGAAACAGGTTCAGTACGCCACTGGATTTTCATCGATCTGGATAATGATAAGTTTCATACACTTATATGTATGTATGTGCGTATTTATATGTAAGTATATAAATGTATATCCTTCGCTGGAATCAAAGCTGTAGTTGAAAAATATCGGAGCTTTCTCAAAATGACAAAGAACTTGGGAGTTAATATAGGAGGAAAAAGTGCATTGAAAGAAATCAAAAAAGGCTTAGAATTCACCAATTCTTTTTTCCACAGGACAAGAGTACCAACGTTTGAAGTAGTCTTTCATAGCACTTCTGACAAAGAACTGATCAAATGGCACATGAAAATTTCCAATTGTCTTTCTTGTAGCTGAGATGATTTCGATTTCCATTATGTAACCCTCTCATACGACAACTCATGAATCACTTAATACTTTCTATGTATATGTAAAATTTATTTTATATTTGCTTGGAGCATACCGATCGACTACCGACCTGTCCGATTATCCAGTTCAAATACGAGGTTATGCGCGTATTAATTCCAATTGAATAGCCACGAATCCCGCATACATCTCCAAAACTAATAATGCCCAGAATGAATTCACGAGGAGAACGCAAAACGACTGGGCCACCAGAATCGAATTGGCATGAGTCTTGACCTCGGCCGGTATAGTCATAAGTGCAAATTTCCGATGGGTATATTTCAACGTCATTGGACTGCTGTGCTCGTTGACAATCGAAATTTTTCATCACCTGTACCGTCACCTTGCGAAGCACACTGGACGTTGGGCCGCCAAATGACGTAGTACCCCAGCCGATGACGTCAACGAAATTGTAGGCAAAGTCATTGTCACTATTAAAGGAATTCAATGCATTCGAGTTATGAGATTATAAAAAGGCACAATAGTTTTCTCTTTTTTTCTTATGCTCATAGGAACATACGGCTGGAATATAGGAAGACAAATCGGGCCGACTCCACGTGACCATTCAATATTGATTCGCGTCAAGAGAAGCGCAATGTCATTTCTCGATGTACGCTGATTGTACTCGGGATGCTCGATGATGCGTTGAATTTCATAAGTTCCACCATATGGATAGTTGTTTTCTACACAGAAAATCATATAAACATATTTTCTAAATTTTTAGTACGTATTATTTTACCACTGCTTATGTTATGACGTCCAACAATAGCCAGTAGCTTAGCGGCATTTGGTTGCTGGCGAACACAATGAGCTGCAGTGACAATATAACGATGGGAGACTGTAAGATGGAAATTTCATCGAAAATATAAGAAAAAAAATGTTTTTAATTTAATTTTTTTTTTTTTTTGAATTAGGGGTCTTCCCTTAAGGGCTCTACGCTCTAAAGCAGCAAGTTAATTTCCTATTCCAAACACATGTAGAAAAAAGAAAAAAGTACCTTGACTTACTTTCGCTACTTGAACGCATACGCCAATTGCAAGCAATCGGACTCACAGGGTTGCATTTAAATCATAAATTTTTTATATTTCTGTCGACCTGTCATCGAAATTTCAACTCTGATTTCCTTTCTTCACAAGAATGAGCTCGTTACTTCCTTTTAATTTACTTTAACAGCGTTGAGCCCTTTAAACGTGAAAATATCGAAAAAGTGAAAAAATTCATAATTTTTCATGCAAAATTTCGTTCATTCATTTCGAAGCCTTCTCGATTTACGAGTTTTTGAAGAGGCAAAAGCACGTTTAAGGGAAGCCCCCTATTGTTAAATTTCTCATAGTGTAAAGGCCAACTGAACTGATCGCTGCGCCACACATAATTTCAAGTGATGAATCACGATTTTGTAGTGCTACCATGCTTGGATATTCATTCGGTTGCGTTTCCATTCCATTGACGATCTTTGAAGTTGCAGACCATCCACAATCACAAGGCTGTGGTGTAGCAGAAAGCCGGCACTTAAAATGTCCAGGAGATCCATTCGATGTATACGCTAGGACGACGGTTCGAAACAGAGACTTTCGCACGAACTGGCCCGCGCCGCAAAATTGCTCAGAGCCACGTAATTGTTGATCGCCATCGGTTGATAAATACAAGAACTCAGACGAGCAGGAACTTGGATTCTTAAAAGTTGCGAAATTATACTTTAGCCATGGGCGGGGCGGGGCGCACATGTCATGAGGGCTCGTGTCTACGTACCTTTGGCAAATCGATGCTACAATTGACGGTTATTTCATAGTCCAGCGGCGCGATTAGACGGTAGCGACAAGATGTACCCGAAGGATAATTGCTTGGATAGCCAGGTGATTCGATGAAAGTGAGACCAGATTTCAAATTAAACGTGTTGTCACATCCCTCAAAAAGTGCTGCACCATTGGCAACGACGGAGCAAATGAAAGTAATTACTAAAACGAAAAAATGAAGCTTTTTCCGTTGACTTCCCCTATGCAATAATCCCATTCGTTCGCTACTAACCCAAGCTTATCGATTGCATTTTACAGTTAGAAAATCTTGAGAAATTACACAATAAGTTCATTTTACTTTCCTTGAAACGACTAGAAGACTAGAAGAGCTCGAAGGAAATTTGAATGAAAATCTAGTGGACTACAGAAATCAGTTTTTAAACTTTTCTACTAAAGCTCTTATCGCACAAAATGTGCACATATAACACGGAAGGCAGCTAATTTGCATTTATAATTTTATTGCTTTCTTTATTTTGTCATTAAAACTCGGAAGCGTGTAAAAGTATTTAAAAGAAACAATTTTTGCTTTGTTTTTCTTTCGACTTTGGCAAAAGGTTGAAATAGAAAAAAAGAGAATATATGTATCTACGTATACACTTTGGGTTAAATAAAAAAATATATTAAGGGCCAATATTACCAAGCATATTTAAAATTTTTTTAAAATAAAAATCCGCTTTTGGTTTTTACCATTTCAATTTTTAAAAAAAGTTTAAAAATATTTTAAATCACCTCGGCACTGCGTTTAAATATGACATCAAATTTGAGTTCGATTTTTAAAAACCAGCTGTTTGGAAAAATTCAAAGAAATAATTTTTAAAAAAATGCAGTTTTAGAAATAACACAATACGATAGACAGGACTAAAAGCTTTGGAGTCACAGGGCAGCAATTTGGAGAACGAAACAATCGTTAGAATGGCTCTTTATAGAATCCGTTTTTAAAACTAATGATCTAATCAGCTGTCAAATGTGCTCACAGCCCTGGAAGTAGACGGTGCTGCCGTAAATTTTTATGTTTAAAAAATTTCGATATTGAAAATGAAATTTATTTTTAAAAAATTTTAATTTTAATTTAAAAAATTTTTTAAATATGCTTGGTAATATTGGCCCTAAGAGAATAAATTTCGAGAGCGAGCATATATCGGAGGATTTATGTATGTATGTAAGTTGGAGTGGCTGCCACTTAGGTCCGTTGTAAGACCCCGAGGGGGTTTTCTTGTGCTTGTGTATGTCGTTTTATGTAGTGTGGCCCCTAACATGTAATCCTTTGAAAAACCAGTGTTTGGCTTGGAACGTTACTTTCCTCTTCGCCTGTGCCGGGAATCGAACCTCGGGCCCTGGGATCAAGAGCATAGCATGCATCGCCTACGCTCTCCCAGAGCCACTATCGGAGGATATAATTTTTAAAAAACACTTCCATACATTTTTTTTAAATAAGCAGTTTTTTTTTTAAACATCCAGAATGTGTCAAAAAAAACTGGAATACACTGAAAAAACTATTTAAAATTTACTTTCCTTTTTATGGAAAAAGTTTTTTCAGTATAAAATTTAAAAAAAAAAAAACTTGTTTTGGATTATCTGTTTTATTAATTACACAGACCTGCAAAATTGAAATTTTAATTTCCCCTTTTGAGTTGCACTAGTCGTTCTATTAGACTTTTGTCTGCCGAAAAATTGAAAAATATCAAAAAAATTCCATCACGTCAGAATTTCGAGCCATTGTTTTTTTTTTTAACTAATTCTTCTCAAATGTGGTTTCAAATATTTCAAAATTTTTAAAGCTTTTGTGTTCTTAAACATCATTCTTTAATATGACATAAAAACAAAAATTACAAATCTTTAAATGAATGGTAAAAAATGATGCTCAAAATCGAAAAATTGAGAAAAATTTTTAAAACACATTTCACCGATTAAAAGTCGGCTCTCCAAAATCGATATCTTAAATTGTAGGCCAATCGATTGTGAGTTAAATTTCAGAGCTGCACCACACACCGTTTCCACGATATAAAGGTATTTCTAAAACAACTCAATTCAGAGGTTCATATACATAACATAACATAACATAACATAACATAACATAACATAACATAACATAACATAACATAACATAACATAAAACATAACATAACAATAACATACAAACATAACATAACATAACATAACATAACATAACATAACATAACATAACATAACATAACATAACATAACATAACATAACATAACATAACATAACATAACATAAACATAACATAACATAACATAACATAACATAACATAACATAACATAACATAACATAACATAACATAACATAACATAACATAACATAACATAACATAACATAACATAACATAACATAACATAAACATAACATAACATAACATAACATAACATAACATAACATAACATAACATAACATAACATAACATAACATAACAACTAACATAACATAACATAACATAACATAACATAACATAACATAACATAACATAACATAACATAACATAACATAACATAACTAACATTAACATAACATATACATAACAATAACATAACAAACATAACATAATACAATAACATAACATAACATAAATAACATTTAACATAACATAACATAACTATAACATAACATAACATAACATAAAATAACATAACAAACATAACATAACATAACATAACATAATAACATAACATTAATGATTTAACATATACAAACATAACATAACATAACAATAACATAACATAACATAACATAATCCATAACATAACATCAACATAAATAAATAACATAACATAATACATAACATAACATTAACATAACATAACATTAACAACACACATAACATAACATAACATAACATAACATAACATAACATAACATAACATAACATAACATAACAATAACATAACATAACATAACATAACATCAACATAACATAACATAACATAACATAACATCAAACATTAAACATAACATAACAAATAAAAACATAAATACATAACATAACAAAAACATAACATACATAACATAACATAACATAAACATAACATAACATAAACATAACATAACATAACATAACATAACATAACATAACATAACATAACATACATAACATAACATAACATAACATAACATAACATAACATAAAACATAAACATAACATAACATAACATAACATAACATAACATAACATAACATAACATAACATAAACATAACATAACATAACATAACATAAATAACATAACATAACATAACATAACATAACATAACATAACATAACATAACATAACATAACATAACATAACATAACATAACATAACATAACATAACATAACATAACATAACATAACATAACATAACATAACATAACATAACATAACATAACATAAACATAACATAACATAACATAACATAACATAACATAACATAACATAACATAACATAACATAACATAACATAACATAAACATAACATAACATAACATAACATAACATAACATAACATAACATAACATAACATAACATAACATAACATAACTAATAACATAACAATAACATAACATAACATAACATAACATAACATAACATAACAAATAACTAACTAAATAACATAACATAACATAACATAACATAACAAATAACATAACATAACATAACATAACATAACATAACATAACATAACATAACATAACATAACATAACATAACATAACATAACATTAACATAAAAACATAACATAACATAAACATAACTATAACATAACATAACATAACATAACATAACATAACATAACATAACATAACATAACATAACATAACATAACATAACATAACATAACATAACATAACATAACATAACATAACATAACATATCTTTGAATTGAAAAATTCAATTGTTTTTTCGCTAAAAATAAATGGAAAAACTGACTAGTTTCATCTTTCTATCTTAATGAGTTTTTGAGGTATAAAATTTTGAATCAGTGATTACGGAAATGAAGGGTATTTCAAAGGAAACTGGGTCATCACCTAAAATCGGATTTTAGAGTGGTTTTAAGTAGTACCTATTTAAAAATCAACAAAACTTCAAAATGGTTCCATCAAAACTCCATTGATCAAGTTGAAATTGTCTCTTGAAATTCTTTGAAATTCATTGTCACCCAGCAGTTACTAAATATTTAACAGTAGGTCCTCTTATTGCCCTGCAAACAATGCTGTACACACAATAATAAAGCTTGTTTATAGCATTCCTTCCCAGGACTTTCAAGATCGAACAAGAAACTACCATTCCATAGACTTTTAAACCTTAGAAAAACACATATTTTAGAAAAATTTCATGAAAATTTTCCCTTCATCATAAGAAAACTGCACTCAGTTGTTCAGAAAAAATCGAAATAAATTATTTGTAAGCTAGTGTGATAGCTGGTTTCGTACCGTCAATTCTATATAATATTTCTCCATCAATAAGGTGACACATATCAGATGAGTTTTGGGTTTATATGAGATAATGAAAAAAGTTCCGATTGCATAAGAATCCAAAACCCGATAAGATAGGCACATTCAGAGTTAAAGAAAATATTTAATTTTTTACACTTTTGAAATCCATCCGAATCGTTTGCTTTTCGATTCATTTGCAAATAATGAAAAGCTGCTGTTTAAAAATGCGATCTGGTTACTGGTGACAGCTTTATTCGGTTTTTCGCTGAAATAAAGAAACAATAGTGGTCCTCAAGCAGGTTCGCAAATTTTACGAAATGGGAAACTTTTCGAAATGGAAAAATAAAATGTCAAAATTTCTATGGAGGAAACTTTACGAAGCGTGACAAACTTTCCAATTGGTTTTGTGCTTCGCAAAAGAAATGGTGCTAAAAATTTTTCAAAAAACTGATTACAACTAGTCTAGTTTGGGTCTAGTTCCAAACTGGTCCAAAAAATACAAGTAGTAATCAGTTGTTTGAAAACATTTTAGCCCCAAAATTCTTCACTTATTCTATATTAAAATTTTCATCGAAATCGGACGTCACGAATTTTTTGGATTTTATGGGTTTTTGGTCCACAGCTCCCTAAACTTCATCTAACCCCCCAAACTTTTTTTTGGGTTAATGTCTTATAATTGTGCCATATAACACTGTGGCAAATTTAAGCACTACCAAAGCAATCTTTCACTCGGAACGCCCATGTCCCGCTCTAGGAGATATTCGAGTTTAACACTAGAAAGACCAAGGCGGTCAAATGACCGCAATCACGTTTTGAATATCACTGTCTGTAATCTCACTGTCTGTAGAAGATTTAGGCTATTCGGATCCTTCTTTCTCACTTTTCTCAACAAGCTGTTCTTTGCAAGAATAAGAGATATAGCTCGGTCAATAAATAAGTTCTGCTGGCTCCATTAAAGGGTTAACTAAGGAGGCATGCCTTCCCTTGTGGTATAAAAACGGGTCGCAATATTTCCTAAGTGTGTCATCCTTAAAGACACAACCATCGCAACGTAACCTATCGTAACTATTCTGATTGGAAAATGGATCAGTGTAATTGAAACAGAAACACGAAACATACTCCTTTGATATGTTAAAAAAATTGACTTGCTTTTTAGAAAGCGTTCGAATTTTAATCCCAGCTTAACCATCTCTGCGAAAATAAGTTTCGTATAGTTGCATTATATTTTGAATTTCATGAATTTAATGGTCGAACTATTTTCGCCGAATGTAATGACCTATGCATATTTTGTTTAAATTCAACATTTTGACATTTTCTGAAAAAAAAAAATCCAATTACAAAATGTCGTTTTAATGCCATAAAGTGTACAAAACTACCATCCAATATGGATTAAAATATAAAATGAAAATAAGAAATATTTAAAAAAAGAGCCTATAAAGCTGCTGCAGAAATGTTCGCTAATGCTTATGCCAAGGTGGCCAGCGATTTTGTTATTTAAAATACAGTTCATGTTACAAATTGATCTTTTGCTCTCAACCTAAAAATATAGCATTGCATCAAAACGATACGATTCGATTGGAAGCAAGAAAACCAACTTTCAAGGTTGCTTATTCGCTCTCCCTCGAAACCCAACGAATTTCTCTGACGCTTCTACATTTCAGTTTGAGCAAGATAAAAAGAAACAAAAAGAAAAAACAAAAAACCTTCCGCCAAAGTATTCTTCGGAGAAAACGCCCCACTGACCCATATGAAAAAAGAAGAAAAAATTTTACCATCAGAGCTTGAATATTGAGAAGTACCCTCGTATGGCCACCTTAAAAGTGCTTGACCGCAGAAGAACGCTGAAATGAAATTGAAAATTGTGGGAAGCAGACAATGCTTTTTGCGCGCCACTTTGCCTCGCCTAACTATGGGGCTGAACTATGAAAAAAGACAAAACAAAAATAAAAGGAAAAATGAAAATGAACGCACACACACACACACATGCCTGCCGCCGCTAAGCAATCAAATGCTCAGTTTTAATTTTTTTCCCCAACTATTTTTAGTCCAAATTTTTAATTACCCCCAACGAAGTTCTTTGGGTTTTTTCTCAATTCAGCGCTTTGCTGGTTAATTTTTTTTTTTTTGTTTTGATGTGTCAAATTGCAGTTTTGCTTTTCCATGCGCCCAGTTTAGATGTGCTTTGTGGTTTCCAAACCACAGCTACACATTCAAGCTGCCGAACACACATACGTACTCATACGCACACTGACACTCGAACGCATATACCCACACGCACAAACTCGCTTACACACACACAAACACACACACACACACGTTGGAGCACATGCAGTTGGAGGATGCAAACAGATCTAACCACAAAACTGTTCCGGCCTCTTTTTCCACCAATCAGCTCAACGCACAATCATAATGTTACAAAATGGTGTCGGAAAGGCTGACCCGTGGTCTGAGTGCGTATGTACGGAACAGAACTATTCCTCACATAGGATAATGTGCAAAGAAGCAAGGTGGCGGCAAGCCAAGCATTTGCCTGCAACAGTAACAGAATCTGTTTGCGTCTGTATCTGTGAGCACTAGTTACGCACTTTTTTTGTGTGCCTACTTTCTAGCGCTCGATAGCTTTGCGACGGCGAGTTGGGTGAGGGGAGGGGGGAAGGGGGAAGGAGGAAGGGGTGGGGATTACCTTTTATCGTTTGACTTCTTTCTTTTAACAACTAATTTTGCGGTGGATCTCGTCTCATCTTCAATTTCTTCATACTTCATTTTTTGATCTCGTTTTTATTCTCTGCTGCGATGCGATGTGATGCGGTGAGATTAATCTATTTTTTTTCGTCATTTATGGAGAAGAAGAAAAAATTTAGAAATTTAGAATCCGTGAGACAGACCCACAAATACTCACTTCGGAATTTCAAGACCAGTGGCGTAACTATCGGAGGTGTTAGGGGTGACAATCTCCCGGGCCCCTAACCCAGGGGGCCTCACGCACTTGTGTCAACTAACGGTGTCAACCGAAGGATCCCGGGTGGAAATTGCCTAGAGAAATCTAGTTACTAGCTAGGGCCTAGCTAGTGCCTAACTAGCGCCTAGCTGGATTTACCCAACTAGATAAATCTAGTCTGGCGCTAGTTAAGCGCTAGCTAGAGCCACCCCTGTAGGGGCGATGACTACACTGAAAAAATTTTTGCATCTTTGTTTCTACGATAAGAAGACATACAGCCGTATTATGATTGTCGACTACTGATAGAGAATCGAAACGGTTGTATCTTCGACAAAAATTTTCAATTTTCCACATACTAGAAAACGAAACATTTTAGTCGACGATAGAACTTTTCCGATTCTCTATCAGTAGTCGCCAATCATAATAGGGGTGATAGAAAAATATAATAGAATCTACGTAAAATACAATAAGCTCTACTGTCAATCTAATAGTTTCCACTGTTTCCCACACTGAGCGAACGTAACCATGATTTTTTTAAAAGGACGCATTGTTATTCACAGTCCTTTTGATTTTCGAGCAGAACGAAAATTTCAAAAGAAAAATTGTTGATTCAACAATATTTTTGGTTGATTTAAAAGGAAATATGTTTAATTACATTTCTTTTCGTTCGTTATAATTCTCATTT